>BLSH010411769.1:174351-185682 GCA_018402905.1 Glandirana rugosa
AAGGAAGACCACCGGATTTAATTCCGTTCTGACATTTCGGATCTAGTTAAGAACGTGACACACAGTCGCCTAGTCTTGCCTTAATTTAGGCCACCAGAAGGAACTTTGTATCAGTTCAAAGGTCTTTTGTGTTCCAAAGTGGCCTGCCAGCTTGTGGTCATGAAAAGTACAAAGGACTTGTAATCTTACTTGCTGGGGGACAAGGATTCTGTTCTGGGACCATAGTAGCCCCTCCTGCCTCTATAGAGAAGAGGCTTCTGGTTCCATGCATTGGTTGGAGGCTTGTCTGATTGCTGTCTTCAAGTCAGGTTGGATGAGCAAGAAGTTTTGTGCCGACAGGATTGTTCCGGACTCTGTGACTTCGGGGGTCTCTGAAAACATTCTGGACAAGGCGTCAGCCTTGCCATTCTTTGAGCCTGGTCTATAGGAAATGTGAAAGTTGAACCTGGAGAAAAATAGCTCCCATCGATCTTGTCGGGGTCTCAGTCGTTTGGCTGTCCTGAGGTACTCCAGGTTCTTGTGATCTGTGAAGATCATGATAGGGTGGGTAGCTCCCTCGAGCAAGTATTTCCATTCTTCCAGAGCAAATTTAATGGCTAATAATTCCCGACCTCCAACGTCATAGTTCTTTTCAGGAGGGCTCATCTTCCGAAAAGCAGAAGCTACAGGGTGTAGAAGGGCCTTTGGTCCCTGACGTTGAGACAGAACTGCACCTGTTGCTACTTCCGAAGCATCAACCTCCAGTACAAAAGGAAGTGCAGGATCCAGATGTTGCAGTATAGATGCTGCAATGAACAAGCTTTTCAAAAGCATTTTGGGCATCTGAAGACCACTGGAACCGCCCCTGCTTGCATGTTAGCTGTGTGATTGGTGCAATGATTGCTGAAAAGCCTCTCACAAATCGTCAATAGAAGTTGGCGAAGCCAATGAATCTCTGAACTACTTTTTTGTCAGATGGTGCCGACCACTCCAAGATTGCTTTCACCTTTTGAGGATCCATTGCGATGCCTCCGGTGGAGACTACGAAGCCCAGGAACTGAATGGTGTTTTTTTCAAAATCACATTTCTCGGCCTTGACATATAGTCCATGCTTCTTAAGTGTGGCGAGGACTTTTTTCACGTGGGTGCGATGAAGTTCCGCTGTGGCTGAAAATATGAGAATATCATCCAGATAAACATTCACCAGGTGTTGGAAGGTGGCTGGTATGTTGCATAACCCGAAAGGCATGACCAGGTATTCATAGTGTTCTATTATACTGTAAATCAGCGCCCGACCCTCTGATAAATAAATCACTCTAAAAAAGTGTATATGTTCCAATAACTCAAAAATGCATTATACAAAATAACATTGTGAACAATCCATATGTGAATCTTAAAATAAATATATATAATAGCAAATGACTGAAAAACATCATATAACTGGGGACTGCTGTACTCAGGTTATCAGCCTCCCATAAAGTCCAAAACAACAAAAAAAATTCAGAAAAAATCTCAATCCAAATATATAAGTAAGTCAATGAGTTAATCCTTCCTTAAAGTGATAGGTGCTTCAAAGTGCTGTAATAAAGTGCAAATCCGTGCTCCTATAATCGATAAATGTGCAGTGACGTGACACACATTGGATGGTGACCCCCTTGGTGCCCGCACTCACCAGAGAACGTGGACCCACTGCTTTTCAGTCAGTGGGTCATGAAAGGCAAATTCTGGTGGGGGCTCAGAATCCCGGACGTCAGAAGGATCTCAATGGGATAAATCCTTACACTGATGCGATTGTCCAAGGGCACAGAGAACGTGGACCCACTGCTTTTCAGTCAGTGGGTCATGAAAGGCAAATTCTGGTGGGGGCTCAGAATCCCGGACGTCAGAAGGATCTCAATGGGATAAATCCTTACACTGATGCGATTGTCCAAGGGCACTCAGGAGACAAAGATAAAGGAAACCATAGTGTGTACGGTACAATAAGTCTCATTTATTGCGCAAGTATAAAGTTGTACTTACAGAACACAGATAGGTCTTCAGCGAGTGTGTAATACAATCCTGACAATCTTTGCTGCGGTGGCGTGCGTTCCAGAGAGAAACCACCGCGAGAACCGGAAGTGACGCGAGTTGCCTGTGACGGACCGGAAGTGACTGGGCTAAGACGTCACTTCCGGTCCGTCACAGGCAACTCGCGTCACTTCCGGTTCTCGCGGTGGTTTCTCTCTGGAACGCACGCCACCGCAGCAAAGATTGTCAGGATTGTATTACACACTTGCTGAAGACCTATCTGTGTTCTGTAAGTACAACTTTATACTTGCGCAATAAATGAGACTTATTGTACAGTACACACTATGGTTTCCTTTATCTTTGTCTCCTGAGTGCCCTTGGACAATCGCATCAGTGTAAGGATTTATCCCATTGAGATCCTTCTGACGTCCGGGATTCTGAGCCCCCACCAGAATTTGCCTTTCATGACCCACTGACTGAAAAGCAGTGGGTCCACGTTCTCTGGTGAGTGCGGGCACCAAGGGGGTCACCATCCAATGTGTGTCACTTCACTGCACATTTATCGATTATAGGAGCACGGATTTGCACTTTATTACAGCACTTTGAAGCACCTATCACTTTAAGGAAGGATTAACTCATTGACTTACTTATATATTTGGATTGAGATTTTTTCTGAATTTTTTTTGTTGTTTTGGACTTTATGGGAGGCTGATAACCTGAGTACAGCAGTCCCCAGTTATATGATGTTTTTCAGTCATTTGCTATTATATATATTTATTTTAAGATTCACATATGGATTGTTCACAATGTTATTTTGTATAATGCATTTTTGAGTTATTGGAACATATACACTTTTTTAGAGTGATTTATTTATCAGAGGGTCGGGCGCTGATTTACAGTATAATAGATTTCCAGCAGGTATCTCCTGAGTACAGCAGCCCCCTCTTTATATATTTATATTCACACAGGTCACATGTTATTTACTCTTAGCACATTATTAATCATATTTTTAGTTTCAAGATAAGGGCAGGCGCTGGTTCCACATCACAATTCATAGTGTTCGAATCGGGTTCTGAAGGCAGTCTTCCATTCATCCCCCTCCCAGATCCTATTGAGGTTGTATGCTCCCCTCAGGTCTAACTTAATAAAGATCCGGGCGGTCTGGAAGCGTTGGAAGAGTTCAGGGATAAGAGGTAGCGGGTAGCGATTCTTAATCATAATTTTATTTAGGTCTCTATAGTCCACACAAGGTCTGAGTGTTCCATCTTTCTTTTCCACAAAGAATATTCCTGCTCCAGCAGGGGAGGAAGAAGGACGGATGAAACCTTTTTCCAGGTTTTCGTCTATGTATGCCTGTAAGGCCTCTAGTTCAATTTCAGACAGGGGGAATATCCGGCCAAAGGGAATCTCAGCTCCAGGCAGCAGTTCAATAGGACTGTCATATGGCCTGTGTGGGGGCAGGGTGTCGGCCCCCTTTTTATCAAACTCTTGGTAAACAGAGGGAACAGTCGGGTATGTGCTTGGTCGAGACTGTAGAGTCAGGCAGGTAGCAGATCCACTTATTGGAGCCAAACAATGCTGAGAGCAATAGGTTGAAGAGAAAGTTATTTCTTTTTTACTCCAGTTCACTTGAGGGTTATGGGCTTGTAACTACGGAAGTCCCAAAATGATAGGGAACATAGGTGAGCTGATAATGTCAAAGTGGAGGTATTCCTGATGACCAGAGTCTGTGATCATGAGAATAGATCGGGTTTCTTGTGTAACTGTAACTTTACCCTTCACTCCTTTTTTGGTGAATGGGTAGGGGTACAATGTACCCCATACCTATTCACATGGGGGGGGGGGTCGGGATCTGGGGGCCCCCTTATGAAAGGGGGCTTCCAGATTCTGATAAGCCCCCTGCACGCAGGCCCCACAATCACAGACCAGGGTTGTGGGGATGATGCCCTTCTCCCCATCAACATGGGGACAAGGTGCTTTCCCAGGACCCCTCTCTGCTGCCATCCCAGGGCCCCCTCTCTGATGCCACCCCAGGACCCCTCTCTGCTGCCTTCCCGGGAACCCTCTCTATTGCCATCCCAGGGTCCCCCTCTTCTGCCATCCTAGGACCCCTCTCCACTGGCATCCCAGAACCCCTCTCTGCTGTCATCCCAAGGCCCCTCTCTGCTCTCATCCGTGGACCGCTCTCTGCTGCCATCCCAAGACCCTCTCCGCTGCCATCGCAGGGCCCCCTCTCTGCTGCCATCCCAGGACCCCTCTCTGCTGCCCCCCCGGGAGCCCTCTCTGCTGCCACCCCAGGACCCTCTCTGCTGCCATCCCAGGGCAGTGGCGGCTGGTGAAGTTTTAGCATGGGGGGGGCACCAGGCCTCGCCCTTCCTTTTTGACCCCTCCTACTTCTAATAAGCCACACCCCTTATAGAATCCACCCACTATGTCTCCTGTATTCCGCATATTGTGTGAGGAGTACACAGCTCAGCATCTTAGGACACAGTATACAGCTCAGCACCACAGGACACAGTATACAGCTCAGTATCACAGGACACCGTATACAGCTCAGCATCACAGGACACTGTATACAGCTCAGCATCACAGGACACAGTATACAGCCCAGCATCACAGGACACAGTATACAGCTCCAGCATCACAGGACACAGTATACAGCTCAGCACCCCAGGACACAGTATACAGCCCCAGCATCACAGGACAAGGTATACAGCTCAGCATCACAGGACACAGTATACAGCTCAGCATCATAGGACACAGTATACAACACAGCATCACAGGACACAATATACAGCCCCAGCATCACAGGACACAGTATACAGCTCAGCACCACAGGACACAGTATACAGCCCCAGCATCGCAGGACACAGTATACAGCTCAGCATCACAGGACACAGTATGACCAGAGTCTGTGATCATGAGAATAGATCGGGTTTCTTGTGTAACTGGCCCTGAGCAGGGTAGAGAGCCGTCAGCCAGATGTATTTGCAAACTGTTCTTCTTATTCAGGAGGGGTAAACAAAGTCTTTTGGCCAGGGCACAATCCAGAAAGCAGCTGCAAGCTCCGGAATCAACTATTGCTAGAAGCCGGACCTCCTCTCCTGCCACCTGTAGGGAGACAGGGAGAACAACATGAGAAATGGAAGGACCAGCAACTTGGAAGTTCATAGCAGGTGATGGCCGTGACTTACTAGGTCTTATGGGGCAGTTGCGGAGGTAATGGCCGGTTCCACCGCAATACAGGCACAAGTTAAACTGCCAACGGCGTTGTTTTTCGTCCATGGAGAGAGGAGAACGGACCAGGCCCAGCTGCATAGGTTCTCCTTCCGATGTCCTACTGGAAGTCTGAGTAGAAGGGCTGCCTTGTTCCAGTCAGTATCAGCGGACCATTTCTTGTAGTGAACGGTGTAGTCTTCCACTGGAGGAGATTATGCAGGACAGCTTTGGCCGTGGTAGAGCATTGGGGGTCAACATAGAGTTGGGCCATTGCTTCAAAGAAAGCGTCCACTGAGTTGAGTATGGGACTCTTTTGCTCCAGCAGGTGATGGGCCCAGGCCTGGGGTTCATCAATAAGCAAAGAAATGATGAATCCCACCTTTACAGTCTCTGTGGCAAAGGTTCTGGGCTGAAGGGCTAGGTACAGCAAACTAGCATTCTTAAATGCTTTGAACTTTTTGCGATCTCCCGAAAAGCGTTCAGGCGTAGGTACTCTGGGTTCTGGGAGTGGAAACATCATGGCAGGAGCAGAGTTAACCCGATCTGGAGGTGAAGAGGCAGTCGCTGAACTGGTGGATGGTGCCCCGGCATCTGCAGGAGTTGAGGATACTGATAGGTGTTGCAGGTGGCCTTCTAGCTGGAAGTACCCTTCTTAAAGTCTCTGTACAGCCTGGGTGAATGCTGTGACTTGCTGACATAAAGCGTCCAAAGGAGAGCCATCTCTGTCAGCCTCTGACATGGCTGGATTGTACTGTCACGTACCTGGTCTGAGATGCTGAGAGAGGCTCCCCTTGTGGCTAAACACAGCGTACCTCTGAGGTTGAGACAGAGGGTACGGTGCATAAAGAAGCACGGGTCACCAGAGCAGATGGATGAACAGTGCTGAGGTCCCTTGCAGACTGGAAGATGCAGCACGAACACTGGCAACAGGTGGTAGCTTGTCAGCAGTCTTACGGCTGGCAGTGAACACCCGGTAGAGGTGCGGCACACTTCTGGATCTAGACTGGAACCAGATGAGGGAAGGTCTGCAAGACAGGCCTGGGTAGGCACAGAGTACAGTGCAGGACAAGTCCTTGATGCAGGCCGGGGCTCAAGCACAGGTAAGTAGAAGAAGACAAGTCCGTTAGCCAGGCCGAGGGTCAAACACCAGGAATCCAACAGAGGACAAGTCCGTAAAGCAATCCAGAGGTCAAGTGCCAAGGATCAAGCAGAGAGGAGTCCGAGGACAAGCCGAGGGTCAACATAGGAGAGAGACAAGAGCAGGTCAGGAAGCCAAGCCGGGTCACAACAGGAATCAAGCAGCTAACACAGGATGCAGGTTCAGGGACACAGGAGAGCTGAAGACAATCCAGCAACTTAAATGAATTATGGGCAGCCTTTTATAGGATGGTGGCCCTGACCCTTCTTATAAAAGAACTGTCATTGTGAAGACCGCCCATTCTGGGAGACGCGCAGGGGCCAAGCTGCAGCAGCGGGGAGAGTGGCAGCGGTGAAAGAAGAAGATGAAGATTGAAGATGAAGAGAGGAAGCAAGAAGACCGAAAGAAGAAGCAGAAGGCCAGAAGAAGGACCGGGCCAGGAGAAGATGGAGGAAGAAAGAAGAAAAGAGATATTTTACACAATAAAGGAATTGTCAAAAACCGCCTCTTTTTTTTACCCCTTCACTCCTTTTTTGGTGAATGGGTAGGGGTACAATGTACCCCATACCTATTCACATGGGGGGGGGTCGGGATCTGGGGGCCCCCTTATGAAAGGGGGCTTCCAGATTCTGATAAGCCCCCTGCCCGCAGGCCCCACAATCACAAACCAGGGTTGTGGGGATGAGGCCCTTCTCCCCATCAACATGGGGACAAGGTGCTTTGGGGGCGACCTCAAAGCATCCTCCCCATGTTGAGGGCATATGGCCTACTATGGTTCGGGGGGAGGGCGCTCGCTTGTTCCCACCCCCTCCTGCCATGCCAGGGCTGCGTGCTCGGATAAGGGCCTGGTTTGGATTTTGAGGGGACCCCACGCCATTTTTAAAAAAAATTGGTGTGGGGTTCCCCTTAAAATCCATACCAGACTTGAAGGGCCTGGTTTGGATTTTAGGGGGACCCCACATAATTTTTTTTTACATTTTGGTGCGGGGTTCCGCTTAAATTCCATACCAGACCTGAAGATCCTGGTCCGGATTTTGGGGGGACCCCACGTAATTTTTTAAAAGAAAAATTGGCACGGGGTTCCCCTTAAATTCCATACCAGACCTGAAGGGCCTGGTTTGGATTTTGGGGGGGAACCCCACGTCATTTTTTTTTAATTTTGATGTGGGCCCTGCTGTTGTAAATTAGCTTAAAAATTGTGATAAAATCCCCCAGTCAAACAGGTGGCGAAAAATTGGGCTTTGGGTGCTGGCGGTGCCAGAACACTGTAACCTCTTGCAGTTACTCTTGTTGGACGGAGGGACAGGGCCTGATGTTTTAAATTAGTTTAAAAATTGTTATGGCATGCCCCTGTAAACCAGGTACAGAAAAATTGGGCCTTGGGTGTTGGCGGTGCCAGAATACTGTAACCCCTTGCAGTTACTCTTGTTGGATGGAGGAACAGGACATGATGTTTTAAATTAGTTTAAAAATTGTTATGGCATGCTCCTGTAAACCAGGTACTGAAAAATTGGGCTTTGTGTGTTGCTGGTGCCCTAAACAGGGGAGGACTGACCATTAGGGCATCCGGGCACTGCTCGAGGGCCCTTGGCCAGTAGGGGGCCCCATGAGAGGCTCCTGGTACTTCAGTCCCAAGGAATCTGCTGACCCTGGAGCCCAGTTCCGGAACAAGCTCCAGCACTTAGCTCCAGTAACTGGCCTGACAGGGGCATGCTAGCGTGGGCACTCAGGAAACCTTCCCCACATCTGTTGCAGGGTGCCCGGGTCCCCCACGCAGCGATCATCCCTCTGTAGCAGCCAACACCAGCATCTCTCCCCACTGAGCTTGCATATTACACAGAGGATACTCCTGCTCGACTCCCATGCATACAGAGAAGAGGAGGAGCCAGGAGGAGAGAGAGACATTCACTGCAAGAGCTGCTGAATATCTGAGGTCTGTGAATAATTTTGTTGATAGGGGAGGGGGACGCAGTAACAAGGAAGGAGGGAGCAGGATGCACACACAAAGAAGTGCTGGGAAGTGCTTTTGGAGGGGAGAGGAATTGTGCTGGGGGGGGTGGTCTAGGGTATTTCACATCCGACCCCCCCCCTCCCACTAGCACAATTCCTCTCCCCTTCAAAAGCAGTCCCCAGCACATATCCTCTTACCCCGCCAAATCAAAGAGACGCTGCTTGCCACTCAACCCAGGATCCCCCTCTGCTGCCACCCCAGGACCCCTCTCTGCTGTCACCCCAGGACCCCTCTGCTGCCATCCCAGGACCCCTCTCTGCTGCCATCCCAGGGCCCCCTCTCTGCTGCCATCCCAGGACCCCTCTCTGCTGCCATTCCAGGGCTCCCTCTCTGCTGCCACCCCAGGACCCCTCTCTGCTGCCACCCCAGGAACACTCTATGCTGCCATCCCAGGACCCCTCTCTGCTGCCACCCCAGGACCCCTCTCTGTTGCCATCCCAGGGCCCTATCTGCTGCCATCCCAGGGTCCGCCTCTGCTGCCATCCCAGGACTCCTCTCTGCTGCCTTCCCGGGAGCCCTCTCTGCTGCCATCCCAGGGTCCCCTTCTGCTGCCACCCCAGGACCCCTCTCTGCTGCCTTCTCGGGAGCCCTCTCTGTTGCCATCCCAGGGTCCCCCTCTTCTGCCATCTTAGGACCCCTCTCCACTGCCATCTCAGGACCCCTCTCTGCTGTCATCCCAAGGCCCCTCTCTGCTCTCATCCATGGACCGCTCTCTGCTGCCATCCCAGGACCCTCTCCGCTGCCATCGCAGGGCCCTCTCTCTGCTGCCATCCCAGGACCCCTCTCTGCTGCCACCCCGGGAGCCCTCTCTGCTGCCACCCCAGGACCCTCTCTGCTGCCATCCCAGGGCAGTGGCGGCTGGTGACGTTTTAGCATGGGGGGGGCACCAGGCCTCGCCCCCTTCCTTTTTGACCCCTCCTACTTCTAATAAGCCACACCCCTTATAGAAACCACCCACTATACCCACACGAGTACACAGCTCAGCATCTTAGGACACAGTATACAGCTCAGCACCACAGGACACAGTATACAGCTCAGTATCACAGGACACAGTATACAGCTCAGCATCAAAGGACACAGTATACAGCTCAGCATCACAGGACACAGTATACAGCCCAGCATCACAGGACACAGTATACAGCCCCAGCATCAAAGGAAACAGTATACAGCTCAGCATCACAGGACACAGCATACAGCTCAGCATCACAGGACACTGTATATAGCTCAGCATCACAGGACACAGTATACAGCCCAGCATCACAGGACACAGTATACAGCTCCAGCACCACAGGACACAGTATACAGCCCCAGCATCACAAGACAAGGTATACAGCTCAGCATCACAGGACACAGTATACAGCTCAGCATCACAGGACACAGTATACAGCACAGCATCACAGGACACAGTATACAGCCCCAGCATCACAGGACACAGTATACAGCTCAGCACCACAGGACACAGTATACAGCCCCAGCATAACAGGACACAGTATACAGCTCAGCATCACAGGACACGGTATACAGCTCAGCATCACAGGAAACAGTATACAGCTCAGCATCACTGTTAGGAGAAAATCTGTAATTTCTGGAGATTCTTAGCGCCTATGCACGCGCCTGTGCGCGTTCGTGCACTCCCATGTGCATTTGCGCATGCGTGCGCGCCCCGTGCGTGCACACGCGCCGGAAACAGCGCCAAATGCTGTTATTTGAACCCTCTGCACCTGTCAGCGAGTGCTGTCCGTTCTATAGTGTCTGAGTACCTGTGAGCCCCAGCTCTGTTCCTGTTTCCAGTACCTGTGGCCCTTCCTGTTTCCTGTTGACCCGGCCTGATCTGATCTGATGTTTATCTGCCTGTATCGACCCCGGCTCTCCACGACCATCCGATTGTCTGACCCTTCTGTATCGCTGTTGCCAGTCTGTTAACGAACCCTGCTTGGACTTTGACCACTCTCTTGCCTGACCCCGTTGTACCTCACAGCCAGCCAGTTGCCGACCCAGCCTGTACGACCAACCTTCTGACTTACACGACCATCTGGAGATTCACACCACCACCAGTGACCATCCAGAAATCGTGCCATCCCGCACTCTCAGACGCCCTGTCTATTCTACCAGGGGTTCCAGAATCGGGTGCGCAAGAGCAGTTGTTTCCTGCACACGCCAGACTCCATCACCAGGACCGTGACAATCACAGAACACAGTATACAGCTCAGCGTCACAGGACACAGTATACAGCTCAGCATCACAGGACACAGTATACAGCTCAGCATCACAGGACACAGTATACAGCTCAGAATCACAGAACACAGTATACTGCCCAGCATCAAAGGACACAGTATACAGCCCCAGCATCACAGGACACAGTATACAGCTCAGCATCACAGGACACAGTATACAGCTCCGCATCATAGGACACAGTATACAGCTCAGCATCACAGGACACAGTATACAGCCCCAGCATCACAGGACACAGTATACAGCTCAGCATCACAGGACACAGTATATAGCTCAGAATCACAGAACACAGTATACAGCCCAGCATCACAGGACATAGTATACAGCCCTAGCATCACAGGACACAGTATGCAGCTCAGCATCACAGGATATAGTATACAGTTCAGCATCACAGGACACATTATATACAGCTCAGCATCATAGGACACAGTATACAGCTCAGTATCACAGGACACAGTACACAGCTCAACATCACAGGACACAGTATACAGCTCAGTATCAAAGGTGGGGTAAATTGCAGCCAAAATCACAGGTGGGGGTATATAGCAGCCAGTATCACAGGTGGCGTAAATTGCAGCCAGTAACCCAGGTGGGGGTAAATTGCAGCCAATATCACAGGTGGGGGCAGTTATGCAGCCAGTATCACAGGTGGGGGCAGTTATGCAGCCAGTGACACAGGTGGGGGCAGTTATGCAGCACACTATGACCGACGTATTGACGGGGGTGGACACAGTGACCGACGTTT
>BLSH010411769.1:228897-251044 GCA_018402905.1 Glandirana rugosa
GTCCGGTCAGTTCAAGAAAGTAGGGTTAGAGTGAGTTATATATATATATACACTCTAATTCATCCCAAGGGTGTTCTATTGGGTTGAGGTCAGGTCTCTTCCATGTCTTTATGGACCTTGCTTTGTGCACTGGTCCAAATCATGTGGTGGAGGGGGGATTATTGTGGGGGGTTATTTTCAGAGGTTGGGCTTGGCCCCTTAGTTCCAGTGAAGGAAACTCTTAAGGTGTCAGCATACCAAGACATTTTGGACAATTTCATGCTCCCAACTTTGTGGGAACTGTTTGGGGGTGGCCCCTTCCTGTTTCAACACTACTGCACACCAGTGCACAAACAAGGTCCATAAAGACATGGATGAGTGAGATTGGGATGAAAGAACTTGACTGGCCTGCCTGTCTTAATCTCAACCTGAAAGAACACCTTTGGGATGAATTAGAGTGGAGACTGGGAGCCAGGCCTTCTTGTCCAACATCAGTGCCTGACTTCACAAATGCGCTTCTGGAAGAATGGTCAAACATTTCCATAGACACACTCCTAAACCTTGAGGACAGCCTTCACAGAAGAAGCTGTTATAGCTACAAAGGGTGGGCCAAATCAATAAAAAAAACCCTATGGACTAACAGTGGGATGTGTGTAAAGGCGATCCTCCCAATGCTTTTGGCAATATAGTGCATATAAATATATATATATATATATATATATACAGTGTATAGGCAGTGTGAAAAATGTTGTAAATTAGGAATGCTTTCAGAAATAGAAGTGTTAAGATGACCACCCTTTGCTTTCCAAACAGCATCAATTCTTCTAGGTACACTTGCACACAGTTTTTAAAAGAACTTGGCAGGTAGGTTGTTCCAAACACCTCGGAGAACTAACCACAGATCTTCTGTGGATGTAGGCTGCCTCAATTCCTTCTGTCTCTTCATGTAATCCCAGACAGACTTCATGATGTTGAGATCAGGGCTCTGTGGGTGCCAAACCATCATTTTCAGGACTCATTCTTCTTCTTTATACTGAAGATAGTTCAACATAAAGACTGTATGTTTGGGGTCATTGTTCTGCTGCAGAACAAATGTGCAGCCAATCACCCGCCTCCTTGGTGGTATGGCAAGATGGAAAAACATCTGCCTGTACTTTTCAGCATTGAGGACACCATTGATCCTGACAAAAAATGGAGATGAGTAGGGAAAAAAATGTCAGTGGCCTCCACCTGTAAAACCATTCCTGTTTTGGAGGTTGTTTTATTGTTGCCCATCTAGTGCACCTGTTGTTAATTTTATTAACACCAAAGGTGCTGAAACTGATTGAAAACCCCATCTGCTACGTAACTGACCAGATCAATATACCAGGAGTTTAATTGGCTTGATGCTATACTCTGATTAAAAAGTGTTCCTTTCATTTTTTCAAGCAGTGTATATACTGGATTAGTGTAAGATCTGGAGAATTTGAAGGCTAGGAAATCCTTCTTGAATTCGTCAGACCAGGCCACCTTCTTTCATTCTTTGTGGAGCAATTCTGATGCTCACTTGCCCATTGTAGGTGCTTTTGGTGGTGGACACAGGTCAGCATGGGCACTGTGACCAGTCTGTGGCTTTCTAACAGAGCCAACAATATTTTTTTCAGAAATTTTATTGGATTGGACTACATGGGTCAGCCTTCGCTCCCCACGTTCATCATTGAGCTTTGGTCACCCATGACCCTATCACATGTTTACCTGTTTTCCTTCCTTGGACTATGTTTGGTTGGTCCTAACCATTGCAGACTGAAAACATCCCCCAAGAGCTGCAGTTTTGGAAATGCTCTGACCCATGTGTCTAGCCATTGCAATTTGGCCCTTGTCAAAGTCACTCAAATTCTTATACTTGCCCATTTTTTCTGTTTCAACACATCGACTTTACCTGAGACATGGTGAGTAAATGGGCACTCTAATACAATGTCACAGAAATTATGATGGCAAAATCAATTACAACAAAAAATGTATGCACATTTAGCATGTGTATAGGGTCAGAAGGTTTGAGTGACAATTAGTAACTATCTCAGAGTTCAACTTTAAATCGGGTTACTGTTTAATCCTAACATCAGCACGTGTGATTTGTATGCTTTTTCCTTCCATGGTTGCCTTCTCATTGGATCCAGTCCAGTCGTTGGTACAGTGGCAGCTCGTCCATAGAGGGTGCCCGTGCGCCGCCCCCCAGCTGACAGCAATTCCTAAAAGCTGGTCGGCCTTTAAAGTGTATCTGTGTACGCCACTGAGGCGCACACACATACACTGATTGGCTCTGGCCTCAGTCACTGGCCTCCAGCCAGGGACTGATTGGTCAGGTCGCGGGGCGGGACTGGCAGACGTGTTGGTGCTTGGACTGGGAGTGTCCAGCACGCACGTCTGTGAGTCCCACCGGCCATGTGTGTAAGAGCGTCCTGACACGTCTGACTGGAGGTACCATACTGCTGTGTTATTACTGGCTGCATACTGTGTTATTACTGGCTGTATACTGTGTTATTGTTGGCTGCATACTGTGTTATTACTGGCTGTATACTGTGTTATTACTGGCTGCATACTGTGTTATTACTGGCTGTATACTGTGTTATTACTGGCTGCATACTGTGTTACTGGCTGCATACTGTGTTATTACTGGCTGTATACTGTGTTAGTACTGGCTGCATACTGTGTTATTACTGGCTGTATACTGTGTTATTGCTGGCTGCATACTGTGTAATTACTGGCTGCATACTGTGTTATTACTGGCTGTATACTGTGTTATTACTGGCTGCATACTGTGTTACTGGCTGCATACTGTGTTATTACTGGCTACATACTGTGTTACTGACTGCATACTGTGTTATTACCGGCTGCATACTGTGTTACTGGCTGCATACTGTGTTATTACCTGCTGCATACTGTGTTACTGGCTGCATACTGTGTTATTACTGGCTGCATACAGTGTTACTGACTGCATACTGTGTTATTACCGGCTGCATACAGTGTTACTGGCGGCATACTGTGTTACTGGCGGCATACTGTGTTATTACTGGTTACATACTGTGTTACTGGCGGCATACTGTGTTATTACTGGTTACATACTGTGTTACTGACTGCATACTGTGTTATTACCGGCTGCATACAGTGTTACTGGCGGCATACTGTGTTATTACTGGCTACATACTGTTATTACTGGCTGCATACTGTGTTACTGGCTGCATACTGTGTTACTGGCTGCATACTGTGTTATTCCCGGCAGCATACTGTGTTACTGGCTGCATACTGTGTTATTAGCGGCAGCATACAGTGTTACTGGCTGCATACTGTGTTACTGACTGCATACTGTGTTATTACCGGCTGTATACTGTGTTACTGGCTGCATACCATGTTATTACCGGCTGCATACTGTGTTACTGACTGCATACTGTGTTATTACCGGCTGTATACTGTGTTACTGGCTGCATACTGTGTTACTGACTGCATACTGTGTTATTACCGGCTGTATACTGTGTTACTGGCTGCATACTGTGTTATTACCGGCTGCATACTGTGTTACTGGCTGCATACTGTGTTATTACCTGCTGCATACTGTGTTACTGGCTGCATACTGTGTTACTGGCTGCATACTGTGTTATTACTGGTTACATACTGTGTTACTGACTGCATACTGTGTTATTACCGGCTGCATACAGTGTTACTGGCGGCATACTTTGTTATTACTGGCTACATACTGTTATTACTGGCTGCATACTGTGTTACTGGCTGCATACTGTGTTATTACCGGCTGTATACAGTGTTACTGGCTGCATACTGTGTTATTACTGGCAGCATACTGTGTTACTGGCTGCATACTGTGTTACTGGCTGCATACTGTGTTATTACCGGCAGCATACTGTGTTACTGGCTGCATACTGTGTTATTACCGGCAGCATACTGTGTTACTGGCTGCATACTGTGTTATTACCGGCTGCATACTGTGTTACTGGCTGCATAAGGTGTTATTACCGGCTGCATTCTGTGTTACTGGCTGCAATATACCCCACCTGTGATGCTGAGCTGTGGCTTATGAGAAGTAGGGGGTCAAAAAGGAAGGGCGGGGCCTGGCTCCCCCCCATCCTAAAACATCACCATCCGCCACTGCTTTGGTATACAGTTTTTGGGTGCATTCAAATATGGATTTCAGTTGATTTTGTTCTATTATTGTCATTTACATACCTTTCAGTAGCTGTGCAGTAACAACTGCCCTAAATTGCTTTGCAAAAAAATACCCTTTGCACGCTTTGCTATCATTTATTGTAGCTGAAACACATTATTCTAAAATGCTTGCTGTCAACCTGAATTAATTTGAGACAGCAATTTCTTTAAAAAAAAATGTCAGAATTGTTTCCATGCGTCGCTCACACAATTAATTTTATGTTTTACGAGCTGCTGATGGTGTATACATAGAATTGTCTTGCTCCACTTCTTCATCTCTATGACTAAGCCCCGATCTGCAGAGGTGAAATGCATCAGATGCGGGGTTTAGGATGAGCTCATGGCTGTGGCCGTTCACATTCTCTTCATCTGTTCAGCTAGTGATGTGCTGCGTCTCTCATCCCCTCATACTCAGGGCCGGCCCTACCATGGGTCCCAGTGGGTCCATTGGACCCAGGCAGCACTTTGAGAGGGGCAGCAAATCGAACCTCGGCTGTCTTTCGTTCTTTTCTATTTACCCAGCAAATTGACGACCAATATTTTTTTTCAAGCAGTTTTGTTTGTCAGGATGGCAACTGGCCGCTCTGTATGCCCTCTGCCCCTGCACTACCCTAGCCCGTCCCTATACTGCTCTAGCCTATCTATATAATGCCATAGCCTGTCTATATACTACCCTAGCCTGTCTATATACTACCCTAGCCTGTTTATATACTACCCTAGCCTGTTTATATACTACCCTAGTGTGCCCCTACCCTCCCTAGCCCACCCCTTGGAATTGAGCATTATGGTAGGTCATATAATTTTGCATATAGACAGGGTGCTGTTGCATGTAAATCTGACTTCCTAATACATTTAATTTTAGTTTTAATTATCATGATATAAAAATAATGGATGTGGGGGCCTTTTGGTGGGCGTGATTTTTTTTTTTTTGGGGGGGGCAGCATTTAATCCTTGGACCCAGGCAGCACAATGTATTGGGCCAGCCCTGCTCATAATTCACTGCTTTCTGGATTAAGCATAAGCCAGCCTGCACCCTTATATTGCTGTGAGACACCACAGAGCACCTTGAGCAGCACTATAAGTAGTATAGGGTATTTCGAGTATGACACACACAAACACAAATACACATTCACTCACGCTGAACACATGCTGAACATTCTGTTTTTTGTGTTTTCAATATGTTTATTCGTTTTTATACAAATACAAAATATAGAAATTAAATCAATTCGCATAGAGTCAATACATAGCATATAAAGAGGAAAAACAAAACGGAGAGAGATACAGCATTGCAAATTATACTGTGAACTAGACTTCATGTTATTGACTTATCATTCAACATAATATTTGTCATATGTGTTATCAGATAAGACAACAGACAGAAAAATACAAGAAATAAAATATACCAGCAAAATAGTGATGTCAGCATCTTAACTCTCCTACAGCAACTATTAGGCGGGTGCTTTCAAGATAAAGGAATGAAGATTCCATTCTTATTTATTAGGGAAGTAGCAAATCCTATAACCTGCTTGTCTTTTCATTGCGTATATGAAGGACTGGAATAGGCACTCATATGAGAACCTGCCTAATCTGGTATCGTCCCCCAATACCTTGGAACCCCAAATTGGGAGCAAAGTGTGCCAAATTGGGGGAAGGCTCAACTTCTGAATAAGAATAAGGATCTCAATCCTCTTCCAACCTCGCTTAGTATTATAGGATAGGATTTTGTTTCAGGTATAAACTGAAGGAGATTACCTGTATAGTGATCATTATAGCTGTATCTAAAAGAAAAATAGTTGAGAAATCATATAAAGCCAAAAAAGAAAATAGGAGAAGAACAGGACAGATTCAAGATTAAAGAGCTTCTAGAGTGATATCGAAACAGTTGTACCCGATGACCAAGAATGACCTGGAATGAAGGAGATGCCTATAAATGCTGCCCAGGGTTCCCATATGGCCTTGAATCTCCCCACTGTGTCTGAGAGAATGCTAGAAAGTTTTTCCTGAGACATATTCCACGAGATTTTGCGAATCGCCGCAGCAAAGGAAATTTTAGACTTTTTTCCAGGATTTTGCTATAGTGATTTTGGCACCTAGGAGTATAAATTGAACTAGTTTTCTTTTGGGCTTAGAGAGATTTGGGATACGGGCGTTGAGAAGCGCTGTCTCTGGAGATCTGGGAACTTTGCTACTGATTAACCTTTCAGTGAGGTTAAAGATTTTCCTCCAGAAGGGGCGAACCCTTGGGCATTCCCACCAAATGTAGACCATAGATCCCAGTAGTGAGCATCCTCTTAAACACCTTGGGTCGGCTATGGGATAGATTGAGGCTAGCTTGGTTGGTGTGAGATACCACCTCGTAATCACTTTAATACTGGCCTCTATAAGAGAGGTATTTAATATGCCTCGGAAAGAGTCTGACAGGGCTGAATGTCATGTCTCTAGGTCCCAGGATATCTGGAGGTCTTCCTCCCAGCGATTCATGTATGTAGTTTTAATCTCTGGCTGTGTTAGAGAGTTATATATTAGAGAAATGCCACCTTTCTGTTGCATAGCTTGACCACACCAAATCTCATAGGTCGTGAAGCTGGGCGGGAGGGGTTTGTTTTCCCAGATTTTTTGCAAGAAATGATGGATTTGATGGTATCTAAACCTCTCGGAATTTGGAAGGTCTAATTTGCTACAATGACACAGAGAGAGGGGACCTGATGTAGTGAAGAAGTGTCCTATACGGTACAGCCCCTTGTCCTGCCACCACTTGAACGCTGTAATGTTGAGGCCAGGGGGGGAGTCAGGGTTATGAAAAATATGCTTCAGGGGTTTCATTGGGGAGACCAGACCAGGATGGTTCCTCAGAGAATCCCAGAGGGAGAATGAGTGCGATAAGGTGGGAGATAGAACAGGAGGTCTTTGTTTCGGGGGGGTCCACAGAAGGAAATCTAGTATATTATTTGGGACAGCCTGCCTCTCGATTTGGATCCAGTCAGGTCTTTCGTTTCTCATATAGACCAGGGAGAATTGGGCTAATCTAGCTGCTTGAAAATATTTTAAGAGGGCTGGAAGCCCAAGTCCCCCCTTTTTCCTGTGTCGATATAGAGTAGCTTGAGAGAATCTATGACCTGAGTTTCCCCATACGAATCTGAGGATCTTGCTCTGAAAGTTCTTTAGATGATCTTTTCTGATTTTTACTGGGAGGGCTCGAAAAAGGTATAGTAGACGTGGTAAAAGCCTCATTTTAACAGCGTTAATTCTACCCAACCAAGAGAGACCTCTATTTGACCAGGCTTTCAAATCGTTCTCAAGTTTTCGATACAAGGGGGGGTAGTTGTGGGAGTACAATTCTTCAAACTTATTTGTGAGATTAATTCCTAGGTATTTGGTGGAGGTATGATTCCACTGATATGGGTAAGATTGTATTAGGTAGGTAGCTGACTCAGGTAAGAGTGAAATGTTCATTGCATATGATTTATTGTAATTCACTTTGAGTCCTGAGATTTCTGCGAATGCGTCTAATGTGCGAATTAAGTTGGGGAGAGAAGTGTGGGGTGAGGTAATAAACAAAAAAATATCATCCGCAAAGAGGTCGCATTTATGAGTCCTGTCTCCACAAGTCACTCCCTGGATGTCTGAGTTTTGCCGTATTGCTATAGCTAACGTTTTGATAGCCATAGCAAATATTAAAGGAGATAGAGGGCAGCCCTGTTTCGTGCCTTTAGCTATGGTTATAGGTTTCGAGTAAAAGCCTTGTAGCCTTATTCGTGCTGTGGGGGTTGAGTATAAGGTTTTAATGATGCCTAAGAAGCGCTGACCAAATCCCCATCTCTCTAAAATTGTAAGAAGGTACGGCCAAGAGACCGAGTCAAAAGCTTTTTGAAGGTCTAATGATAGGATCAAACCTATCTGTTTAGGGCCGCCTTCCCAATTGGATTGAAGAATGGAGATCAGGTCAATGGCTCTGCGGATCTGGTCAGGAGCTTGTCGTCCTGGGATGAAGCCAACCTGATCCTTATGTATATAGGTATTGATAAATGATGCTAATCTATTTGCCATCATTTTTGTCAAGATTTTAATGTCATTGTTAATTAGTGAGATAGGTCTGTAGTTGCCCAGTTCCTCAGGATTCTTATCTGGTTTTGGTATTATCGAGATAAAGGCCATGTTGAGTTGAGCATCCATAGGGAAGCCTCTGGTTGCTGAGTTATAAAATTTGGTTAAGAAAGGGCAGAGGGTCTCTGCAAAGGTTCTATAGTATGAGGTCGATAAGCCATCCGGGCCTGGGGCTGAGCCCAATTTCAAGTCCCTGATGACCCCCAGAACCTCTCCTTCCGTAATCTCAGCCTCTAGATTTTTATGTTCCGATTGCAAGGAGGGCAGGGGGATATCGTCTAGGAAAGTTGAGTCAGCCTCCTTGTGAAGTTGTTTATGGGGGCTATATAGTTCAGAAAAGAACTTGTGAAAGGCGTCTAATATACTCACCGGGTTGGAGGTCAAGCCCTGACCCGGGATTCTGATTTTGGGAAGAGTGTAGTGGTGAGGAGAAAGTCTAGTGGCCAGCATGGCACCTAGCTTATCATTCTGTGTATAAATTTTTTTTGTCCGCTCCACCTGATAGATTTTTCTGCTTTAGCTGTGAGAGCCAGATTTAGCTCCAATCTAGCTTTATCAAGTTTAGCAGTGAGGGAGTTAGAGGGGCACTTCTTATGTGCTACCTTAAGAGTTTGGTAAGTATGTTCAAGGTTGGAGATATCAACCTTACGCTCCTTTTTTAATCGGGAAGATAACTGAATAAACTTTCCTCTAATGCAGACTTTGTGAGCCGCCCAGAGGATTTCTGCGGATGTTTCCTCCTTGTTGTTATTAATAAAGTATTCCTTGAGGGCGTTATTGATCTCAGAAACGTGAACCGGGTTAGTAAGCAATGATTCATTCAGTCTCCACTCTGGATTTCTTGCAAATTGCGGGTCAGACCGCATCTGCAAGAGAACGATGGAGTGATCTGAGAGGGATGTGTCCCTAATGCGGGCTTGTGTTATGGAAGGAATTATGTCTGCGGTAACTAGAAGGAGGTCAATCCGTGTGTATGAATTGTGTGGGGGGAAAAGTGAGTGTAATCTCTCTTGGTTGGGTTTAGCTCCCTCCAGACGTCCACTAAGTTGGATATATGTAATAGTTTAGCAATTTTTAGACTCATTTTGGAAGGGCGTGTTAATTGGCGTCCTAGAGGTCTGGATTTGTAGAGGCCCTGATCAAAAGCGACATTGGAATCCCCTCCTAATATAATTCTACCCTCCAAATGAGATTGAATATAGTCCAGGAACGTTTTGAAAAAGGTTGATTGCCCTTTGTTTGGGGTGTAGTAAGAAACTATTGTATATAGGTGTCCTTCCATTGTGCCCTTAACCAGTAAGAATCTCCCTTCTGGGTCTTTAATTTCTAGGCGTGGGGAAAAACCAAATTTAAGATAAAATAAGATGGCAACCCCTTTAGCTTTGGATTCTGCTTTGGCCAAGAAGAAAGTGGGGAACTGGGGGTTGAGAAATTTAGGGCTGTACCGTGAGGGAAAGTGAGTCTCCTGTAACATCACTACATCCAATTGAAGGGTCTTATAGTAGTCAAAAACTTTCTTCCTTTTTGTAGGGGGATTTAGACCCTGAACATTGTGGGTGGCAAATTTAATGTGTCTTCGTGGAACCCCTGCCATGATCTTTGCGAGAGGGATAGCTTGTGGAAATTTTGGTACTCACCATTAGCCTGGTACTCTTACTTGATACGAGGGTGCTCCTAGGATATTTAAGCCTCCCATGAGTTAGTTGACTATCTCGGCATCGGCTGCAATGAAAAGAATAGTCTGGGTGCATTAAGAGGAATAGGAAGAAGAGAAAGATAGAAAGAAAAATAATATGGCTGAGATAAAAGAACACAAATAGAACTAGATGGGGCGGTGACTGGGGGGTGAACAGATTCCCCCAGTACACCATCCCTTCCTTCCAAGGGGAGGATCCAGAAACAACCAAACACTTGGTGGATCAGGATGTCTGACTCATCTGGGGCAGACAGCTTATCCCAAGGAGTTACAACGAAGTCCCGGGGATAAGAGGAGGTGCATGTAGACCCGCACAGGCTCTGGAGACCCCAGGCTGTAAATAACCAAAAGTATCATCATGACAACTTAAAGTTTAACAATTAACAAGACAGTACAGTAATCGAAGTGTGAGATGGGGTCTTAGTTGCCATCCTCAGGGTGAAGAACCTGCATCTGAGAGTGGAGGCCATTTGCAACGAAGCTTAACCTGTCTAAGCAACTGATTCATTACAGAGTCAAAATAATGAAAGGCAATTCAAAAAGATACAATTACAGTCAAACCTGAGTAGCTATAATTCAAAGAAAAATATGTATAAGGTAGATGTCTCTCCGGTTCAGATCTTCCTTAATAGGCACCAAAAAGTATGCAACGTTCTTCATAAAGGTGAAGAAAAGTAAACACAAGGGATCTCAATGAGGGAACTCAATGAGAAAAACGGGGACTCAAAATCTGGGTAAAATGCAGGGAGATAATAACAAGAAACTCCTTCTCACTTGGTTAAGGTGGTTTATTATCTTTGGCTTTCTTGCTCTTAGCTTTAGACCATAGGGGCGACATCAGGCTTGCTGGAAGGGGTCTCTTTGTGTGGGAGCGTGCTAGATCAGTCAAATCCATTGGGGCTTCTTGGGATATAAGCTGCAGGCGTAAGCGTAGCTTTTCCCCTTCAGGTAGTGTAGAAAAGGAGAATGTTTTCCCTTTATGGATGAATTTTACCGCCAGCGGGAAAGCCCACCAGTATTTCAAGTCTTTTTGCTGAAGTACTTGGAGTAGCGGCTTGAGGGTTCTCCTCCTTTGAATGGTGGTGGGTGATAAATCCGCAAAGATCTGGACTTGGAATCCCATACAGAGAATAGAAGATTTGGAGCGAGAGGCCTTCATGACTTCCTCTTTGATGGCATAAAAGTGTGGTTTCACTATGATATCTCTCGGAGAGCCATCCTTCCTTGGGGGGCCTAAGGCCCTGTGGGCTCTATCCAGTTCTAGCCTGTGTTTAGGCACATTGTGTTCTGTTACATGATTTGCATGTAACATAAATATGCAGCTATAGTAATGTTTTTATAGTTGGTTATTACAATGCCATCTTGTGGTTCTTTTGGATATTACACCTTTCTATTGTATTTTCTAAGTGTGTACCTCCCATCCTCTGTGAGCTAATTTCCTCTTCCTAGTTCACTCTACTCTGTAACTTCCTGTTCCGGGTGCACTCTGCTATTCTAGTTCCTCTTCCTGTGTCCTCTCTCTCATGAGGTAAAGAATATGGCCACATGCTAGAAGGCCTCTCTCAATCTACTCGCATCCTAGGACACATTACTATGTTTTGACCTGCAGTTACCATCTTTCGAACATCTGTCACATTTGTTGTATGCTGTACCTGCTATTCCAATGAATAAACGCTCATGGAAGAAATCGGTAATTGGTGAGTCACTATCTGATAAGAACTGTCTGCGGTGATCATATCTGCTTATACAGGCCAGGCATAGAGGTCTCAACAAGGGATAAGTCACCATTACAACAGTTAGGAGTCAGAATACATTGGGAACCAATGAACTAATTAAGTCCTGTACTGCAGGTGTGATCTCTGTGACGGTTTCAGGGAGACCTCTCAACCTAAAGTTATATCGCCTAGATCTGTTTTCAAGATCATCTATCTTAGCTAGGGCAACGTTCAGTTGATCTTGTAGAACTTGGATATGTTCGGAATTTTGATTGGTATTAGCTACTGTTACATTCAATTTTTGTTCTATTGCTTCCATTCTGGATCCCAAGTTCTGAAAGTCGGCCTTTATGTCTCCAGTTATTTTTGCAGCGGTGTTTGCTAGTCCTCTTTCCAGGAGGTTTGAGAATTTCAGGAATAGATCCGCCGTGTTAAGGGGAGAATCTTGGGTCAGGGATCTGGGGGAGAATGTTTCCAAATGTGTTGAAGATGATAGGCCAGCCGGTGTGGCCATAATGTCACCCATTGCGCGGCGTAAAAGTGATTCCATAGAGGCCGGCGAGGCAGAAAGAGAGGCATGTGTGCTTAGATTGGGCCCAGGAGTGAGAGTAAGTGTGGCCGGAGTGAGGATGGGCCTATGTTCTGAAGTCATCTCTGCAGAGTTTGCATTAAGAGTAGTACCTGCCGTGGTCATGTCCAGTTTCAGGGTTTGTTCAGACTTTTGGAAAATATTTGAAAGGGACCTTCTCACATTAGCTCCCTGCATTCAGTGTAGTATCTGGATACTAGGAGATAGATGTTTGGGAGTCCTTAAGTTGCTGAAAATTGTATGATCAGAGGAGGAGGGCCCTCTTAAGCATGGAGTGAGTTTAAAGCTCCTAGCACTCTGGAATAACTCCAGCAGAGTAAACGGAGAACTGTGGTTATACTGTCCTCCTACCCCAGGTGGCGCTGTGTCCTTTAGGCTGCACCTGCATCCATATTGGTACACCCTAAAATCGAGCAGCTCTGCAGGGGTTAATTTAAAAGATTGTGTGTGTCCCCGTTGTAAGACTCTTCTAGTGGCTTAATCCTCAATGGCTAGTATGTGGGGGACTTACCCATCTTCTTCTGAGTGGGCCTCCGTTTTGTGCTAGGCCGCAGCCATTTTGGTACACCCGGCTGAAGGGAATGCCAGCTGCCTGTGTCCTTCTCCGCTCCCACTAGCCCGTTGTTGACTAGGTCGATGTTGTGGTCGATGATGTGGAGTGCAATGGAGAAGGCAGACCCCTGGTCTGCTAAGATCCTGGGAGGCTGTGGTTGTTTGCCCCGTTCATGCTAGGCCGCGGCCGCAGCCATTTTGGTACACCCGGGCGGTATGCTGCCGATTCCCTGCACTCTCAATTGCCCTTATTGGAACGAAGTCCGGGAGTTTAGAGCAGCGGGGTAACCTGGGGAAGGTAGGCGCCTTGTCTGTAGCCGTCCATTGCTGCTGATGGCAACGCCTGGGGTCTCAGTGGTCCGTTCGGGTGCAGAGCTCCTGTCTCAAGCGACCATCTTGGAGCTCCCGCGCATGTGCCTCCCTTGTTCTGTTTTTTTAATTGCTTGCCGACCATATAAACTTACACATACGGTGGCAAGGCAGCTCTCCTGTGCCAGATCACGTACTAGGTACATGATCGGGCACTTCCAGTTAGGATGTGTGCACATGCCCTACTGGCCCCTCGTATGTGCTGTGATTGTACACAGCAGATGCCAATCAGCGGGTGCTGGCCAATGTAAATCCGCTGTTACCCAGTGATCATCAGGAAGATACACAGTACAGAGCCCTGCTTATGTAAACAAGGCAGAGCTCTGCCCTCTCAGCGGGGAAATAATGGATTTTCTTTCCCCGCAAAGCAGGGAATAAAATCCATTCTTTCTCTTAGTAAAAGCAGCACACCTAGTACCCAAAAACACTGGCTAGGCACACATTTAACCCTTTGATCACCCCTGATGTTAACTCCTAACACCTTCCCAGCGAGTGTCATTAGTAGAGTAACAGTGCATATCTTCAGCACTGATCACCGTATTAGGGTCACTGGTTCCCAAAAAGCGTCAAAAGTGTCACTTAGTGTCCAATTGTCCACCGCAATATTACAGTCCCACTAAAAATCGCTGATCGCCGACATTACTAGTAAAAAATAATAATAATAAAAATTCCAGTATGTAACCCATAGTTTGTAGATGATTTTTGTGCAAACCAATCAATATATACGCTTATTGGAATTTTTACCAAAAATATGAAGCAGAATACATATTGGCCTAAATTTATAAAGAAATTTGATTGTTTTCAATTTTTTTCTTGGATATGTTTTACAGCAGAAAGTCAAAAATAGATTTTTTTTTTTCAAAATTGTTGGCTTTTTTTGTTTATAGTGCAAGACATAAAAACCGCAGAGGTGATCAAATACCACCGAAAGAAAGCTCTATTTATGGGGAGAAAAAAAGGACATAAATGTTATTTGTGTACAGCATTGCATGACCGCGCGATTGTCAGTTAAAGTAACGCAGTGCCATATTGCAAAAAATGGTCATAAAGGGGGGTAAATCTTCTGGAGGTCAAGTGGTTCATGTTATCTTTTGTTGAAGATTAGGATAACCATCATGAATTAATCCATTCTCCTGCAAATATTTAACTATTAATTATTAATATTATTATAATTATCAAGAAAATAGACCATTTTCTAAATAATATAATGAGGATGTACTGTATTATGTTAAGATTTCAGTAGATCTAAAATATTTGTTATTATAGACAGACAAACCAGACTATGCAAATCATGCATACAAAGTGTAAGAGTTTAGGAAATGTTAGCAACAATGTTAAATACAGGGATGTGCAGTCAGGGGAGGCAGGAGAGCCAGAGCCTCATTTTCCATGAACATAAAAAAACCATCGACTTCGAGGGTTGTAGCTCAGCGACCTGGGGTTACAGAGACCCCATCATCTATGGTTCCGGAGAGCTCCTTGCGCAGCCTGTCAGAAGCTACATACAGAACAGCCAGTTTAAATACAAGCTGACACACTGTGTTTGCAGCAGACTGAGAGGATGAGCTCACAGTGCCTCTCCTCACTTCTTGTCAGAGGCACTGAGATCAATGGACAGCTTGGAGCCTTTGACCAATAGTAACATACCAGTGGCTCAAGCTGTCCAAATAAAAATGCTGCAGTGAAGGCACGCCTCACTGCAGTGTCATAGAAGGGGGCGTGTGACTAAAAGACAAATACTCCCTTCCAGCCCAGCCCTCTTAACTACAAGGAAAAACATGGGTTTATGTGTATAAGATTTACCCATAATCCCATGTTTTTCTCACACAGTTAAGAGGGAGAATGAGAATCTACTGCTGCTGAAAAGGTACAAGCTGAATCATATATTATTATGCTATATGTTATAAGATAATAATTTATTATTTATCTATTCACTGTGAAATTACTGGTTTGAGGTTATAAATTGAAACTTCACTAAATTGTCCATTAAGCCACCTACTTGAGTACAGTTTTTGAAAATATAGTAAATTCTCTTAAAAATAATATATAATAATTATTTGTATATTACTTACTTATGGTAATTAACACCTAGTCACCCAGGCCAATTCTGACACTTCTCTCCTACATGCAAAAATCATTTTTTTTGCTAGAAAATTACTCAGGACCTCCAAATATTATATATATTGTTTTAGCAGACACCCTAGGGAATAAAATGGCGGTTGTAGCAACTTTTTATGTTACACAGTATTTGCGCAGCAATTTTTCTAATGCATTTTTTTTTTGGAAAGAAACTGTTTCATGAATAAAAAAGAGAAACAGTAAAGTTAGCCCAATTTTTTTTTTTGTATAATGTGAAAGATGATGTTACACTGAGTAAATAGATACCTAACATGTCACGCTTTAAAATTGCACACACTTATGGAATGGCCCCAAAGTTTAGTATTTAACCACCTCCCACCCGGCCACTGTATATATACGGCCGGGTGGGAGCTTCCCCGTTCTGACAGGACGTGCATATACGTCCTGCAGAATGGGAGCTCGCAGCACGGCCACGTGGCACGCTGCGGCTAGATCCTGTGATCATTATGATCACAGGATCCAGCTGAGCAGAGATCGGGATATGGGCGCTGTGATTGGCCCTCCCAATCATGTGACGGATGTGTCCAATCACAGCCGTCACATTGTAAACAGAGACGAACGTCTCTGTGACAGTTCTCCCCCTGCCGAGCTCAGTGAGAGCTCAGTGGGGGGGTAAGGGGGGAAGCTGCAGCTATGTGACAGCTCTCTGCATGATGATGATTTCATGGAGAAAGCTCTCACAGATCGCCCCCCACACAGTGCACCAAGCACACTGATATCCCTGTCCCCATACACATAAGTGTCTCCATAAAACAGTCCCCAAAACATCTGTATGTCCCCCATCACATCTGTCACCATACACAAAACATCTGTCACAGTCCCCAAAACATCTGTATGTCCCCGTCACATCTGTCACCATACCCAAAACATCTGTATGTCCCCGTCAAATCTGTCTCAGTCCCCAAAACATCTGTCTGTCCGCCAACACTAAATAAACTCCGATTTGGTTTATTTTTACCAAAGAAATGTAGCAGTATCATTTTTGGTCAAAATTTATGAAGAGAAATTACTTATTTGCGAAATTTTATAACAGAAACAAAGAAAAATGCATTGTTTTTGAAAATGTTCAGTCTTTTTTAATTTATAGCGCAAAAAATAAAAAACCCAGGGGTGATGATTAAATACCACCAAAAGAAAGCTCTATTTGTGTGAAAAAAGTGATAAAAATTTCATTTGGGTACAGTGTCACATGACCGCACAATTGTCATTCAAACTACAACAGCGCTGAAAGCTGAAAATTGGTCCGGGAAGGAAGGGGGTTTAAGTGCCCAGTATTGAAGTGGTTAAGAATCTCAGTAGATAACTCTTTAAATATTTTTAGAGGTTACCTGTTTAAAATTACAGAGGAGGTCTGGTTCTAGAATTATTGCTCTCGCTCTAACATTTGTGGCGTATGTAACCTGTGTGTATCTGGCTCTGATACCAGCCAGGGACTTACTAGCCACTCACCGCACGTCCCTGGTTAAATCCCTTAATCTATGTATAGAAGCAGAAACATGCCTGTCAGCAATTAGTTTGTCCTGAACTTTGTAGATGTCCTTATAATACTGTATACTTTTTCCAAGGCAGAGAATGTTTTATATGGCAGGCGTTTGTAGATCTACATTCTACTCTGAAATGCCTATACAGCAGGGAAGATGCAGAATATTTAGCACATAAAATAATTAGGAAAAAGATCGAATTACTCTTTCATCAAAAAGATAAACATAAAGATGCAAAGAAGAATATGTTGCCATGAACACTATTATTAATTGCCGGGAGAATTTGTGAAATTTCCTTTACCAGCAGCATATCCATCGAAGTTTAAATATTGCTTACATTTATTTTCTTAATCTAAAACAACTTCAGCTTTATATTTCTGTTGTAATTAAAGCATAAGTAGAATGGCCAGCAGAGTGTGTAAGCCGTTATTATAGAAGCTGGCCATTAAGCCTTTATTACAATGTACAATTGGATGGTTTCTGCCTTATTTTTTAAGAATTCTTGCAGATCAGCACTGACTTCTCTTGAGAGATCTCACTAGATGTGCGCACTTTTTTAATAATATTAGTCTCATTGGCGCTTCATCACAACACCACCCAAAGACTTCACAAACATGGTCGCCAAAGCCCATATCTTGAAGACTTGCTGAATCCCTGCTATGGCCATTCTAGACTCTCTCTTTGAGGCTGTTGGAAGCTCTATCAAAAAGAATTTTGGATGTTTGAATACCCCAAAGATTACTATACTTGATTAACCACTTCAGCCCCGGAAGGATTTCCAGCTTTAGGACCGGAGCCCTTTTTGCGATTCGGCACTGCGTCGCTTTAACTGAAAATTGCACAGTCATGCGACGTTGTACCCAAACGAAGTTTGCGTCCTTTTTTCCCCACAAACAGAGCTTTCTTTTGGTGGTATTTGATCACCTCTGCGTCATTTCTGATCGCCGCTATAAACAAAAGAAGAGCGACAATTTTGCAAAAAAACCAAAATTTCTTACTTTTTGCTAAAATACAAATCAAAAAAAAAAAATATAAAAAAACATTTTTTTCCACCGTTTTTGGCCGATTTATATTCTTCCTCATATTTGCGATAAAAAAACGCAATTGGCGTTTATTGATTGGTTTGCGCAAAAGTGGTCGCGTTTACGGATGATGAGAATTCATTTTTGGGTTTTTTTTTTTTTTTTTTTTTTTACTAGTAATGGCGGCGATCTGCGATTTTTAGCGGTACTGCAATATTTCAGCGGACATGTCGGACTATTTTGACACTTTTTTGGGACCATTGGCATTTATACAGCGATCAGTGCTATAAAAATGCACTGATTACTGTGTAAATGCCATTGGCAGTGAAGGGGTTCCCTGGGCGTGTTCTAACTGTAGGGGGACTGTATTAGCTGGGGAAGGGAAGTGGTCACAGCCTTCGTATACAGGAAGGCTGTGATCACAGCCCTTCCCCCTTCACACAGAGCGGAGGTCCGTGTTTACATACACGGACCTCCGTTCCTCCGCTCGGGGGGGCCATCGCGGGTGGCCCCCCTGGACACAGTGAGCGAGCGGGCGTGCCTCCAGCGGCGCGTGCGCGCTCACTAATCTTGATCCCGCAGCCGCCGTCGTATGATGGCGTTTTGCGGGAACGAGCCACTTTGTCGCTGTCAATTGCCGACCAGCGGTCGGCAAGCGGTTAATAAGCTATAAGAACATACAGTATGATACACTTACAACTCTACTTCCTCTTCTCCTCTTCCTTTCCGTCAGAACTATGATAAGAAATAGACATATTTCATGAACTCCATATTGGAGTTTGAAAATGTATTAGGCCTCAGAACAGGGTAAACCCCAGGTCAAAACACGTGAGTGTCTCAGATAAGAACATACTGCATTTGATCACCTTGTTGAAATCTACAAACAAGCTTAATTACAGAATGGAGATCGAACAATGGTTTATGGTCTTTTCATAAACCTAAGATAATAAGGACCTGGCCGTATGTTTATACAAAAGGGGAAATGTAAAGATTTCAGTTGTCCTTAGAGATGCTTAATGTGTGCAAAGTGAGCACTAATTAAACTGCCATTTTGAAGACTCCGAGAATTGTTGATCCAGCTAAACTCTGTCTAAACAATCAGAAGGATGTCAAAGAGTTCATTTTAAACACTTGCTTACCTGAACATTTTATTTTTTATTTTAATCCAATGATATTTCAAATTACATATGATTATAAGTCATTCAAATGATATATTATATTCCAGGTCAGGGATACCGTTATGATTTTGCATCTACTGACCAATGATAATTCTGTTATGAGACAAAAACCTTTATATTATTTTGATGTAAAGCATATTAGGAATAAGAATTATTTTTACTATAACCAATCATTGTTATTAAGGACATCTATAGATATATCTTAACCATGTCTACAGAAATATAGATATACATATAGCATGTGTTTTTACCTAAATGGATAAGTATTCATAGTATTTACAGGAATGATATGTTTATCCATACACATTAATTTTATGTAATATGGATGAGTAAGATTATACCGCTTACCTGAAGTCCTGAATATTATATATGTATATATACGGTATCTCACAAAAGTGAGTACACCCCTCACATTTTGTAAATATATCTTTTCATGTGACAACACCGAAGAAATTACACGTTGCTACAATGTAAAGTAGTGAGTGTACAGCTTGTATAACAGTGTAAATTTGCTGTCCCCATTAAAATAACCCAACACACAGCCATTAATGGCTAAACTGCTGGCAACAAAAGTGAGTACACCCCTAAGTGAAAATGTCCAAATCGGGCCCAAAGTATCAATATTTTGTGCGGCCCCCATTATTTTCCAGCACTGCCTTAACCCTCTTGGGCATGGAGTTCACCAGAGCTTTACAGGTTGCCACTGGAGTCCTTTTCCACTCCTCCATGACAACATCACGGAGCTGGTGGATGTTAAAGACCCTGCACTCCTCCACCTTCTGTTTGAGGATGCCCCACAGATGATAAGGTTTAGGCGGGAGACATGCTTTGCCAGTCCATCACCTTTACCCTCAGCTTCTTAACAAGGCCATGGTTGTCTTGGAGGTGTGTTTAGGGTCGTTATGTTGGAATACTGCCTTGGGGCCCAATCTCCGAAGGGAGGGGATCATGCTCTGCTTCGGTATTTCACAGTACATGTTGGCATTCATGGTTCCCTCAATGAACTGTAGGTCCCCAGTGCCGGCAGCACTCATGCAGACCCAGACCATGACACTCCCACCACCATGCTTGACTGTAGGCAAGACACACTTGTCTTTGCACTCCTCACCTGGTTGCCACCACACATGCTTGGCACCATCTGTACCAAATAAATTTATCTTGGTCTCATAAGACCACAGGACATGGTTCCAGTAATCCATGTCCTTAGTCTGCTTGTATTCAGCAAACTGTTTGCGGACTTTCTTGTGCATCATATTTAGAAGAGGCTTCCTACTGGAACAACAGCCATGCAGACCAATTTTATGCAGTGTGTGCTGCATGGTCTGAGCACTGACAGGCTGACCCCCCACCCCTTCAACCTCTGCAGCACTCATATGTCTATTTCCCAAAGACAACCTCTGGATATGATGCTGAGCCTGTGCACTCAACTTCTTTGGTCAACCATGTGGAACCTGTCCTGTTAAACCACGGTATGGTCTTCAACACCATGCTGCAGCTCAGTTTCCGGGTCTTGGCAAACTTCTTATAGCCTAGGCCATCTTTATGTAGAGCAACAATTCTTTTTTTCAGATCCTCAGAGAGTTCTTTGCCATGAGGTGCCATGTTGAACTTCCAGTGACCAGTATGAGAGAGTGAGAGCGATAACACCAAATTTAACACACCTGCTCCCCATTCACACCTGATACCTTGTAACACTAAAGAGTCACATGACACCAGGGAAGGAAAATGGCTAATTGAGCCCAATTTGGACATTTATACTTAGGGATGTACTCACTTTTGTTGCCAGTGGTTTCAACATTAATGGCTGTGTGTTGAGTTATTTTGAGGGGACAGCAAATTTACACCGTTATATAAGCTGTACACTGTAGCAAAGTAACATTTCTTCATTGTTGTCACATGAAAATATATAATAAAATATGAGGGGTGTGCTCACTTTTGTGAGATACTGTGTATGTGTATATATATACAGTCAGGCTCATAAATATTGGGACATTGACACAATTCTAATCTTTTTGCCTCTATACACCACCACAATGGATTTGCAATGAAACTAACAAGATGTGCTTTAACTGCAGACTTTCAGCTTTAATTTGAGGGTATTTACATCCAAATCAGGTGAACGGTGTAGGAATTACAACAGTTTGTATATATGCCTCCCACTTTTTAAGGGACCAGAAGTAATGGGACAATTGGCTGCTCAGCTGTTCCAAGGCCAGGTGTGTGTTATACCCTCATTATCCCATTTACAAGTAGAGGATAAAAGGTCCAGAGTTCATTTCAAGTGTGCTATTTGCATTTGGAATCTGTTGCTGTCAACTCTCAATATGAGATCCAAAGAGCTGTTACTATCAGTGAAGCAAGCCATCATTAGGCTGAAAAAACAAAACAAACCCATCAGAGAGATAGCAAAAACATTAGGTGTAGCCAAATCAACTGTTTGGAACATCCTTAAAAAGAAAGAATGCACCTGTGAGCTCAGCAACACCAAAAGACCCGGAAGACCACGGGAAACAACTGTGGTGGATGACCGAAGAATTCTTTCCCTGGTGAAGAAAACACCCTTTGCAACAGTTGGCCAGATCAAGAACACTCTCCAGGAGGTAGGTGTATGTGTGTCAAAGTCAACAATCAAGAGAAGACTTCACCAGAGTGAATACAGAGGGTTCACCACAAATTGTAAACCATTGGTGAGCCTCAAAAACAGGAAGGCCAGGTTAGTCAGGAGTAGAGTTGAGCGAACACCTGGAAGTTCGGGTTCTGCTGGTCCGTCCGAACTTCGTGACAAAGTCCGGGTCCGGGTCCGGACGGAACCCGAACGATCGCACGGACAACGAACCCCATTGAAATCAATGGGGACCCGAACTTTTAGGCACAAAAATGGCTGTAGGAAAGTCCTGGAAAGCCCCAGAGGGCTGCAAAAGGAAGTAAAATGGGGGTAAGGGTAGGGCAAGTGCCCTACAAAAAAATGGGGACAGGGAAATAACTGTAAATATTTTTAAAAAAATAAAAACATAAAAAAAGCAAAAATGGAGGTGAATGTGGATCATCTTCAAACTGTGTCTGAAAAGTATTAATTAACGGTAGAAGCCATATAACTGTTCTAAAATCATCTTCAAACTAGGGCAAGTG
>BLSH010411769.1:270034-280903 GCA_018402905.1 Glandirana rugosa
TCTAAGACACAGGTGGTCAAAATCATTTAGAGAAGGTTTTCAAACAGTGAGTATTTTCCCCACAGGGTCTCTGACGGTAGGGTAAGGGTGTTGTCATCTGGGTATTTACGTATATCAGGAACATTACGAGAACTTTGTTAATACCTGTAACTTCATGGTTTGGTCGTCGACTGTTCCGGACAGGAACATTAGTGTGACCTACTTTATTGTAATTTCCGGGTCGATTGAAGATCAAATAAGTGTAACCCCAACTAAATGAATTCCGATCTCAACTCGCTTGTGGACCTTCAAGCCCAAGACGACCAGGCAGGCTTGAAGCCCTGTTTCAGGCCCAGGCCCAGGCCTTCCGTGCGATCGTTCGGGTTCCGTCCGGACCCGGACCCGGACTTTGTCCCGAAGTTCGGACGGACCAGCAGAACCCGAACTTCCAGGTGTTCGCTCAACTCTAGCCTTAAGTAAATCAACCCCAATGTGAATAAACTAGAAGTTAGCTGGGCCTTTAATGTTATTTCATCCAGTGTGATTACAAGGACAGGCCTTGTCAGCTGCTGGTTTGGTACTTCAATGTCCATAATTGTTTCAAGAGCATTACAAGGACTATATGCATTTATGGGTCTACTGTTGTGGGAATGGGATGGCAGTCTCTGGGACACCCCTTTTATGAGTGACAAACTTTTGGAAGAGATTTACTAAAACTGGTGGACACAGAATCTGGTGCAGTTGTGGATAGTTACCATTCAGCTTCTAACTTCAGCTTGTTAAATTAACTACTTGATGTCTGAAAAATGCACCCCCCTTCATGACCAAGCCATTTTTTCTATACAGCACTGCGTTACTTTAACTGACAATTACACGGAAGTGTGGCGCTGTACATAAATTAAATTTGCACCCTTTTTTTCCACAAATAGAGTTTTCTTTTGGTGGTATTTGATCACCACTGTGTTTTTTTGCGCAATAAACAAAAAAAAAACAATATTTTTTACTTTCTGCTATAAAACATATCTAATAAAAATATAATTATAAAATCATAAATTTAGGACTATGTATTCTGCTACAAATTTTTGGTAAAAAATGCCAATAAGCGTATAGTTCTTGGTTTGTGCAAAAGTTACAGCATCTACAAAATATGGTATACATACTGGAATTTTTATTTTTTTATACTAATAATGGCGGTGATCAGTGACTAATAGCGGGATTGCAATATTGCGGCGGACATTTTGAAGCTAACTGACACTTTGACACTTTATGGCGGGTGCAGGAGGACATTTATTGGCGGGGCACCTGCTGATCGGCTTTTGCTGTGACTAATCAAAGCAGAGGTGGCGCTGACAGCTCAGGTTGGAGCCTCTGTACTAACAATCCAATGTTAGTACAGCAATTTCTCTTGCTGTCCTATTGTGTTCTGACAGGGGGCACCCCCCCCCCACTACAGCACTATTGGCTGAGAGCACTGATCGGGAGCCGGTCTGCAGACCTTTTTTAGTCATGTCTCTTCAACAGAAGCTGAGCGAATGGCCGACTTCTGTTGGACCGGCTGCAGTACACAAAGGCAGAATGCCAGGCAGTTCAATAGAAACCAGCCGACCTTCGGCCCATGTATATGGGGCTTTACTGTGCCCAAATATAATATAATTGCTTACATATACACAGATAATCATTTCAAACAGCATAGTAGAAGGGTCTGCACTCCAATGATGTCTCAAAAGCCCGACAAGTTTATTGATGGACCGTACATGCCATGTCTTTCTGCCCTAGGTCTTAGGGCGGTGGGGCACAGTGTGTGCTGTCCATCAACAAACTTGTTGGACTTTTGTGAGACGTCATTGGCATGCTGCCCTGGGATGTCTTACACAGAGCAGGAACAAGCTTCTTGGACTTTGCACACAGTTGGCTACACAGAGAACCAATTGGACAGCTTCGGTACTTCGAGGTCTCGGGATTTATTCTAATAGCATAACAATCCATACTGGTGAACATATTATCCCATGCTACCTCAAAGTGTATTTATTAAATGATCAGAAAACAAGCTTTGGTGTATTATCCCATAATGCCTCAGCAAAGTGTACAGACAATCTTCTTTTGGGTGGCCGCATACAATCTGATTGTGTTCCAACAATGTGAAGTCAATAAAGATGTAAATATATTGTGTCTATACCCTTATTTCCAAGTGCTTTTAATACCATACAAAAATTGTTTAAAAATAAATCCCTAGATAATTTCCAAACAATGATAGTATATATACCGTGGTATCCTGTGAATTCTACATAATACTGTGACATTCCATCAATAGAAAAATAATAATAGGGAACAAATAACAATTCCTTAAAAATTAATTTTTAAATCAATAATAATGTAGTGAATCCATGAACAGATATATCCCACATTAAAGTGCTAGTGCTCCAGTGACTCAAATGAAGATACATTCCACATTAAAAGTGCTAATTGCTTCAGTGAAACCCCACCACCTTCCACCTCTCCTCTTGACCTCTCCTATCAGGTCAAGTCACGCTTTCCCCTGAGCTGGGGAATCCAAGGTAGGGATCTTTTGTATTCTTCCTCTTTCTCCTCTATTCCACTGCTATCTGTATTTAGGGTGCGTGGCCCTTTAAATCTGTGATAATCTCAGTGCGATGGGGTGCGAGGGTCCTCATAGTGTAGTAGTTTTGCAATAAAATTTATTAAAACAAGTTGTTTTAAACTTACATTTCAGTAAGAATCATTCAGCACCAGTATATACCCCTCGCTATGTGCACCCGGCCCCATACTCCTGAGGAAGTCACATGACTGTGACGATACGCGTGGGGTGGAGCAGGGTGACGCTGCCGATACCGGAAGTAATGCGAATGCCTTTGAGTACCGGTGCCAGATTTTAAATTACTGAAATGTAAGTTACTATTTGTTTTAATAAATTTTATTGCAAAACTAGTACACTATGAGGACCCACTTTTAGTGGATTTAAAGGGCCACACACCCTAAATACGGATGGCAGTGGTATAGAGGAGTGGGAGGAGGAGTACAAAGGATCTCTACCTTGCATGCCCCAGCTCAGGGGAAAACGTAACTTGACCTGGCATGACAGGTCAAGAGGAGAGGTGAGCGCATAGCGTGGATGGTGGTGGTATTTCACTGAAGCACTTAGAACTTTTTAATGTGGAATGTATCTTCATTGGAGTCACTGAGATGCTAGCACTTTAATGTGGGACATATATTATTGATTTAAAAAGGACATATTAAGGAATTGTTATTTGTTCCCTATTATTATTTTTCTTTCGATGGAATGTCACAGTATTATGTGGAATTCACAGGATACCACGGTATATAGAATATCATGGGCGGAACCTAACGACGCACGCCACACGAGACCAGGAACTGGGGAGGCGGACGCCATCTTTGAGGCTGGAGACCCGCTGTTGTCAATCAGGCTGGAGATACTGTTTTAAGACGTGAGTTACTGCATTTTTATGAATAAAATGAATACTGTACCATCTGCACTATCGGAGTCCCCTTTCTTTTCTAAATGGGAAATTGGCTATCATACACCGAAGTTGAAGACCGGTTATTACTACTACTGGGGACACCACCGAAAGCTGACATCTCTCGGTCGCTTGCAGCTGCCTATGGTCTGATTGGTGGAGCGATCATACTATTTACTGAACGCGCACACTGACCCTCTGTAATAGGGGCAGTGTTGCCAACCGTCCGTAAATTTATGGATAGCCAGTAAAAACAGGGCATATTTTTGCCGTCCGTAAAAGTCTGTAGCTGCTGATTTGTGCCAGTAAATACGGCAACAACTCATTCGGGTCAGAACTGCGCATGCGCATGCAATTCTGGAAATCCCTGAGGACTTCCGATCCTGACCTGAGCCACTCGAGATGTGTGGTGGCGCGCAGCACATGATGTCATTGGATTTTTCCCGGCAACAGCCTATAGGAAGGCAGGAGCAGAGCGGGCGGACAGAGGAGCCTCGTGCACGTGGGACAGAGCGGGCTGCCTGGAGCGCACCACTGACACACTAACAGAGCAGCAGACGCCGGAGATGGGACGGACATGTGGAGGACTGAGAGGGGGGACAAACGGGGTCGGACATGCAGGGCTGTACTGCACTGCAGGCGTGAGTTGAGTTCTAACTTCTTCTCAGTCAGTTACCTCCGAGTCCCTGGTCCAGGGCAGGTTGAACCTGATGGGTGGGTGGCTCTGGCTCAGGTGAACCGGTCCAGGGGTGTGTGATGTATGTGCAGTGCACTGTGCAGCAGGCCCAGGAAATTTCCCAATCACAGCCCACTGACTGAGCCCAGGTCCAGGCTGAGTCTGATGGTAGGTGGCTCAGGTGAACCGGGAGTGTTTGTGTTTGATATGGGTATTGTCAGTGTTCACATGTTGTGTCTAAATATCTATTGTCTTCGTTTTTAATAGGAGTTCTACTTTGTTTTCAAGTTGCCAGTAAAACATGTGCTCTGCCAGTAAATTTTCTATGTTTTGCCAGTAAAAAACGCTGCTGGAGGTTGGCAACACTGAATAGGGGGTCTGTGAGTTCTGGTAAGCGGCTCAATTTGATGGTGATTCTGGTGATGGGCTGCACTGGATGCTTCTTATATCAGCACGTTATTTTTTAGGCTGTTTTGTATACCATTTGTACTGAGAATAATTTGCGTTGTAGTGTTATCTTCATATGTTCATTGTTTTCTACCCAGAACTAATCTGCTGGTGGCATTATTTATATGAACTTTATGCTTTTGGCTCTAGCGTGGATTGATTGTATACACATTATAGAATATCATTGTTTGAAAATGATCTAGGGATTTATTTTTAAACAAATTTTGTATGGTATTAAAAGCACTTGGAAATAAAGGTATAGGCACAGCAATATTTACATCTTTAATAATCCATACTGCACAATAATTTATGCCCATATATTGCCAATACTGTCAATTCTAAGTCAATTGATTAATGGTGCTTAATTTCTCTGCAGGGGAGAATTTATGAAATACTATAGGAAATATGAAGAAATATGAATTGCGCCCGTTAAAGCATGGTCATGGAAAGTCTGCTAAATTTGCATAACTAGTTTGGGAATAAAATATATAATTATTTGTTTTAACAGTTTCCAGAATCATCATTTCCCGTATAAAATATCATTGGCTATTTTTATGATGGCAATATTATATCTGAGTATTGCAGTGTATGTTTATTCTGTGACCCATCCAATATCAGACATTAAGCTTCTATATCCTGGTGCCATCATGCATGAGACATATTTGATGAATGGCACATACAGTCACAATGTACTTTTAGGTTTTGCTGCAATCTCTGAGAAGCTGCTTTCAGAAAGCTAAAAATATGTGCAGCGCAAGCCGATAACTGAACATTTACTATGATTGATCTAAGGAAAAGTTCATAGGTTGTGTTTGTTTTGGAGGTTCTTGTTGCCTATATAGAAGAATGTTGAGTTTATGCTTAGGACATTGGTTAAAATATTAGAAAATTTAGATTGCTGTCTCCTCAATTGCAACTCCAAAATGTACTGTGCACATCAAACACTTTAAATGAACTTGCAAGAACTGCAAAATATATAAAATGTTATGAAAAAAAATTACAGTTAAAAATGATTGAAGATACACACAAAATCAAACCAACCGCACTTAAGCTTTATAAATTGCTATATTTCTTTTAGTAATTGCAGGCATTTAAATTAAAGCTAATGGATAGCTAAATTGGTGTTCCTGGATAACTGCATATTTGTGCTCATGATGCAATAATATAGAATTGATCATTAGAATATTAATACTTAGTTTATTATTCCAAGTAGATATAGTTAAAATAGAAAAAAAAAATGGGATGGGCGGGGGGGGTTGGGAGTGTTAGCATTTTTTTTTTTTGCTATGAAGCACATTATGAGTGTTAAATCCTAACTCCATGTTTTAGCAAACTTTAAAATGTTTGTTTTGACCGAGTTTCTTCTAATTTACTGAAGCAGAAAGGTGGACAGGTGATGTCATGGCCTCGGAAGGAAGTTTTGAATGCATTCGTAAGGAGTAACTCCACTTTTGTTGAGAAAAAAACATTCCCTTCAGGGGGATCTATTTACATTGGATTACAAGGATTTTAACAAACTTTGTTGTTGCAGATTTCTACATTTTGTTGTTCTGAAGAAATCCCTGTGTGTATGTCCGTGTCCATCTGGTAAGTCAATCTAATGAAAGTGGTTTCATAATTATCAACCAGCTGCTGCATCTGCGTGGCTCTAATGAGGAAATTTGCAGGGTCTGCAATCCTTTAGATGTGATTTACTATTGGGAGTAGCTCACCAAAAATGACATTTTTATTGCAGGGGATGCCTGAAATCTGACTTGTATCTTCTGGGAAAATCAGTGAGCCAATCACACGAGCAGGAAATGATGTTTCTGGGGCAGGGGGGGGGGGGTGTTCTGTACACATTCTGTATGTAGCCATATTACATTATTTATTATATATTTTTTAATTTGCTATTTTTTCTTCCCACGAAAGTGGAGTTCCCTTTAGGCCCTTTTCATACATGTGCGACTAGTCCTGTGACTCGGGACTTTAAAGTCACATGACAAGTCGTACCCCATGATTTACAATGTGTACCATTCATTTCTATGCGACTTCAAGTCGCAGCAACTTCAAAGTAGTCCCTGCACTACTTCGGTCCGACTTTGATGGGATTTGAGGTCCATAGACCTCATGATTACACAGGCATCACTTAAAGTCTCATCAAAATTGCGGCAAAACTGTACAATTGCTGCAAAGGCAACATACATTCTCTGCAGACACAAGAAGTCAGTTCCTTGGCTTTGTTTTTGTTTTATTAGGTGTAACAACTTGGATGGATGAAGGGATTTACGGGATGCCCAACTTGTATCAAAAACAAAAACAGGGGACAACTTCTACTTCTGTACCAAAGATCCTGGACCGCTTTCTTTCCTGTATATATACACAGTCCTTAGCCGCTTGCTGACTGTATCACTTAGATATACAGCGGCAAGGCTCTACAGCGCTGAATCACGTAATATGTGATCCAGCACTTCTGGGTTGGGGGCACGCAGGCACGCCACCAGCGGCCCGCTTCCACTGTGATTATTTACAGCAGGAGCCGATCAGTGGGTACTGTGGACTGAAAGCCTGCCATCACCCACCGTTCTTTCATTACACAGGCAGAAAAGCAATCTATTTATGTAAACAAGGCAGATTGCCGTTCTGTCCGTAGCAAGGGCATGGATCCTGTGTTCCTGCAAAGCAGGGGCACAGGTCTATGCCTTCCCTTAGTAAAAGCACTTCCCACAGTTTAGTAAAACACGGGCTAGGCACACATTTAACCCTTTGATTGCCCCTGATGTTAACCCCTTCCTAGCCAGTGACAGTGTATATTTTTAGCACTGATCACTGTATTAGTGTCACTGGTTCCCAAAAAGTGTCAAAAGTGTCAGTTAGGTGTCCGATTTGGCCACCAAAAAAACACAGTCCCGCTGTAAGCCGCTGAAAGTCGCATTACTAGAAAATACATAAATAAATAAAAATATCCCATAGTTGTAGATGCTATAACTTTTGCACAAACCAATCAATATACGCTTATTGGGATTTTTTACCAAAAATATGCAGCACAATATATATATTGGCCTAAATTGATGAGGACATTTTATTTTTTTACATTTTTTATTGGATGTGTTTTATAGCAGAAAATAAAAAATATTTATTTTTTTCCAAAATTGTCAGTCTTTTTTATTTATAGCGCAAAAAACGAAAACCACAGAGGTGATCAAAGAACACCAAAAGAAAGCTCAATTTGAGGGAAAAAATCCATACATTTTATTTGGGTACAGTGTTTGCATGACTGAGCATTGGCAGTTAAAGTATAACAATGCCGCATTGGAAAAATGGCCTGGTCATGAAGGGGGGTAAATCATCCAGAGGTCAACTGGTTAGTGGAATTAGTAACAAAAGTCCATTACATTAATTAAATGTAATATATTGCAGCCTATCAATACTTATGTGCAGTGGCTGCTTTAGTTTTTTTAGTTTGACTTTTTTCCTTTATTTTCATCAGGTGAAATGGCCACTAGCACATGTCCAGGTTTAGGGTGGCTCCTCTATCTATGGAGCAGCAATGGGGACACCTATGGAAAGCAATATAGCCTGGAGAGGGTAGTGTTAGATGAACTAGTAGATTCAGATAGACTCTGCACAAGAAATGAAGCCTGACCACAGCTAACACTTTTTAAAAACGTACACTTTTTTTTTTTCCTTTTGGGATAAAAGTTGGTCATTGTAAGTACCCCTGTCAGTGGTAAATGGTTTGTCTCAATCCCCTAATTTCCACTTCTGCTGGACAGCTTGTTAAAGTTAAGCCCTTCCGGTTCAACAGAAGCCGATCATTGGAAATTGAAGAAAATTGTTCGATTAGCTTCTGAAAAATGGAACTGCTGGAAAACCTTCTTTAACCACTTGACCACTGGGCACTTAAACCCCCTTAACCTCCCTGGCGGTATGATTCTGTCTGGAATTTTGTTCCAAAAGTGGTACAATTATTTTGCATGAAAATTTGGCGTTTTATATTGTAGGCCTGTAATTCTTAGGAATAACTCACTTAAATCTGTCCAAACAAGAGTCTAGTAGACATCCCGGGTATGAAAAAGTTTGAAAAATTAAATCATAAATTATAATATAATAAATAACTAAAAATAAGCTAAGTTGCAGAATTGTCGCTATCGTCACTTTCAGTTGCTGATGATAAATTTCCCCAAAAATCAGTATCACTCAATTCTGCAAATTATTCTTATTTACTATCAGTGTTTTCTAGCTGATCAAAAACCACTTTTGACGCAAAGGGACACTTTTTGGTTGCTATGGACATTCTCAAGTTTCCTGGCAGAAAGAATGACATTTATTATATAAAAGTGCATGCAGGGCACTGGGCAAACCACTAGGGACAAAGGGGATGTGAAATGTTTTCATACAGTAATGTAATCTGTAAGATTACAGTGTACTGTATGTGTACTGTGTGTTTTACTTTTTGAATTTCCCGCCGGTCTCCGTCCCTGTGCGACGCGACGCTCGCAGGGAACGGAGCCCGGCACACAGGAATCATCTGGCCGCGGGGAGACACGCTGACACCGCGGGAGGACATCGCTGGATCCAGGGGACAAGGTAAGAAACATTGCCTGGATCCAGCGATGCAATCCCGAGTGTGGCTCGGGGTTACCGCTCTTGGTGCTGAAATTCCACCCCGAGCCACACTCGGGAATACCGCTAGGAAGGTTAACAACCAGACCAATTTTCAGCTTTCAGCGCTCTCACAATTTGAATGACAATTACTCAGTCATGCAACACTGTACCCATATGAAATTTGCGTCCTTTTTTTCACACAAATAGAGCTTTCTTTTGGTGGTATTTAATCATCGCTGGGTTTTTTATATTTTGCACTATAATTAAAAAAAGACCGAAAATTTTGTAAAAAAATTAATTTTTCTTCGTTTCTGTTATACAATTTTGCAAATTAGTAATTTTTCTTCATACATTTTGGCCAAAATTTATACTGCTACCTATCTTTGGTAAAAAAAAAAACAAATTAGTGTATATTATTTGGTCTTTGTGAAGGTTAGAGAGTCTACAAGCTATGGTGCCAATCACTGAATATTGATCACACCCGATGTACTGACGGCCTATCTCATTTCTTGAGACCCTAACAAGCCAGGAAAGTACAAATTCCCCCCAAATGACCCCTTTTTGGAAAGTAGACATTCCAAGGTATTTAGTAAGAGGCGTAGTGAATTTTTTGAAGTTGTAATTTTTTCCCACAATTCTTTGCAAAATGTTTTTTTTTTTTTTCCCCAAAATTGTCATATGTTAACAGGTTATTTCTCACACCCAGCATATGCATACCACAAATTACACCCCAAAACACATTCTACTACTCCTCCTGAGTATGGCGATACCCCATGTGTGAGTCTTTTACACAGCCTGGCCACATACAGAGACCCAACATGCAGGGAGCGCCATCAGGTGTTCTAGGAGCATAAATTACACACATAATTTCTTGAATACCTCTTGCACATTTGAAGGTCCTGGAACACCAGGCCAATGGAAACGCCCAAAAAAATGACCCCATTTTGGAAAGTACACACCCCAATGTATATTCTAGGAGGCATAGTGAGTCTTTTGAACATGTCATTTTTTCAACAAGTTTTTGGAAAATGTGGAAAGAAAATGAAAACGCATTTTTTTTTTTACACAAAGTTGTCCATTTATACAATATTTCTAACACACATTTATACAATATTTCTAACACACAGCATGTACCTAGCAAAAATGACACACCAAAATATATTCTGCTACTCCTCCCGAGTATGGCGATACCACATGTGTGACACTTTTACACAGCCTGACCACATACAGAGGCCCAACATGCAGGGAGCACCATCAGGTATTCTAACGGCATACATTTAGAATCTAATTTGACCATCTTTTACACTATTGTGAGGCACTGTGGTGGCATGGATAGGCACTGTAGTGGCACAGATGGGCAGGGTATTGGCACAGATGAGCAGTAGAGTGGCACGGATGGGCACTGTAGTGGCACAGGTGGGCACTGTAGTGGCATGGATGGGCAGTGTAGTGGCACGGATGGGCAGTGTAGTGGCACGGTTGGGCACTGTAGTGGCATGGATGGGCACTGTAGTGGCACGGATGGGCACTGTAGTGGCATGGATGTGTCACGGATGAGAACTGATGTGGTATGGATGAGCATGAATGAGGCACAAATGAGCCATGGATGGGGATGGATGAGCCACGGATGGATGGCTGGGTGAGCATGGATGGGTGAGCACGGCTGGGTGGGTGAGCATGGATGGC
>BLSH010411769.1:290575-315841 GCA_018402905.1 Glandirana rugosa
TCCCCAAAATTGTTTGAAACTACGTCTAAGGATGAAAAACAAGTTATTCATTTGAAATTTGTATTGTACTTTCTATTGTTACTACACAGCTGTTTTCATATTTGTAACATTACTGGAGTGGACCTTCCCCATTCTAGATAGCATTATGTCTTCTTTTTTGTAAACTGTTCACCATTCTCTCATATATTTCAATAAAAAATATTGAAACAAAAAAAAAAGATGCGCTCAAAAGGAAATAACGTCTAAAGGGATGCAAACCCTGCATATTTCCTCATTAGAACCCTGTAGGTACAGCAGCTGGTTGATAATTATGAAACCATTCCCAGCAGACTCACTTCTGCACAGGGGCACAGAGGAACAAAAAGGGATTTCTTCAGAATAACAAAAAGTAGGAATCTGCATCAAAGTTTGTTAAAACCCCTGCAATGTACAAAGATCACTCAGAGGTGAATGTTTTTTTCTCAACAAAAGTGCAGCAACACTTTAATGCTTCTTTACAGCAGCAGCCTGGGAAGAATGATATCACCTTACACCATTTTGAATTATCCGATCAAGAACCCAATACTGTACACATTAGCTCGGGAAAGAAAAAGTGCTTATGTACTTGCTTTGCTTTGTATGACTGGGTTTCAGTTTATAGTACATTAACTTGTGTGTGCTGTGCTATGGGCATCAGTCCACTCAGCTTTATTGCTTTTAAAGTCTAAGCTTGGAAAGCAAATTAACTTTTAACTCCAATAATAAAGTATGCTATGTCCAGATATCTGTCAGCAGAACAGTAGAAACCATTTAAAATTTAATAATCTCTATCAACTATCACTGTCCATACATTCCAAGATTACACTGAATTGGCTCTAGTGAAAGGGCTGTTATAGTAAATGATGTAGAGCATATCATGCTTTAATAGATTAATGTCTGGTTATTTATGAAATGGAAATATGAACAGCAGACATGTCTCCAACTCTCCATGTCATTTCCTCAGATGCAGCAGAGTAGAATCTAAGCAAGCTCTATTTGCTATGGCTGCTTAATACATTAAATACACAGCGTGTTATTATAAAGGAATCCTTACGTTACCCGTTCCATGATACAAACATGAACTAACTATGGATAGCATATTATTTCACATTAGCATAATTTTTTCCTTTAATTAAGATATTTGTTATTCTCCATCACACCTATAGAACACCAGTGCAGTTGCACACCTGGGGAAGGAGGGACCCATCCAAAAGACTTAATACATATACTATGGAAATGTCCCAGATTAATGCAATATTGGCAGGAGGTGTTCGGGGTCATTAACCACATACAGTTGTGCTCATAAGTTTACACAACCTGGCAGAATTTACGATTTCTTGGCCATTTTTCATATGAATGATGACACAAAAACCTTTCTTTCACTCTTGGTTAGTGTTTGGCTGAAACCATGTATTCTCAATCAACTGTGTTTCCTCTTTTTAAATCATAATGACAACAGAAACTACCCAAATGACCCTGATCAAAAGTTTACATACCCTGGTGATTTTGGCCTGATAACATGCACAAGTTGACACAAAGGAGTTTGAATTGCTATTAAAGGTAACCATCTTCACCTGTTATCTGTTTGCTTGTAATTAGTGTGTGTGTATAAAACGCCAATGATTTTCTAGACTCCTGACAGACCCTTGCATCTTTCATCCAGTGCTCCACTGATGTTTCTGGATTCTGAGTCATGGGGAAAGCAAAAGAATTTTCTAAGGATCTGCGGGAAAAGGTAGTTAAACTGTATAAAACAGAAAAGGCATATAAAAAGATATCCAAGGAATTGAGAATGCCAATCAGCAGTGTTCAAACTCTAATCAAGAAGTGGAAAATGAGGAGTTCTGTTGAAAGCAAATGACAGTCAGTTAGACCAACTAAAATTTCAGCCGCAACTGGGATTTTTGTCAAGAGGAATGGGCAGCTTTACGATCTGAGAAGATAAAGAGCCTCATCCACAAATACCACAAAAGACTTCAAGTTGTTATTGATGTTAAAGGGGGCAATACACGGTATTAAGTTAAATGTTGGTCTCATCACTCCAAATGACTTTGTTGCCAGAGGGTTTGAGGCTTGTCTCTGTGCTGTTTGGTGTATTGTAAGCGGGATACTTTGTGGCACTTGTGTAGTAATGGCTTTCTTCTGGCAACTCGACCATGCAGCCCATCTTTCTTCAAGTGCCTCCTTATTGTGCATCTTGAAACAGCCACAACACATGTTTTCAGAGAGCCCGGTACTTCAGTTATTTGTGGGTTTCTCTTTGCATCCCGAACAATTTTCCTGGCAGTTGTGGCTGAAATTTTAGTTGGTTGGACTCCGGAAATCCAGTATCCAGAAACGTCAGTGCAGCATTGGATGAAGGATGCAAGGATCTGTCAGGAGTCCAGAAACTCATTGACCTTTTATGCACACACATTAATTATAAGCAAACAGATCATAGGTGAGGATGGGTTTCCTTTAGCCATTCAAACCCCTTTGTGTCAACTTGTGTGCATGTTATCAGGCCAAAATCACCAGGGTATGTAAACTTTTGATCAGGGTCATTTGGGTAGTTTCTGTTGTCATTATGATTTAAAAAGAGTAAACACAGTTGATTGATAATAAATGGCTTCAGCCTAACCATGAGTGAAAGAAAGGTTTTGTGTTATCATTCATATTCTCTGAAAAATAGCCAAGAAATCATAAATTCTGCCAGGGTGTGTAAACTTATGAGCACAACTGTGTATCAAGCACAATTGGCGATAGATTCACTAACTTGTCTACTTGGTGGGTTAGTAGAATAATTGTATTCTCCCTCTACATATGTTGCTCGTATTTGACTGCTCTATTAAGCCAGAAAGCTGATAGCACATTACTGGTTATCTCCCCAGGTTCCAACGTGTCATCAATGGATCCAACAGGTTAATATGATGCTTATCAGAGAAAAAAATACATATTAACATAGGAATGCGCCTAAGAAAATTACAAAAATTTGGCTGGATTGGTTAGATACACCAGGGGTGGCCCCTGCACAACTCACTCTAACCAGAATGTTGCAACTTTAACCAGTAGAACGTAGGACTGTTAAGGAGTTGGCTATGAGGTTCTAGTGGCAGAGGTTATTATAGTAGGTAGTTAAATGCACTATGGAGGGGCGTTGGCTCCATTACAAATGCCATATTTGTCATGTTACAGATATGCTCGGTAGGAGTATTGCACACTCAAGATTGTTTGGTTGTTTTGTAATTTGTTTTATTTGATTGCTTTGCTGATTTTTCTCTTGCAGAGTTTTTTCTCCTTTATTTGTACTTTTATGTGGGTACACAACTGCTGTGGGGATGTGTTGACTCCCAGAATATGTATGATAACACAACATTGCCCCCAGCTATATCAAATATCACCCAAATTGTTCTCTCCCCTCCTCCCAAGACCTCCTGCTCTCTAGCTTTCTTGTTACCTCCTCCCATGCGCACCTACAGGACTTCTCCAGGCCTCTCCCATCCCCTGGAACTCCCTGGCCCGGTGTGTCCGGTCAGTCCCTACCCTGTCCACCTTTAGACGATCCCTGAAAACTCATTTATCCAGAGAAGCCTATCTTACTTCTACCTAAGTACCATACCTAAGCCACCTACCTCCACCAGATCATCCCCCACAGCTATCACCTTTTGTACCACCACCCCCCTCCCTTTAGATTGTAAGCTCCACGAGCAGGGCCCTCCTATCCCTTCTGTATTGAACTATATTGTAATTGTACTGTCCCCCCTCTACATTGTAAAGCACTGCACAAATTGTTGGCGCTATATAAATCCTATATAATAATAATAATGAGAAAATTGTTTACACTGCTTATAGAGTTAGTACACTGAATGTGTGTACTACATGGTATTTTGCTTAATAAACATTTTTTTCTGATTAAAAAAAAAATATATATATATATATATATATATTTGTCATGCATTAAATATTTAAATAATATTTAATACTTCTATTTATAACAAAGGAGTAGAGTTTGCATAGCAAGAATGAACTGCATTTAGAAATGCTACATATGGCACTAGCTCTTATTTCACACACCTCCTTGCTCTTTTCAAAGGAGAGTAACTATACTGAAAGTAATGATAAAGTAATGATTTTCCATGTTATTGGGAACATTTTGGTGTGTAACCTGAAAAATTAACGTTTTGCCTGGAATTCCTCCTGAAAAATGTAGTGTACATCCTGGTGTGAAGTTGTGCCTAGGCCCTTCTCTGCTTAGCTGCATAGCTGTATATCTGTAGTGTGAGATCTAAGGCACTGCTGCCTCTTACTTGCTGGTCACAGGATATTTAGAGCAAGATTTGGTGATCTCACTACAAGGCTACTCACTGTTCTCCTCGCTGGGGGTTTTTACATGAGGAAGCAAAGCTCTACCTCCACCAAGATGGCCACCTCCATACATACACTCAGTGCAGAACAAGCCATGATCAGTCAGTAATGTGAAAATATCAGCTTCAGGAAGGACCCATTCAATTTTGGTGAACTGTCCTTTATCTTCTGCCTACCTCTTTTAGGACACAGCTTTTAGTGTCAAATTACTATTTATTAATTCGCTGTTCATTTTTAATGCAGAGCCAACACAGCGAGGACTAGACTTGTGCATGGCTGAAAAATTTGTTTGTTTTGTTTTTTTTTATTTTTTCAGAAATTACGAAATTAAAAAAATTGGAAATCCGCGCTAATTCAGCAATTTCGGTAACTCGGATATTTGTGGTAATTCTGCAATTGCGGTATATTGGAATTTCATGGTAATTCGGCAATTGCGGTAATTGGGAAATTTGGAAATGGGAACAGCTGAAAATCTGAAATTCGAAAATTCGGAAATCTGAAAATTCTAAAATAACAAAGAACATTTGAAATAGTAACTAACTAATGGCTAACTAATAAATAACTATTAAATTATAGGTATTGGAATTTCCTTGAAAATATGGCTGTCAGTGATAAATTTCATATTTAAGTTTACTAACACCCAAATTTTCAAGGACATTCCAATACCTATAATTTAATAGTTATTTATTATTATTTCAAATGTTCTTTCTTATTTCTGAATTTCTGAAATTCAGAAATAAGAAAGAACTTTTGAAATATTAACTTATTATGTCAAATGTTCTTTCTTATTTCTGAATTTCAGAAATTGGGAAATAAGAAAGAACATGTGAAATAATAATAAATCAGTATTAAATTATAGATATTGGAATTTCCTTGAAAATTTGGCTGTTAGTGAACTTACATATAAAATGTATTAAATGTCATATTTAAAGAGGAAGTAAACCCTGCGGTAAACCCTAATGTGTTTACTTCCTCTTATTCACCCTGCAATGTAGAAGCATAATAGGCTAGTATGCATCGCATACTAGTCTATTATGTGCCACTTACCTGCCATCGCCACCCGCGCTGTCCCCACAGCCCAGGCAGCATCCATCTTCTGGGGCCGTTAACTCCGGCGCTCTGACTGGCCGGAGTCGTGTGACGTCACTACCGCACACGGGAGCCGCCAATCGTGGCACGCTGTCAGTGAAGAAATGGCACGGAGGCTGTTTCTTCACTGCGCATGTGCCGAATGACGTCGGCACATGCCAGTATAGCGCATATCTCCTAAACCATACAGGTTTAGGAGATGTACAGGGAAGCTACAGGTAAGCCTGATTAAAGTGGTTTAAAGTGGTTGTCAACAGCCAAATTTTCAAGGAAATTCCATTACCTACAATTTAATAGTTATTTATTATTTCAAATGTTTTTTTCTTTTTTATGAATTTTGGAAATTTGGAAACTGGGAAATAAGAAAGAACATTTGAAATAATAATAAATAACTATTAAATTATAGGTATTGGAATTTTCTTGAAAATTTGGCTGTTAGTGAACTTAAATAGGAAATGTATCACTAACAGCCATATTTTCAAGGAAATTCCAATAGCTATAATTTAATAGTTATTTATTAATTAGTTATTACTTAAAATGTTCTTTATTATTTTTGAATCTTTGGATTTCCGAATTCTCAAATTTTCGAATTTTCAAATATCGGATTTTCGGCTGTTCTGATTGTCTAAATTTCCGAATTGCCGCAACTGCAGAATTACCGCAAATTTCTGAATTACCGCAATTGCCGAATTACTGCAATTACCGAATTACCGCAAATTTTCGAATCGGAAGACAAAAATTTTGGAAAATTTAGAAATTCGGAATTCGTCCAAATTGCCGAATTTTGCAAAATTAGGTAAAAACGAAATTTGGAACTAAACGAATTGCACAAGCATAGCAAGGACACACAGTGCTTGTCTAGAGAGAAAGAGAGGTCTAACACCTATCTAAAACTGGTCACATGTTGCAATCTGATTGCACAATTACTAGTGTGAGGACTCACTTAATTTAATATAAACGGAATAAAAACATTATTTAGCAAATCTAAAGAACATTGTATAATACAATTGTAATGTCTGTGGCCAGCTTAAGATGACTAACAGTCATACTAAGCATTGATACACTAAGTTGGAGTAGAACAGAAGTTTGCACCTTTTTTGCCAAGCTAGAGATCTCCACAGCCTTCTCTGTAGGATATATCCCACCAAATTTGTAAAGTAGACATCTAGTCAAATACCTTAAACCTGCTCCTACCCCCATTCTAAGCCCTATTCTAACTACCCTGTAAAAGAAAGATGTCTATACTTCAGTGTAGATAATATAATAATAATAATAATAATAATAATAAACTTTATTTTATATATCGTCTTTAAAGGTGGCTTCTCAAAGCGCTTTACAAGGAAAACACACGAAATACACAGGATAACAGGAAATACACAGGATAACAGGAAATACACAGGATAACTTAACATAAGGGATAAAAGGGATAATTAAGTGAAAGCTTGTCTAAAGAAAAAAAAAATTATATTTGATTTGAATGAGTTTAGAGAAGAGGACTCTCTGACATTCTTAGGAAGTGAATTCCATAGCTATGGAGCAAGCATAGCAGGAGAAGGCTCTGTTCCCCACTGAGTGTAGGTGAGTGGGGGGGGGGGGACACACTGTAGACCAGAATTTGAGGAGCAGAGGTTACGAGGGGAGGAGTACATTGAAAAAAGTTCAGAGAGATAATGGGGTGCCAAGCCATGAAGAGTCTTGATAGATAAGAAATGTGTGGTGTGAACACCATTTACATATGTGTGTGTGACCAACATATGCGCTCACTTCTGCACATGAGCACAGGGGACAGGAGTTTTACTTTTTTTTAAATTATATTTTTATTTTTACACTGGGACTGACAATGAATTACAGGTCCTCTTCATGGAGACATCTGGGGTATATAAGACTCCAGAACTCTCCTCTACCATGGAAAGCATGAGATAAAAAAAAATTGATCCAAAAAAAAGGCAGTGTTTACATCTCCCAAAACTAAAAGTTGCTTCTGGCCTCCCAGGAGTATAGAGATGGCCGGGTGGGCAGCGGGGGGAACGTCCCCTCCTGCTGCCTGTGAAAGCAATCCTGCTGCAAATCAGCTGCTAGGATGACTTTTACAACACAGGGAATCGCTGGCTGTAAATAAAAGATACCAGGATGATGCCTATAGTTGCAGGCATCATCCCGGTATAACAGATGAAAGTCAAGGTCGTCCCATCGGGAAGTGGTTAAAAAAGGGCTTGATACATTCCTAAATGCACAAAATAAATAACTGGATATTCACATTTATAGGCATAATTGTTGATTGAGGCAGTGTCCAATTGCATTCTGGGGGTTTAGGAAGGAATTTATTTCTCCCCTTCCAGGGCAAAATGGATTATGGGGGGGTTGCCACCCTCTGGATCAAATGTGGGTATAGGTTTGTGTATATGGAGGTTTACTATGTATTTATTCTATTTATTCATTCCTTCTGTTGGTTGAACTAGATGGACTTGTGTATGTTTTTGGCCTGACTAACTATGTAGCTGTACTGCTACCCTTTGGAGGGGCCACTGAGAATATGCCCAGGTCTCACTTTCTTGAAACAGAGGCTGCTTGTCACAGACACAGTTTCATGAACAAAGACAATACAGGCTCAGTCTAGGGGATGTATTTTTGTGAGTTTTTCTGCAGAAAACTTGAACAGAAGGGGATTTAGGAGTTCAGGATACTCCAAACAATATCAGAAATCAACTGAAGGACAAACTTCTAGCACAAATCCTTATAGCTGTAGAACCATATGAAAGTCCCACGGTAGTTCTTACACACAATGTCCCAGGAGCTGACTGCCACCCAGCTTCTACATGATACTCATTAGTAAGGGAGACAATATATCCTTCTCAAGGCCAGAACTCCGTAAATGTGCCCTCCAGTAATAATCCCTTTAGCAATCTTCTCCAGGCCCTCAGTCCAGCTCCAGCTGAGGCCCAGCTGAAGATATTCATAACTGAAGGATTAACCCTCCTGCTATACCTTCAGGGAGCCTCTTCCAGAAACAGACATGAGCAATCAATAACCTAACTTAGTAAAACCCTAACCAGTCAAAAAAAAAAAAAAAAGAAGATCACCACTCCACTGGGTACAGTGAAGCCAAAAGCTTAATTTAGCATAACTTTTAGCAGGGAGCTACATACTCGTATGCAAGAAACAGCTCTTTTGATTTCCAAGCCTAGAAATGCCAATGCCTGTTGGGTGAATCAGAGGGTTAGAGTCGAGAAACACGGCAACATATAATACGCCTATGGAGCCAATTTGTAACACAATTCTTTTTTTTTAACAGGTAGGTTTTTATTGTACAAATCAGAAGCACAAGCAGTACAAATCCATGCATTATTGAAGTTGTGTCCATTATAAAATACATTAGATTGTCATCAGTCAGCAGAGTAAAATTAGCAACCAATACATAAACTTTAGACTAAATTACATAAAGTGACTCAGCAGATTTCACAGGAACAATATACATGTTGCACCTAAGTGGTAGTAGTTAAGGCAGAATGCAATGAAGGAGAATGGGGGGGGGAACGAGAGTCACCCCTCCTCACCACAAGGCCCCCAGGTACTGTCCCAGCATTAATTCTCACTTGAATAGTCAATACCATTTTACCCTTCTGGATAGTCAACCTCCACCCTCATCCCTCCATCAAACAACCCCACCCCCGAAGACAGGGTCCCGGGGCGGCGGGGGGGGGGGGGGAGGGGGTAAGCCATGGTGGGAGAAGAGGAGCCACCGAAGTCGGGTTCAGCGGCCCCACCCCCCCACCACTCCCCCAGTGCACCCTCAACCACACACCTCCATCCATCCCGACCAAACCTTATCGAACTTCTGAGGACATTGTCTACCTTCATAAGTTAGTCTATACAATGGGAGGGCCGAGTTGACCGACTGTTTCCAAGTATCACAGGTAGGAGGGCACCTAGAGCGCCAGTTTATCAAGATTTCTCTCCTGGCATAGAAAAGAGACAGTCGCACGCAAAGGGCAGTATAGCGGTCCACCTGTAAATCTTCTAAGTGGCTCAGTAGGAGAACCAAGGGGTCTTTCGGCACCGGGACCCCACATACCTCACCCAGGATTCCTGCCACTCCCTCCCAGTATGGCTGCAGGTCAGGGCAAAGCCACACCATATGCCAAAAAGTACCTCTATCTGCAAGGCATCTCGTGCACTCCGGCGAAACCTGAGGGTAAATACCGGCCATCCTATGAGGGGTATAATAGGCCCTGTGGAGAAACTTTAGCTGTATGAATCTGTCTTTTGTCCCTATCATGGTAGGTATAAAGGAGATTACACACTCCTCCCACTGTTCCTCTGTCAAGTCCGGTATATCCACCTTCCATTTGTCAAACGTCCTGGTCGGCCTTGTGTCATAAGCCACCGATAGATGGAGATATAGAGACGACAGCGGTCTGTCCATAACTCCAGCTATGAGCAGGCGCTCTATTGCGTCCGACTCTAACACTATGGGTTCTGGGAATTGTGCCCCCATGGCGTGAGAAAGCTGCATATAACGGAAGCGGTATTTCCTAGTGATAGAGTATCGCTCAGTGAGTTCCTCAAACTGCATCAGTTTACCATCCTTCACTATGTGCTTCAGCGCAGTTACCCCCACTCTCGCCCACAGTGCAGGGTCCGGAATGGACCTCAAGTGAGGAAGTCTAGGGTTCCCCCACAACGGAGTGTGTGGAGATATACATAGGGGCTTCTGATAGATCGTCCTGGCACACTGCCATACCCTAAGGGTGGCTCTCATCAGAGTGGTAACCTGAGGCTGGGCCCTAGGACCCCTGAAGGGTAGATTACTCAAGGCAGCATAGGAGCCCAGTATAGCCGCCTCCAACCTGATCGCCGGGTTCTGCAGGGGTTGTGAGAACCACCACCTTATTGTTACCAGCATAGCCGCCCAGTAGTAAAGTAGGAAATTAGGTAGAGCCATCCCACCTCCAGACAGAGGGAGATATAGTGTACGTCTCGCCACCCTCGGGGGTCTCCCTGCCCAGATGAATGATATTACCTGGCCATCAAGTCTGGTAAAGAATTGTTTCTGTATGTGGACGGGAGCATTTCGAAAGAAATATAAGAATTTAGGTAAGTAGACCATTTTTAGCAAGTTCGCTCTACCCACCGGAGTTAAAGGCAACGTCTTCCATACCACACACCTATCCGCAAACTGGCTCAACACCGGATCTATATTCCGCACTCTGTAGTCCTCCAGCCGCACCCCTTCTCTAATCCCAAGATAAGTAATCTCCGGGACCCAGTGCAGGGGTGTGCCAGTGTCTATCTGAGGGACATCTGGGTGCAAGGAAAAGAGCACCGATTTGTCCCAGTTAATTTTGATCCCTGAGAATTTCCCAAACTTGTTGAATTGTGCCAGCGCATTCTGCAGCGACGAGGTAGGATCAGCTAGGTAGAGCAGCGTGTCGTCGGCATAAAGGGACATCTTTTCTTCTATAGGACCTACTCTAATGCCTCGCACCGTGGGATCAGCTCGTATTCGGATAGCAAGGGGTTCCAGGGCCATTGCAAACAGCCCCGGGGATAGGGGGCATCCCTGCCGGGTCCCCCTGCCCAGGTGGAAGGCAGCAGACAGATTACCGTTGGTTCGAACCTGAGCCCTTGGAGCACTATATAACAGTTTTATCCATCTCAAGAAATTGGGCACAAATCCGAAACGGACTAGGACCTCCAGTAGGTAGCCCCACTCCACAGAGTCGAAAGCCTTCTCTGCGTCGAGTGAGGCCACCACTCCCGCGTCTCCAGAGTTAGCCAGCGCGATGTGTGTGTGCAGACGTCTAATGTTAATATCCGTACCTCTCCCTGGCATGAAGCCAGTTTGATCTGGATGGACCAGTTCCGTTATTACAGTATTCAATCTCCAAGCAAGCACCTTAGCCAGAATTTTGGCATCCACATTAAGTAGGGAAATAGGCCTGTATGATGCGCATTTAGTCAAGTCTTTTCCGGGTTTGGGGATCACCACTATTACTGCGTCACCCATAGAGTCAGGCAGTCCCCCCCGCTCGGCCGAGTCCATCAGCGTTCTATGTAGTCTGGGGGCCAGCACGTCCGCATACTGCTTGTAGAACTCCACTGGGATGCCATCGGCCCCCGGTGTTTTACCCGGCTGTAACATTTTAATTGCCCTTAAAATTTCCTCCACTGTAATGGGTGCATCCAGCTTAGACCGATAAGTGTCAGTGAGTACGGGGAATTCTATGTCATCTAAATACTGTGACAGTTCCATCTGGCTATAGTCGGCCCTACTTGTGTAGAGGTCTCGGTAATAGGAAGCAAACTGCTCATTAATGGCCCTAGGGGACGTGAGAGGGACACCTGAAGGGCCAAGGATGTGTGGGATACTGAATCCCTCCGATTGTCCCCTGGACAACCACGCCAGCAACTTCCCTGTTTTCCCTCCCTGGTCAAAAATACGTTGTGCCTGAGATAGTAGTTTTTTCTGAGTCATTGTCGTGCGGACCCTGAGTATTTCTTTAGTGAGTGTTTGGAGTTTACCATAATGACAGGGATCCCCCGTCCTAACATATTGCGCCTCACTGGCTGCAGCCTCCCTTTCGAGCCCAGCCAACTCGGCCCCCCTCTCCCTACGGGTGCTCGCTATGATAGACCGATATTGTCCCCTAGTAAAGGCCTTAAAGGCATCCCAAGTGAAATTTGTTTCAGCAGTCTCATGGTTAGCCAGCCAATATTCAGTTAATGCACAACAGTATTTTGGTTCCACACCTGAATCAGTGATCCAATATTTCGAGAGCCTCCACAATCTATCCTCAGGGGCGCTAGATATGTCAAGGCTCAGGAATAGCGGAGCATGGTCTGAGATGCTCCTCGGTAAGATTTGTACCTTCAATACCCTGGGCAGCACCTCACGCCCCACGTAGACCAAATCAATGCGTGAGAATGTCTTATGCGTGGCTGAGTGGCACGTGTAAGCTCTGGAACCGGGGTGTTTCCATCTCCATACGTCCACCAGCCCATAGGACTCCGCCCAAGGCACCAAACCAGGGCCGGATGTTCCACCCGACCCCTGTCTATCAAGGCCGGGGTCAGGGGCCATATTGAAGTCACCCATAAGTATAACATTTTCTGAGGTGAGCTCCGCCAGCCTGGCCATCACCCTGTTGAGGAGCGCCAACGAGGCCGGGGGAGGCAGATACACATTTGCGATGGTCCACTGTTGGCAGTGGATCTGTGCCCGCAGGATAATGAACCTGCCGTCCGGGTCAAGGACAAGGTCAATCAATTTAAAAGGGAGGGACTTAAGGACAAGAACACTAACCCCTCTAGCAAAGTTTGAATAAGTAGCATGGTAGTGATGCCCTATCCATGGTTTCTTCAGGGCCAATGTTTTACTACCCACTAGGTGGGTCTCCTGCAAGAGGCAAATATGTGGGGAGTATTTCTTGATGAATTGGAACACCAGGGACCTCTTAACCGCAGAGTTCAGTCCCCTGGTGTTCCAAGAGACAATATTAAGTGACGCCATAATTGTCATATCCACCGCAAGAATAGTGGGGAATACCCCACACCTGCACCATTCCCCCGACCCGGACAGCAGCTGTCACCCAACCGCATGACACAATGACATGACACCCAATGCAATTTGATATATGCTGACAATAAAAACCTGTATAAGCAAACAGTGTATAAAACAAAAAAGAAACAAGCAAACAGCCCAAACGGGGCTGGCTCCCCAATCCCCCCCACCCCGCCCATCCCCCCAAACCCGGGAAGGGCCTCATTCCCCTATACCAAATTCAAACAGAGGGAAAACTTAGGATCAGCAGCTCTAAGTCTGCATGGGAGGTCAGTGTTCAAGCGGCAAACTACACCCCTGTGGGCCAAGTCCTGGGAGGAGTGTAAAGTGAGCGGTCTGCCCCGCCAGCTCTCCCCTCCGCCGGGTTGTTGCCAAAATGGCCTAGGCCAGAAACACAAAAGAATGTTCAGTTCATCTCCTGGGAAGATCTGTAACTTCACATTTCTTCCAGAGGTATTAGGGAGACGCACTCTGCTAAGACCGCAGCGTGGTTCAATCTGGGGACATGTAAGTTCTCCTGATCTAGGCAGGGGCACAAGCTTATATTCCATCAGGCACAACCGGTGCAACAGAGTTAGTCACTGATATTTCTTATGCTAACGCCTTCCTTGCCCATCAGCCCGCATTAGCAGTTGCCAAGCATAGGTAGGCCAAGTCAAGTCATGAGACAGGGCATAAGGAGAAAGAAAAAGGAGAAAAATGAAAAGAAAAATTTGGAGTCCCCCCACTCACCCCCCGTCCTTCTTCAACGGTGCGGTGGCAACGATTCCAGCCAGATCGCAGCCTCCCTTGGTGTGGCAAAGAATCGCGTAGATTCGCCATCTTGCACCTTCAAGCGAGCTGGGTAAAGGATGCTGTAACGGATATTGCGCTCCCTTAAGGCCACCTTTACTTGATCAAACGAGCGCCTCTGTTTCTGCGTCTCCACCGAGTAGTCTGGAAATATAAGCAGTTTAGTATTTTGAAAGCGGAGTTCTCCTTGCTGTCTGGATGCCCGGATAATCTCATCTCTATCCCTGAAATTAAGTAGCCGGAGGATGAGAGTGCGAGGGGGAGTTCCAGGAGGCCCAGGCTTAGGCGGCACTCGATGGGCCCTCTCCACCACATAATGTTGGGAAAAGCGTGCTCCTGGCAGGAGATCCCGAAGGAGGCCCTCCACATATGTAGGTGGGTGCGCACCCTCCGTTCCCTCCGGGAGGCCCACTATACGGAGGTTGTTCCTTCGGTTCCTGTTCTCTGCATCATCAAGTTTATACTCTACCGCCCTCATTTTCGTTTGCAGCGTTCGGATGGCAGCAGAATGCTCACCGATCGTATCTTCTGCACGGCCCACCCTGTCCTCTGTCTCCCCCACTCTTGTGCGCAGCTTATCCATGTCTTGCCTGATGAGACCGACGTCTAGCTGCACGGCCTCAATTTTAGCCATGAGCGTGGTCTGGCAGGTAGCTATCGCCGCCATAACATCAGCCAGTCCCGGCAGGGGGGAGGCAGTCGACCCGTTTTGCTCCGTCTGGGACGCCATGCTCCTCCGGGTGGGCGCGGCGCGTGGTCCGGGCGACAGGCCTGCAGGGCCGGAGCGGTCCTCCGGTATCGCGGGGAAATATAATTTCTTCCCCTTGCTGTTCCGGGACTGCGAGCGACGTCTCATCCGCAATCCGCCGTCCTCCTTTGCCGGATTAGTTGTCCCAGGAGCCGGATTCCCAGCGTCGAGGCAGCGGAGCTCAGCTAGGCACAACCGCTCACAGCGCCATCTTGGACACCAACACAATTCTTAGTTTACCAATAATGGTAAGGTACCCCATTTAAAGCGGAGGTCTGCCTGCAAAAACAAAAATTAAAAGCAAGCAGCTACACATACTATAGCTGCTGACTTTTAATAATAGGACACTTACCTGTCCTGGAGTCCAGCGATGTCGGCACCCGCCACCGATCTTCGGATCGGGGGTCGGATGCAGGCGCATCCATTGCGGGTAAGGGAACCCGGACGTGTAGCATTACAGCTTCAAGCCGGGCACCTTACTGCGCATGCGCGAGGCTCCGCTGTGCTCTGCTATTGGCCAGGCAGGTGACCTCTTCTCCCTCCCCCCGAAAGGTGCCAAATGTGACTCCTGAGGGGGGGAGGAATCCCACCAGCGGAAGTTCCACTTTTGCGTGAAACTCCACTTTAAGGACTTTCCTATCTTTTCTACTGAAAAAAGGGATCTGTGAAGGCCAAAGAAGTTTCAGGATTAACAATGCATGCTGACACTAATAATACACATGACTTAATGCTTATAAACGTAACATGTTCAGTTAAGGCCAAAGGAGAGCTCAGCTTTATAAAAATACCCTATTTAACTTTTATACCTGTTAATTATTGTAAATTAGCATTAATATGAAAATAAAAATGTAGTATTAGCAAGTGGGATATTTTCAACCTCAGACTCTAATTGTCAGAAAAAAAATAAATTAGCATTCTTAGCTTCATTTGCGAGGTGGTAAAATGTTTAAATGATAATTCTCACAATTAATAACTGCTTTAAAAAATCTTGAATTCATTATCAGCCAAAGCCTTAAACTACCCAGTAAATCTGCAAATCCACATAATATAATAACAGTGTCACATCCATGCAAAATATTAACAATGATCATATTCTGCAGACCACAGCCACCTTCAATAGACCACATAAAGTACGACTATTTAACATAACTTCAAAAGACTAAAGCAACGCTTTTCTGGAGAGAAACAAGCTGGATATAATAAAGAATCTCTTAATGAAGACATTTTGCTTATGTGTAGTTCTGATGAGGTGTTACTCCAGCACAGCTCCTCTGATCACAAGGTTCCAGACACCTCCGTGGGTAAAGTTGTTTTGTGCTGTTTCACTCAACACCTTGTATCCCCTACAGGGTCTCACCACCACAATTTCCTCTGAAAAGTGTTTCTTTTTATTTGCAGAAAATGCAGCTTAATTTTCTTTGGTTACTAAGGCTTAGATGTTTTCTGCTATTCATTAAGCATCTTAAAACTGCGTTATTTTACAGGAAATATAATAATGTGTTTTTTAAAAAATCTAGTTATGAAGAAGCTGTACTCCAGGCAAATAACTAATTAATGTTTGAAATACATATAGGTGAAATATTATGATCTACTAAACATAGAAGAGTGCCGAAAGACAAAGTGGTCCTTTGAGTCTACCCCATTTTTTTTTCATTTTTCATATATACAAGGTGCATTCAAGTCAAACCAGGACTTTTAATTTTACAGGTATAAAAAGGGATGCTAGCGTGGCTGCACTACACACAGCAGTAAGTGGCAAGTATGTCCTATTACTGATAGGCAGCACACATGTTGCTGGCCAGTCCAGAGACCATTAATCAAGATGGCAGACAACAGTGTTAGTGCATGGAGCAGCGTGTAGTGATGAAGTTTCTTGTAAACAAAAGGCGTAAATCCCGCTGATATCTACAAAAGCCTTCAAGGACCTTACGGTGACCCAGATAACAAGCAATTGAGCTGCAAATTTGAAAATGACTTACTAAGCTATTGCTAGACTTGCCAGGCTTCACATGTTTGTTGAACAATTGCAACAAGTCCACATTGCATGACTCCAGATCAACTTTCTTTGCAAACATTCTGCAAGTCTGCTGCAAGTTCTGGTTCAGTTATGTTGTGCAATAGTCATCCCACCACAGGGGCCATTGTGGCTGAATTTTTATGCTGTAGACTCACCACTGCAACATTGCTCTTGCTAGAGACTTGCCATGCAAGTTTGCTACAAATTGGAAGAGTGTCAACTAGAACTTAACTTAACAGACTTACAACTCAACAATGCCACAAATCTGTGGCAAGTTATACTTGCTATTTGGGGATGAGAGGCTCAGCCGCAGTAAGACATTTGAATGGTGTAAACATTTCAAAGATGGCCATACGTCTGTCAGTAATGATCCCGGACTTGGTGGTTCTCAGCCCACAGCAGTAACTCCTGCGAACATTCAGTGCGTGGAAGGCCTGATCCTGGATAATGGATACATAACCTGTTGTGAAATTGCACAAGAGACAAGGTCAGCATTTCAGTACTGATGAGGAAGTGAAGCAGGCTGTCCTTGGATGGTTCAGGCATGCTGACAAATCTTTCTATGCTGAAGCTTTCCAGGCATCAGTTATACACTGGACTAAGTGTATAAATGTAGCAGAGGAGTATGTTGAAAAATAAATGCAGTTTCTGCTCCTAGAAATGTGTTCTTTTAAGCACCTGCCGACCGCCTCGTGTACATTTACTGTGGCAAGTTGGCTCCACTGTGCAGATCACGTCTATAAATGGCGATGCGCACATTGGGTACAATGTCGCACCACCTTGCAATTGTCAGTTAAAGCCACGCAGTGCTGAATCGCAAAACAGTGCTCTGGTCAGGTAGGGGGTAACTCCTTCCGGGGCTGAAGTGGTTAATATATGTATCACCCCCCACAGTGATAGGTGCTTTATTTTTGTAGATTTTTGTTAGGAGAGGTAAAATCTAGTCAGGCCTGACAGTGAGTGCAGGCCTGAATATTTTGATCTGGGCTGGGGAGTGGCTCAGGGAGTGGCTGGAGATGGAAGGAAGGAACATCCCTTGGAGACTCCTCCCCCTTGAGCTGGGAAAGCTCTGGGAAGGGAGAAGGATGAGGAGGTGTCACTTTCAGATGTCTGACAAGGAGCCCTTACCAATTCACAGTCTGGATTGGCAGGGGACAGACCTCCTTAACCACCTCCCACCCGGTCACTATATATATACGGCTGGGTGGGAGCTTCCCCGTTCTGACAGGACGTGTATATACGTCCTGCAGAACGGGCACTCGCAGCGCGGCCACGCGGCGTGCTGCGGCTGGATCCTGTGATCATTATGTTCACAGGATCCAGCTGAGCAGAGATCGGGATACGGGCGCAGTGACTGGCCCTCCCGATCATGTGACGGCTGTGTCCAATCACAGCCGTCACATTGTAAACAGAGACGAACGTCTCTGTGACAGTTCTCCCCCCGCCGAGCTCAGTGCCGGGGGGGAGGGGGGAATCTGCAGCTATGTGACAGCTCTCTGCATGATGATGATTTCATGCAGAGAGCTCTCACAGATCGCCCCCCACACAGTGCACCAAGCACACTGATACCCCTGTCCCCATACACATAACTGCCCCCATAAAACAGCCCCCAAAACATCTGTATGTCCCCGTCACATCTGTCACAGTCCCCGTCACATCTGTCTGTCCGCCAACACCAAATAAACCCCAATTTGGGTTATTTTTACCAAAGAAATGTAGCAGTGACATTTTTGGTCAAAATTTATGAAGAGAAATTACTTATTTGCAAAATGTTATAATAGAAATGAAGAAAAATGCAGTTTTTGAAAATTTTCAGTCTTTTTTAATTTATTTTAAAAACAAAAAACCCAGGGGTGATTAAATACCACCAAAAGAAAGCTCTATTTATGTGAAAAAAAAAATGATAAAAATTTCATATGGGTACAGTGTCGCATGACCGCGCAATTGTCATTCAAACTGCTACAGCGCTGAAAGCTGAAAATTGGTCCGGGAAGGAAGGGGGTTTAAGTGCCCCGTATTGAAGTGGTTAAATACAGCAATCTGCCAGCAGGTGTGATGAGAGTTCGGGTGGAAGAGATGAGGATGTAGCGGGTGCTGCAAATCAGGCCTCGCCCGTGAGGGGAGCCCCCAGTCTGGGGGGGTGACCTTGAGTCCTGGGGCTTGGGTGCAGCCAGGAGCAGGGGGCAGCTCCTGGGGTGGCATAATGAAGTAGGAGAGCACCAGTGTTCTACATTAAAAGAGACTCCAAGGATCCACCAGTATCTGGACCTGGAAGATGGATGGGCTGGGAGTTGTAGTCCATCCTGGATAGCACCACTTACTTAGCTACATTTCGAGAGCCCGTGGCTTCAAAAACGGGAGCCCATGGCCCTTAACCACAATGGGTGATCCTCTCAGTAGGATCAGGCCTCACCATGTGCTAGCTATGGTGGAAGAAGAAGAGGCATCAAGGTGGTCTGATAAATTTTCTTTCAGGCCCAGGAATTAAGTAGAGTGCAGTTATCTTTTTTGTCTGAGTATAGATCTAAGTTCATGCAAATCCACTTACTGTTGACTGACTCATTGCCCTTACTGGAAGTCTATTCCAAGCATCAACAATTCTTTCTGTAAAATAATACTTTCTAAGAATAGTTTTGAGCTTTCTTCCTGCTAGTTTGAGGTAATTTCTCTGTGTTCTTGATCTTAACTTGATATTTAAAATACTGCCCTCCTGAACCTGATCCCTTTATTTATTTAAAGGTTTCATTCATGTTTCCCCTTTCCCTTCTTTCCTCCAGTCCAAACTATACATATTAAGCTCCTGAAGCCTCTCCTGATATGTTTTATCTCTCAGGCCTTTCACTGTTTTTGTTGCACATCTCTGGACTCATTCTTTCCTATCAATATCTTTTTGCAAGTGGGGTCTCTGGAACTCGACGCAGTCTGAAGACTTGTGGTTCTTGATCACACAGTTTTGTAATCCAGGTACCTTGGCAGACAATTCAGTCAGGTCCTGCTGTCTCTTATGGCCCGTACACACGATCCGCAAATCAGACGAAAAACACAGCATATGATGCGATCGTATGATAATCGGATCGTGAGTACACAGCTTACGAGAGCTGATCATGACAGTTCATCAGATAATATTCGATCGGACATGCATGAAAATTTTGATTGCATGATAACGCATCATACGATTTTCGTTTAATCAGTACAGTTGTCTTCCGAAAATACAATACAAATACACTACTACACATGACATCACTTTTCATGACTTTAGTACACTCTTCCGATTCGATCTGAGATTAGCATGCAAAAATAAAATGGACAAACTGCCATCCTATTTTTGGATCGTGTGTATGGGGCATTAGACCTTTATGTAGACTACAGATGAGTAATAGAGCCAGCAACTCCGAAATCCATATTAATATCTTTATTAGCTTGCGTAATAGTCAGTATAAAAGAGGGCTAATGCGTTTTGGTGGGTAGCCTTGATCACAGCACCTCGCTATCATGTAAGCTAATAAAGATATTAATATGGATTTCACCAGAGTCGCTCTATTACTCATTTGAAGCAATTGTGATGATTGGAAGACATCCAAACCCGAGCACCCGTCTGTGGATATAAGTCGAATAGTGGTTCTCTCATTCTAAACGCTGCACCTGTCTTTCATTTTCTGAAGACTACCTTGCAGTTAGGGTTGTCACCTTTGTTCTGGCAAAATAAGAAACAGTGGGTGGGGCTGATATCCAACTGCAACTGTATTCATGGCTGCTAATTTAGTGTACAGGCTGGTGACCAATGTGCATGGGCACCGAGGGGCAGTGCTTTGCATATTCATGCCATATTTTTGGCAATGCCTTGCATATTCAAAGCACTATTTACCTTTTTTTAACTTGCATTGAGATGTCACAAATGACCTTCCATTCATTTGTATTTGGTGACTGGTGGTGATATGAGGTGTCTGCATTTTTATCGCAACGCAGTGCAATTCATCTTAAGGCAGTGTTGTGGTGTGAACAAGGTACACAGAGCAAGAGGAGGAGGACAAGAGGGAGGAGAGAGCAAGGGGGTGAAAGAGACAGAGAGGGGAAAAATGATGGGGGTAGGAGAGAGAGCGGGAGTGGTGGAGAGATAGAGCATAAAGTGAGAGAGAGAGAGGGAGATGGCCTAGAAAACTGTAATCCAGTGTGTCCATTGGTCCTCCGAACCCATGCTCTCTTACATTGGAACTGGTGGCTGCATAGCACAGGATCATATCACAGGAGACTGTAACCCTACTCAAAAGCATGTGAAAAAACTCATAAATCTATCAGGGCATTTCTAAAAGTGAGTGGACAGGACAGTGTTAGATCATGGTCAGCTAATGCTTGAAAGGCAATGCGGAGGCTGAGTGCCTGCTGCTGCAGATGATGGACAGCGCATGATGCTCACAGGTGGTGCCCACTGGCAGAATGAGGAAGCATTCGGTGGGAGGTGGGCAAATATGAAACTGCATTCTATCTTGAGTCAATACAGGATGCAGCGTGTTGTTTTGAAATATAGAATGATTGTGTATAATACGGGACAGGTGACAACTCTACCTGCAGTTCAGCAATGTAGAATAATGCCTGCCCCAGCCTTTGATTGTGCAATGAAGCAGCAGTAGCAGCACACTGATAAAATTATCACTCTGAACCTTTCTTCTGTCAGGAAGCCCCCCAGCATTAGATGGACAGCACTATGTAATGCAAAGAGCCCTGAATATCTACTAGTGATGTCCCTCTCGCTTGTGTGCTGTTGTACTGTAGAGTCAGATGCTTTTGATAAATAAATGTAAATAGAAACATAATTTTTTTTTTACAAAAAATATAAATAGAATAAACCTCTAGATGGGGCAGGGTTTAAGATCATCTGACCGCCATGATTGGCTGTCACATCGTTCACATGATCGAAAAGCAAGTAGTGATCGGGAGCTTTCCGTTAGCCACCGGTAACTGCCTGGAGCACACAGGGCGTGAGCTCTCAGCACAGCTGCATTCACATTATTGACACAAATATGCGTCCTCTCAGTGCCAAGGCCCACATGCCGAAAGGCCACGTATTTTCATACGGACGGCGCCAAGGGGTTAAGGAAAACTTGTCATAAAAGAAATATTAGGGTTTGCATTACTGACCTCATTATGAAAACATTATTTTATACTTACCGTCATTTTTGTTTCCTGACACCTTTCCATCGCAGTATACCTATGGCACTAGGCTCCACCCCTAGCCATATTTATGCTGCCATGTAAAAGGTCATTCCTGCCAGACTGATCTGTTAACATTCTACGAGGAAGTGAGCTGCCATCTGGATAGGGGGAGGCCTGTGGATGTGGTGTATCTAGATTTTGCAAAAGCATTCAGTACAGTTCCCCATAAACACTAAAGTCTCATACACATGGTCCGATTGTTGACCAACAACGGTCATCCAACAGCCTGTTGGCCAATAATCCGATCATGTGTACTCACGATTCTACAGCTGATTTCCAATTGTCGTCCAACAAAAGTTGGACGACGCAACTAGAAAACTTGTGTTGGCCAACAAGGCGTTAGCCAATTGTTGGCTCATGTGTACAGAAGTTCAAATAGAGTAGTTCCACCGTCAGTAGGGCTTGGTGGTGTTTACCTCATCCCAGGATTTGTGATATTGAAAAGACAAATTACCCTCTAGGCAGGACTTTAAATAGGCAAACACACCACCATGTTAGAAAAATATATACATACATTTATTAGCTTCGTTAAAAAATACACATGAAAGTTCAAATTAAAATAGTCCTGTTCCTCAGTGAAAAGACAAAAAAGGGAACAGATAGACAGTGACAAATAGCATCTGAATATGTATCATACAATCCCCCAAATCAGGATCCACATATGCTGCACATAGGGCTTTCAGAGTGGATGCATTCCGTTGTTCAAAGCTGGAGAACAATACCCAAAGCTTGCATTTCGGGTCCAAGAGAAGCCCTTCATCAGGGGTATATTGCAATGGGAAGAAAAACGGTACAGCACAATAGTGTGTTACTAAACAGAATTATGTTTCTGTGTGGGCTTTGGCTGTAAATATGGACCTGATGGCTGTATATAGGGTCCAAGGCAGGAAACAGAGTTAGTGTAAATTCAATGAGTGTTGGGCCCATACAATGGAGAGCAATTTGGGTGGGGCTTACAATTTTCAAGGATACTCTATAGTCGTCAAAAAGTTGGAAGTGCAAACATGCAAGCTCGGAATCCAGGAAGTGTTCGGTTGTGTAACCTGTGTTCGTAATTCACAAATCACATTCACCTGAACTTCCTCGTTATACGCTTGTAACACATCACTACATTCGGTTTTGTTGGCTGATTACCTGACTCATGTCAGTACGCTAGACCAAACCGCCGTCGCCCAATTTAGACAAAAGTTGGACATTCGGTTGGCCAAAAATCTACGCGTGTGTACGAGGCTTTAATCTACAAGTTGAGGTTTGCAGGCTTGGGTCATAAGGTTTGTTATTGGATAGAAAACTGGTTACAGGGACCTGTCCAAAGGGTAGTGATAAATAATGTGTACTTAGACTGGTCTATAGTGGTAAGTGGGGTACCCCAAGGTTCTGTCTTGGGACCAATTCTGTTTAATTTATTCATAAATTATATAGAGCAGCCCTCAAATTTTCCACTCGCCTACTCGCATTTTGAGAGTTGAAAATGAGGGCTGGCAAGCTGGGCTGCCTGGGAGCGGGGCGGGGGGGCATGCAGGAGGAAGAGAGAGAGGGCGGCCGATCCATCATAGAGAAGAGAGCGCTGTTGAGGAAGTGGATTCCTTGCTTGATTACAGTGCCGGCTTTGTCCACTGTAACTGTTTACATTGGAATTGCAGTCCGCTCCACTCACCACCACATACAGTCCCGCCCTCCTGACCTGGGGCCTGTGACAGACAGAATGCCGGTCCAATGCCAGGATGTGTTCTGTCTGTCACAAGCATGGGTCAGGAGGGCGGGACTGTATGTGATGGTGAGCGGAGCGGACTGCAATTCCAATGTAAACAGGTACAGCGGGTAATGCCCGCTCTGTAATCAAGCAAGGAATCCACTTCCTCTAGGGCGCTCTCTTCCCTATGATGGTTCAGCCTCCCTCTCTCTTCCTCCATGCTCTCCACAGTGAGGCTGCAAAGATGGGCAGTGAGGCTGCAATGATGGACACATTGAGGCTGCAAAGATGTGCAGTGAGGCTGCAATGATGGGCACAGGTGAGGCTGCAATGATGGGCACAGGTGAGGCTGCAATGATGGGCACAGGTGAGGCTGCATTGGTGGGCACTGGTCATGTAGCAATGATGGGCACAGGTGAGGCTGTGTTGGTGTGCACTGTTCACGTCCTGTCAATGGGCACAGGTGAGGCCATGTTGATGGGCACTGGTTAGGCTGCGTTCATGGGCACAGGTTAGGCTGCATTGATGGGCACAGATTAGGCTGAGTTGATGGGCACAGGTTAGGCTGTGTTGATGGGCACAGGTTAGGCTGCGTTGATGGGCACGGGTGGGGCTGCATAAAAGTACATATTACAGTGCACACATGATACTTACTTCTGCCAGGCTGTTTAACCACTTCAGCCCCGGAAGGATTTCCAGCTTTAGGACCGGAGCCCTTTTTGCGATTCGGCGCTGCGTCGCTTTAACTGACAATTGCGCGGTCGTGCGACGTTGTACCCAAACGAAATTTGCGTCCTTTTTTCCCCACAAATAGAGCTTTCTTTTGGTGGTATTTGATCACCACTGCGTCATTTCTGATCGCCGCTATAAACAAAAGAAGAGCAACAATTTTGCAAAAAAAACCAAATTTCTTACTTTTTCCTAAAATACAAATCCAAAAAAAAAATAAATAAAAAAACATTTTTTTTCACCGTTTTTGGCCGATTTATATTCTTCCTCATATTTGCGATAAAAAAATAGCAATCGGCGTTTATTGATTGGTTTGCGCAAAAGTGGTCGCGTTTACGGATGATGAGAATTCATTTTTGGGGTTTTTAATTTTTTTTTATTTTTTACTAATAATGGCGGCGATCTGCGATTTTTTGCGGTACTGCGATATTTCAGCGGACATGTCGGACCATTTTGACACTTTTTTGGGACCATTGGCATTTATACAGCGATCAGTGCTATAAAAATGCACTGATTACTGTGTAAATGCCATTGGCAGTGAAGGGGTTAACCTGCAGGGGGCGCTCTGAGGGTTAACTATGTACCCTGGGCGTGCTCTAACTGTATGGGGGCTTGCCTAGCTGGGAAAGGGAAGTGGTCACAGCCTTCACGTAAAGGAAGGCTGTGATCACAGCCCTTCCCCCTCACACAGAGCGGAGGTCCGTGTTTACATACACGGACCTCCGCTCACTCGCTCCGGGGGGGCCATCGCGGGTAGCCGGCGGCAATCGAAGCCGCCGCACCCGCTCCCTGGCCCCCCCTGGACACAGTGAGCGCGCGGGCGCGCCTCCGGCAGCGCGCGCGCGCTCACTAAACTCGTTCCCGCAGCCGCCGTCGTATGACGGCGATTTGCGGGAACGAGCAACTTTGCCGCCGTCAGATGCCGATCGGCGGTCGGCAAGTGGTTAAAAGCATCTAAACATATATAGCAAAGGATGCAACAATATCGGGGGGTTTAGTCACACTAAATAGCCATGAAGTGCTTAAGCCCACTGACTGCTTTTTTTTTTTTTTGTAGGCTGCAT
>BLSH010411769.1:334139-371861 GCA_018402905.1 Glandirana rugosa
CGTTTTACGAGGCTACGGAGTAGGCTATGAACCCGTTCGTCCCCTACTAGTAACGTCGCGACCTCCCCCTAAATGTTAGTGACTAGAGGGACATATATAAAGTAACATCGTTGACTGTCGGTGCAGAGGAGGGCGCCGAAAGTCGACGATGTTACTTTATATATGTCCCTCAGCCCTCCAGTCACTAACATTTAGAGGGGGTCGCGACGTGACTAGTGGGGGGAACTGACAGGGACATAGGAGGAGGTCAGGGGGACAGGAGATAGACAGTCCTACCTCTCCCATTCATAAACTGAAGCATCGTAAGCACAGTTTACGATGCTCAGTGACATTTATGAATGGACAGTCAGTGATCACTGACTGTCCATTCAGAAAAGGAAAGAGCCGATAAAGTACACATTTACCGGCTCTTTCCTCCGCTCTCCATCCTGACAGATAGAGGACAGGGGGACTGGAGGAGGATACAGGGACAGTCAAGGGGGGTGATCAGTGCAGCGCTGGGGGAGATTTACAATCACTGACCTCCCGACTCCCTGTATATATTTCATTGTAGCAGCTGAAAGCCGCGGGAGGAGACGTGGCTGTCAGTTGCTACAATGAAATATATACAGGGAGATCAGTGATTGTAAATCCCCCTCCAGCGCTGCAATGATCATCCCCTGCTTGCCCAAGTATCGGATGAGGCATCGGAGCATTTTGCCCGAGTACAAGTACTCGGGCAAATGCTCAGTATCGGCCCCGATACCGATACTAGTATCGGTATCGGGACAACCCTAGTGATAATGATAATTTCATTTTATTACTACATATACCACCCAACAATTTGCAATAAAAAGCATAATACAGAAACATTGGCATATTCTATGTAGTGATCATGTATTGACACCTATACTCCTGCCAAAACCACTAATTGTCTATAGGGGAGCTCCTTCTTTTAAAAATAGGATAGTACATAATACTTTAGATAACCCCATGAGACCATCCTTCTTTCACAATTTAGTGGGCTATTTCAAATGTGAGCAGTGCCAGTTCTGTATACTTAACAAACATAACATTAGGAGAATACTTGATTTTGACTCTAATGCTATGCGTAGAAGATATGAAATTAACTCATTTACAACATGCAGCACAACGCGTGTGGTATACCTTCTACAATGCCCTTGTGGTCTGCAATATGGAGGCCGAACTACCTGAGCCCTTAATGTTAGACTTAAAGAACATATTGCTAACATTAAAAAGGATACAAACATCATAGTGTCTCAAGGCATTATGACTTTGTCCATAATAGAGACCCTTGAGGTACCTTGTTTGTAGGTATAGACCACTTTTTCTCTCATTGGAGGGGTGACCTCAAGGTGATTGAACTCTCCAAGATGGAGACCAGATGGATCTATATCCTCAAAAGCTATAGTCCACATGGTTTAAACGTGGACTGAGATGTTAATTGCTTTATTAATAATGTCTAGACCTGTATTACTACATATACCACCCAACAATTTGCAATAAAAAGCATAATACAGAAACATTGGCATATTCTATTTAGTGATCATGTATTGACACCTATACTCCTGCCAAAACCACTAATTGTCTATAGGGGAGCTCCTTCTTTTAAAAATAGGATAGTACATAATACTTTAGATAACCCCATGAGACCATCCTTCTTTCACAATTTAGTGGGCTATTTCAAATGTGGGCAGTGCCAGTTCTGTATACTTAACAAACATAACATTAGGAGAATACTTGATTTTGACTCTAATGCTATGCGTAGAAGATATGAAATTAAATCATTTACAACATGCAGCACAACGCGTGTGGTATACCTTCTACAATGCCCTTGTGGTCTGCAATATGGAGGCCGAACTACCTGAGGCCTTAATGTTAGACTTAAAGAACATATTGCTAACATTAAAAAGGATACAAACATCATAGTGTCTCAAGGCATTATGACTTTGTCCATAATAGAGACCCTTGAGGTACCTTGTTTGTAGGTATAGACCACTTTTTCTCTCATTGGAGGGGTGACCTCAAGGTGATTGAACTCTCCAAGATGGAGACCAGATGGATCTATATCCTCAAAAGCTATAGTCCACATGGTTTAAACGTGGACTGAGATGTTAATTGCTTTATTAATAATGTCTAGACCTGCTTTTTGCATATTTATGAGATTAATATATTTTGATTGTTTTACAGTATATTATATTAGCCTAGACCGGTCTTGTATGATGTATAGTTTATATTATTGTAATAATTTACATTTTATATTTTTTTCTATGCACATGAATTTTATATGAATTGTATTGCTAGTATCTTCTATTTGGATCTCATATGAATACAAATTAATTGAAGTGGTTATGAGGATTTGATTTGTCACGCTCACTTTGCTAACCTCACGGTGTGGGAAGTTGGATAAGCTCCCATTGACTTTCAGGGACATTTTGCCATTAAGTTGGCATAAATAAAGTTTGAACAGCATTGAAAACAAGGCTTGGTATTGTCTTGATGGACCGCAAGCTGAGGGAGCGAAAGCAAGGCTTGAGCTGGTTAGATTTGATATATAATGCGGTGACAGGAAGTGTGACATATGCCCCGGGAAGAAGTCCAATCGCGGCAAAACCGGTCCGAAAAACGGGCGTGGAAATACTTGCTGACACCGCAATTTTTTATTCTCACTTACTGGTAATTTGACGTCTCACCGCTTTTAACTTTCTGACTGCCGATGCATGTAAAGAGAACTTTTATTGAATAAACACCTAAAAAGGGTTTTACACTATTGGAGTTTCTTCTCTTTATTCCGGGTACACATGAACAGGGGCGTTGCTAGGGGGTGGCTATTGGGGCTATAGCCCCGAGTCTGGGGCCCATAGCCCCGAGTCTCTTACCAGGTGGGTGCAGTTCTGCAATTAGCAGATATGTCCCGGTCAGGAATGCAGGAGGCATGGGCAGACTGAGCCGTGGTAGTGCTGGCTCCAGCTCTGCCCTTGCCTCCACCTGACTCTACTCATGGTCACTGGTTGCTAGAGCCACCTAGTGTCTAGCAACCAGTCACGGCCACGACTCTCTCCCTGCCCAGCATTCAAAGCGGAGAAGGGTTCCACTTCCTCCTCCTCCTCGTTAGTGCTCGTGGGGCCTAAAGAGTTGAGCCCAGCCCCCTTGTCATGGTCCTGGACTAGAGTGGAGGCCGCTGGTCTGGTGGCAGTGGGGTGCAAGGCAGCGGCATCTTCAAATAGGGAGGGGGAGGCCTGGGCAGCCGGGAAGAGCCCAGGAGGGAGTGAGAGAGAGAAGACGAGGCCTCACCACCACCCTGAGCAGCATCCCCAGTGCCTCCCCGAGCCTGCATTCCTTCTCCAAGCTCCTCTCCTAACTCACTTTGACTGTCCTGGAACAGGAAAAAAAAGGCTGACCGAGGACAGGTGGGAGGTAGGTGGATCACACACACCGACCCACACAGACAGAGGCTGGGACAGTAGGGACTGCAGGCAGGGCTAGGGGTTCTCTTTTTCACCCCCTCTAGTCCACCCCCTCTTTCTCTGATGTGTGGGGAGGCTCTCTGGGGACCCTGATATACGGGGAGGCTCTCTGGGGACCCTGATATACGGGGAGGCTCTCTGGGGAGCCTGATGTGAGGGGGGCTTTCTGTGGACCCTGATGTATGGGGAGGCTCTCTGGGGACCCTGATGTATGGGGAGGCTCTCTGGGGACCCTGATGTATGGGAATGCTCTCTGGGGACCCTGATGTATGGGAAGACTCTCTGGGGACCCTGATATACGGGGAGGTTCTCTGGGGACCCTGATGTTTGGGGAGGCTCTCTGGGGACCCTGATGTAAGGAGGGCTCTCTGGGGACTCTGATATATGGGGAGGCTCTCTGTAGACCCTGATGTATGGGGAGGCTCTCTGTAGACCTTGATGTGAGGGGGAGGCTCTCTGTAGACCCTGATGTAAAGGGGAGGCTCTCTGGGCACCCTGAAGTATGGGGAGGCTCTCTGGGGACCCTGAGGTATAGGGGGGCTCTCTGGGGACCCTGATGTATGGGAGGCTCTTTGGGGACCCTCATGTATGGGGAGGCTCTCTGGGGACCCTGATGTATGGGAAGGCTCTCTGGGAACCCATATGGATAGGCTCTCTGAGGACCCTGATGTATAGGGGGGCTCTCTGGGGACCATGATGTATGGGGAGGCTCTCTGGGGATCCTGATATACGAGGAGGCTCTCTGGGGACCCTGATGTATAGGGGGCTCTCTGGGGACCCAGATGTAAGGGGAGGCTCTCTGGGGACCCTGATGTATAGGGGGGCTCTCTGTGGACCATGATGTAAGGAAGAGGCTCTCTGTGGACCCTGATGTAAGGAAGGGGCTCTCTGGGGACCCTAATGTAATGAAGGGGCTCTCTGGGGACCATGATGTAAGGAAGGGGCTCTCTGGGCACCCTGATGTAAGGAAGGGGCTCTCTGAGGACCCTTATGCAAGGAAGGGGCTCTCTGGGGAATCTGATGTAAGTGGGGGGCTCTCTGGGGACCATGATGTAAGGGGGATGCGCACTCAATATTTATACATATATATATATACACACACATATATATTATATACATGTGTATGCCTGCTCAAGCGTATGACTTTCTTTACTTCACTGCTATGGGCTCTAGCCTCAGATCTTTTGTAGACCTAGCAATGCCCCTGCACATGAATAACCCTGATGGGATGGTTTGGCTGGAGGTCGAGCTGTAGTGGGATACAGGCTATCGGTCTGCAGTGTTGTTGATATGCAGAGGTGCTGAATACCTACAGGCTGATTTGACCTTCCATAATTAGAGTCCATTTCTTCTGGTAAGCATACATCTTGCTCTGTGTTGGTGGATCACATGGTGGAGGATTCGTGGTCTGGATGTGTCTGCACTGCTCACCGGATAACTGATTGATTTAGCAAAGAAAAAGGAGCCAACCCAAGGCTCATGGGACTTTAAATGAGGGCCGTGACATTGAAGTCACTGGTAACCTCCATCCCTAATTGTCAAGAAGGGGGGGAGGGGTTTGTGGGACTTTGAGTGAAGCATGCAACCTGGAAGCACAAACGCTGAAATGTATGATGTTTGTTTAATAAGGCACGTAAAGTAGAAGACATAACTAATTATATCATAGATACATAGTTACAATCATATAAAGATAATTCCATATATGCACATTTTTGTAAACCAGGGCACATAGGAGCAAGGAAAACAGCACCATTCCAATACCATGATGACAGGATGTCTACACACATGGATACAATAAAACCTGATTGTCCAGTATTCTAAAAAATGATTCTCATAAAAACGCATATTGGAGATGTCAGTGGCTCAACGCGTTTCGTGGTCCATACCACTCATCAGGAGCCATGCGTGGGAAGTGTCTGTGTGATATATAAAAAATCGTCAATCAGTACATCTAAATTATATAGAAGAAAAAGTAGGAGAAAGAACAGGTGACCAAATGGCCACCCACTTACAAGTATACTGTTACTGGGAGCCAGGAGGGCGAGAAGGTATGTTCCCCCCACGGGAGCTGAGGCGGTGATATCTGGTGGCAAGGCAGCAGGGCACCCACAGTAGAAGTGCGGCCGGAGGGACAACATATGAATAACCCTAGTCCTCCATGGGATCTGTAGAGGAGTGCATATAGGCACATAAATATGTGCATGGAATAAGTAATAAATATTAAGGACTAAGAAAGGATAACTGATTGATGTCTTCTGATGTTAGGAGATATCAACATTTGCACAGAGACTTTTTTTAATGAGATTTATTTGGATAACATTATCTGCATGATATTGATAATTAATTTTTTGCTTAGCTTTGTTAGTTTTATTTGTTTAAATCTTAATTTATGATAAGCGTGGCTTTTTCTTCCTTTTTTATTTGCATTAGTGTGTAAAATCTCACATTATTAATCGCAGCTGTATTATTGCTTTTTTAATTTTTAACATATATATATATATATATATATATATATGCGACCTAGCAAAGCAGTCTGATGCATGTAACAATTAAAGAAACATACCAACTTTAATAAACACTTATAATCTAGAAAATACAAAACCCACTATCCAACTAAGAAAATCAAATCATAATTGGGCAATTATTAAAACCCGAATCATGGCAGCTGTTGTTTTTGTTTTTCCCCAGAAAAAGAGGGGGAAAAAAGAGAAAAATAGATATGCGATTCCAAGTTTTCATAGGTTCATGTACCCCAGAAGGGGGCACAGTCTGCATAACTAAATCACAAAAAAAGCTTATCCTCCATATTGCATGTAACTGGGTAGTCTTCAGAATTCCTGACAGGATCCTTTGATAGAATATATTCCAGGACTAATATATAGCTGAGTGTCATTCAAGATTCATTAGGGGATCCTCTAATAGACTGCAGAGTGAGACCAACCCACGTGACATATAGACAATGATGATGGGCCACTGCATGTGGTTAATAACATTTAGAGTCCTCTAGACTGTAGAGTGAGACCATCCCACATATAGATGGTGTTAATGGGTCACTGCATATAGCTAATAGCTTTTAAAGTCCATGGGGGTGTCCTTATATGAAATGTGTTATAAGACCAGCCCCCATATGAACAGTGTGGGGCCAGAGTGAGTTATGGCACATGTGTCAAGTATCAATCATAACTGGAACACTCCCAGGGAGGGGTGCCCCTGTCATCACATATAGCATTCATATAGCTTATAGCATGGCACTTTATGCCCTCCCTTTGTGGGCAACTAAATTAACAAAGGAGAGCTCCTCCAAATGTGTAGAATGTAAGGATGACAAGGAACTTAAAATGGTGGCAGCAAGATGTCTTAGGTCTCATTCACATGGACGTACTGATTCAGTACGCTCATCCAGTGGGCAAAGGGCCTTTTTCAGGCACCCAGGTTGCAAAGATGTTCCATGCAGGGGCAAACAAGCAGCTTGTTGAAATTAATGACAGCTGGCTGCACAGACCTACATGGACCTCCACACATATCATTGAGTGTACATCTGTGTGGGTCCAGTGCATGGATCAGAAAACAGTCTGGGCAGCAGAAGATGGCTCTTTGCATGAGAGTATGTTTCGGTACCCCAATGTGAATGAGGCCTTACATGTTAGAGAACATGGAACATTTTTAAAAAGGGAGAATGAATAATTGAAGTGCTCATGGACAAAAAGTACCAGTTTATCAATTAAAATAGTCTTCATTTTATCATCCAAGAAACTCAGGTCTCAACTTTTGGGTCTCAGTCTATCATTGGAGTTTTGGGTTTTTCTAATTTTTGCTATTTTCTGCTATTTTTTTCCTCTGAGGGCAACTTAAGCTTATCTTACCAGAATAGTATATCACTTGAGCTTCAGATGGAATTAAAATGTGGCCACGTGGATTAGCTAAAGGAGAAGAAAAGCTCCCACTCTAACATCTCTATGATGACAGGAGTAGTGATAATTCTGTCACTGCATCTTTCACCATATAGTGGCCAAGACAGAGGGAACTCCCACTGGTCCTGGTGACCAGCAGGCAAATTGATTAGCTGGAGTATCTGAATGGGATCCACAGAGACAACTCATGACAAGTCTAAAACAAAGGCTTTTTCTTCACTTCCTGTCTTGGTGACAATGGTCTACTGGACAAATAGAAGGGTGAATCTCCTCATCAGTAACACAGACCACAGTAAAAACTCCATTAGTTTTGGCTTTACATTTGCTTTAGGCCAGGTTCCCACCTATCCATGTCAGCTTTTGTCTGTTGTTTAACATGTACATTGTATGCACGTTTTCATGCATGTTCATTATTCTGTTGGAAATCACAGTGCATGAAAATTCACACAAAAATGCATATGCCTCATTTTTACAAATGCAGTGAAACCAATGTGAACAGCCATGTTGGATTCAGTGTATTTTGTAACACTTGCATTTTTTGTATTTCTAAATTCACCTAAAAACACACACATGTGAAGCAGGCCTTAAACTTACTAGTTGTCTGTTCCATACTCCATGTGGGCATGCAGACAAGATAAAGCCAAAATGTATGACTATCCACTGATGAAATTCAGCCACATTTGCAGAACCAGAAATGAGTATATTAAAGCAATGAACTATTTGTCTTTGCTCTTGGCAGTGGCTAGCTACTGTGGTTTCCTTGCTGAAACTCCAAATAGTAATAACCAAATACCACAATGCAGTACAGAATTACAGTCTTTGAAAAAAAAATATTCTGTAAAACCAGGTGACTACTAAAAGTAAATATATTAGGCTTAGATACAGAAAAAAGAATCCTTTATTGGAATCATCCATATCTATCTGCTTGTATATTGCACGGAGAAATGTAAAAAGATGTATGGTGTAAGGAATAGACACACTTCACAAGGAAACAGCTGCTGAACATTACTTTCCTATGGGCTGTCACTATACGGCTTTTACAGCTGTTTCTTGGCACTACAAGTAAATGAGTTGTATTCCATGGCAGACAAGATGCTGACATGACCAGATCCTTTCCTTTGCAGGCTTATTATCATGCAACCAGGTGGACAGAGCTTCCCTGCCGAAAGGATATTATTCATCTCAATATGTACCTTCTAATTTGAAGTTATTGTCTTTGTAAAGTCTTTTGTTTCACATACATATGACTGTGATTAGCTTAAACTAGAAGTTGGGGATTTTTTTTTTAAAGAATCCTACTCACCTAGGTGGATGCACCATTTGGCCCAGCTCTAAGGCTGCGAACGGAGCAATCAAACACCACCGATCACTCGGTTCTCAGAGCTCCGTGAGCAGAGAGCTGGTCAGCCACCACTGTCTGTTCTGCCCCCCCCCCCACGCATACTGGAGCTCTGGACTGTGGAGGGGGCGGGAACGGCTGGCTCAGGCTCTCTGTGGCTTGCTGAGAGGCTGAGCCAGGTGCTGGTCTGGGGTTCTGGGTGAAACCTGACCATATGGTTGCAGTCTTTCCCCAGCCTGGACTGGCTCTGTGACGTCAGCAGACAGAGGGCTTCAGCTTGCTGTCTGCTGAAAATGGATCACAGGAGTGCAGAACTAACTGCACTCCTGTGATCCACAGGAGATGTACAGTGAAACGAGCTTTGGCTGTATTTAATAAGTGCATCCGTATCTGTCAGTGTAATCTGCAGCCTCTTTCTATCGATTTTAGTTATATATGTACATGGGCAAACATATTTACACATTACACTTGAGGGGTGCTTCCTGCTTAATAGCTGGATGAGGGAAGAAGGTATTCAGGGTATAGTCATACCTCCAAACTTTTGAACTTTTCAAAGAGAGACAGTTTCAAAGGACATTAGTGAAAATTAGTGGCCAGTGGAAAGTGGGCAGAACCATATAGGTGTGGTTAAAAGATACACTGGCAAATCCACAAACTCTTTCAAAAATTATTGTGAAAAACAACATACTGCAAACACATTTGCTATAAAATATTTAGAGAACGTAATCTGATATTGACCTTTTTGCTGAGTATTGTGACATGTGTTGTGCCTGCTCACTGTACGCACAACACACATATGCCACAGTCCTTTTACCCACAAAATATACTTTAATGACTGTGTCACAAGCACAGCTTTTCTGAGCACAGCCTACCTTAAAGAAGAACTTTAGGGGCGCATGCGCGGCGCGGAGAGGAATGGACGCCTGAGCTGAGAGCTCCGTTCTTCACAGGGACATTTGGGTCTCCTTGAGGGCCATTCTTTTACGGATTATCACCTCTCTTATCACCCCTCGTTCCTCCTCACATTGGTGCATGCCATCTGCAAAGAAAAAAGGACGGGGCTCTGCTCAAAAGTTGCTGACACACTATCTACTGCGGGCACGGGAGCAATACAGCATGGCTGAAAATGGCGCCGCCTCACCAGCCCATACACAGCACTCCCTGGCTTCTCCTCTGCCCCAGGTTCCGAACTCTCCACAAGCATCGACATGTGAGTACCCCATGGCTTTCTCTAAAGCGGATCTAGATGCTAGTTTGGAGACTATGTACAATAAGCTGGCAGCTAAATTCCAATCTGAACTGCATAAGACCTCTCATGCTCTATCGCAGGAGATTGCCGCATTGGGTGGCCGAACGGATAGACTGGAAACAAAGCATGATGAGCTAGCCTTAGCTTACAACAATCTTTCCAGGGAACATGAAGCCTTGTCGGCGGCCTTAACGCAAATGCAGTCGCAGATCGAAGACCTGGACAACCGGAACCGAAGGCAAAACCTTCGTTTAGGAGGAGTTCCTGAAACTATTACCGAACTGATCCCCACGGCAATCAAGCTGTTCAAGTCTTTACTGCCAGATTGTGACTCTGCTGCTTTCACCTGCGATCATATCCACAGAGCTCTGAGACCTAAACCCCCAGCAGACAAACCGCCGAGAGACATTGTTCTTTGCATGAAGGACTTTTTGATCAAGGAAGAGATCCTATGAGCAGCAAGGAACACCCCTAGGATTACCCTCGATGTATACACAGTCCAAATCTACCCGGATGTCTCACCGACTACTTTGGACAAACGAAGGGGCTTCAAAGAAATTACAGCAGCACTTCAATCAGCCAGGATTAAATATAAATGGGGCTTTCCTTTCAAACTGGTGGTCCCTCACAATGGATCCATGTATGTAGCCACTTCTTTGATTGAAGGCCATGAGATTATAGTAAAGTTAGGCTTCCTAGAGGCCGCAGCTGTTCAACGCCCACAGCCGACCCCAAGACCATCCCGAATTTGGCACACTCCTTCCCCGGGACGCAATCGTAGACGTGTCCGTCATGAAGCGGGCCAAGGATGGCTGGGATGATAATCCTTGTTCTTTTTGACATTGCTGCACCCTCATTCTTATTCATCTGCAGATATTCAGGAGCCCATTCCCCTGTGCTGAAGCATGTTTTCCCTACCTGGCATTAGTAACCAAAACCCATCAACTGTTTCTTATTGCCCGTTTCATTTTTTCTCTTATTTTTATTGGCTCTGGTTATTTTTCTTGCTAGGTCTGAGACCTAATAGTGTCAGTTTGTGTTTTTTTTGTTTCAGGATTTGATTTTCATCCTGACCCGTTCTCATTTTTGGAAACTCTGATATTTTGGGACTATAAGTTTAGATATATCTGGCCGCGATGGTCTCTGATTTGTCTGTATTATTTTTCTTGCAAGCATTACATACAACATTGCCTCCCTAATTTTGCTTATGCCTGGAGGAATGCTTAGTCCTTCCATCCCTTGGGGGGGCATACTTCCTTGGGGATTGCCCCCTTTGTTTTACTTTTTATCTTTGGTTTGGGTCTGAAGTGTTTGCCTCTGTTATTCATACATGGCTATCAGGTGTGTTTCCCATAATGTGCAAGGTTTAAACTGCCCTCAGAAGAGACGGAAGGCCTTTTCAACTTATAAGCAGATGCAGGCTAAAATATTGCTGTTGCAGGAGACACATTTTGCTGAAGCCTCACACCCTAAATTTTTTCATAGAGCCTTTCCTCAGGCATTTTTTACGGTACACTCCTCTAAAGCTAGGGGAGCTGCTATCTTTTTACATGCTTCACTTCCAATAGAGGTGCAGCATGTATATAAGGATAAGGAAAGCAGATTTATTATCTTGAAGGGTTCCTTACATGGCCGTGATCTCACGATAGCTAGTGTTTATGCTCCATGTGACCCCGTCTCCTTTTTTACAACCTTTTTTGATCTCCTACACAAATATAACTCCCCACATATTATTGTAGGAGGGGACCTTAATATGGTAGCTAACACCACTCTAGATAGTAGCTCTAACTCCCCTAGCTCAAAGGCTTTCCCAAAATCCTTCCACCGGAAGCTGGTGGACTTTCAACTAATAGACTCCTGGCAAGCTCATAATGTAGAAGGCAGAGAGTTTACTTTTTACTCTCATCCCCACAGGAGTTACGCCAGATTAGATTACATTTTTGCTACTCCAGTGGCTCTGGATAATTCTACTGACGCCTCTATCCACACTTGCATATGGTCAGACCACCAAATGACCTCCTTCACCACAACATTTATTAAACTAGCCCCCATTACATACTTGTGGAGACTCAATGAAGCTTTAATCTCAGAGCCGGCAGCGGAGGCAGAGGTCTTGCAGGCGGTCACAGACTATTTTGATCTCAATGGCGCTCCTGAGACCTCCATTTCCACATTATGGTTAGCGCACAAAGCAGTTCTCAGGGGGAAGCTGATTAGTTTGGCCTCCTCCCACAAACAACAATCTGCTACAAAAATTCTTTGCCTAACTAAAGAATTAGATGAATTGTATAAAGACCCATCTAAGCTCGATTTGGAGGCTACCAGATGCACTATTTATCAAAGGAGATTGGAGTTGGACTCCTTACTCACTTCCAAAACAGAGAAGGCCTTACGTTGGTCTAAAGCCAGATTCCTACTTCATAATAACACAGTGTCAACCCTTTTTGCTAGGAAGCTGAACCAATCAATATCCCCTCCACATGTTTACAAATTAAAATCGGACACAGGACACATCATCTCACACCCGCAAGAAGTCCTAGATATATTTAAAAACTTCTATTCCTCTCTGCTAGCCCCCTCAGAGGGGCAACCCTCACCATCCAGTGTGGCTTGGTTTGATGGTATTCCAATCCCCACTCTTACTCCGTCACAATTGGTTTCCCTAAATACCCTGATTACTCAACAGGAGGTAGTAAAGGTCATAAGTTCCCTCTGGAGGAGCTCGGCTCCTGGCCCGGATGGGTTTTCCGCCCTCTTTTATAAAAAATGTTCCTCCCTCCTGGCCCCTAAACTGACCCAACTATATAATTTTATTCTCCAGGGAGGCGACATCCCGGATGAGATGCACCTGGCCAAAATGACCCTTATCACAAAACCTAACAAGGACCACACTTCACCCCAAAACTATAGGCCAATTTCGATCATTAACAATGATCTGAAGATATTCAGTAGAATATTAGCGGACAGATGGGCAGTGGTGATTCCAACCCTTATCTCTCCTTATCAATCTGGTTTTATTCCTCACTGGTTAATTACAGATAATATTCGACTGGCAGCTAATATCATCCAGGACGCCAATGCCACCTCCAGGAAGCTGCTGCTATTAAGCCTTGACATCCACAAGGCTTTTGATAGTGTCTCTTGGAGCTATCTGTCCCCTTTGCTGCAGCGTTATGGAATTAGTGGGGAATTTCTCCATGCGTTTCAGGCGATGTATGCAAATCCTCAAACTAGAGTCAGAATACCTGGCTGCAGCTCAGACTTCTTTCAGCTTGGGAGGGGCACCCGGCAAGGGTGTCTGTTATCGCCCCTGATATTCGCCTTGGCCATAGAACCCCTCGCCACTGCTATACTGAATCACCCGGACATTTCGGGCTATCCTAAACACTCTTCCGCTTTTAAGCTCTGCTTATACGCAGACGATGTTCTGCTTTTTCTCACCAACCCCTTTTCTCCCTGACAAAATTATTAAAAATGTTATCTCAATTTGCCGAGGTTTCTGGGTTGTCAGTTAACATTACCAAGTCGGTGGCCCTTCCTGTGGGTTTTGCCTCTCCTGAGCTGGAAGATATTAGGGATTCATTCCCTTTCATTTGGTCCAAGTCCTCCCTCTCCTATTTAGGCATCACTATTACAAATGAATATAAATCTCTTTTTACGGGTAACTATCCCCCTATGATAGCCGAGATAAAGAATCTTCTGAATACTTGGTCCAAATACCACATTTCTTTCCTAGGGAGAGCAACTGCAGTCAAAATGACACTGCTTCCGAAACTCCTCTATCTTTTTCGAGCCCTCCCAACGCCCCTCTCTAAAACATACATATCACACATCCAAGCACTTTTCAATAAATGTATTTGGCAACAGAAGCCCCCAAGATTCTGTAGGTCAGTTCTGTACAGTTCCAGCAGGGCCAGAGGTCTGGGAGTCCCCCAGGTCTGGCTTTACTATTTAGCCAGTAGATTCTCGCAATTGGCTCAATGGAACATTATGGACTCACAGGTCCCCTGGGTCAGATTTGAGAGAATCTCAATCGAACCCTTTTTTCTCCCGGGTCTTATGTGTGCACCCCTTCCACAGAACTTCTGGGTAACAACCTGATTGAAGCTTTGGAAAAAATATAATCACAAGTTTAATCTGATCTCCAATGCCCCGTTGGGGGCATCATTCCTGGGGGACCGTAGGTTTCCAACCGCCTTCCACAATCCTGAGGTATTTGGATTGTGGGTATCTAAAAACCTGACAGCTCTGCGACACTTTCGATGCAATTCTGGCTTCTCCACCTTTTCCCAATTACAGGCTCAATATGATCTCCCAAATGCAGAATTCTTTCATTACCTACAAATAAGACACTTCTTTTTAACTCACTATGGGTTATCCCCCTCCGACACCCACACTGGTTTTGAAATGATATGTCACAATAACCCTAGAGGGAAAGGGTTAATTTCGATCCTATATAAAATGTTCACCGCTCAGGAAGAAGAGGCTAAATTAAAATACATTTTGGGTTGGGAGGAGGAGTTGGACGAGGTCTGAGATGCCTAGGAGTGGGACAAACGCTGGCAGAACATGCGTAAATGCACGTATTCTCTAACAGTCAAAGAAACGGAGATTAAAGTAATGACCCGTTGGTATTATACCCCAAGCTGGGTTAATAAGATTTTTCCAAAATCTTCCCCATTATGTTTCAGAGGTTGTGCCTCGCCAGGCACTTTTTCTCACATGTTCTGGCAGTCTCCACTACTCCTTCCCACCTGGCGAAAAGTGGAGGAGATGATTGGGAAGTTGATCGGCAGACCCTAAACAACTTCAGAAACTAATACATACTATTTGTGTGGCTGTTCAGTGGATGGTGGCCCTCAATTGGAAGAGGCCCACCGTTCCTTTCCCCCAGGTAGTAACCCGTGTGGACCAAATTATGCTAACTGAAAAGATCTACCATACCCTACATGACTCTACACAGACATATGACGCCAAATTGAATCTTTGGTTCCTTTACTGCTTGCAAGATTGGTTATATTATCTATAAATACAGTATAACAGGTCCCAGACCGATTGCGATCAGAATGTCCCTTTGTGATTTATTCAGCATCACTTTTATCTTTCATTACTTTCTGTTTTCTCTTCTTTTCCTTTTCTTCTACTTGGTTCTGATCTTATCCCTCTCTTTTTCTTACTCCTCTTTGTTTAGTCTTACCCTTTTTTCTTATTTTGTTTTTCAATACATTTGATACCAATCTTTGCAGTTTTTATGTTGCATTGAGAGGTTTTTTTTTTTGGAAATAGGGGTGGTATTTTGTTTAGTAGAATGGATATCTGACTAACGCATGTCATACTGATATTATTTGTATGCCCTCCTTTCTGATGCAACTTTCTTTTTGTATATCTAATTATAATGCAAAGTTTGTATACTTTTCTCTTTATTCAATAAAATATACTGTTTAAAGTAAAAAAAAGAAGAACTTTAGAAGTATAAACGTATATATAAGTATATAAGTATATACTTACAGTGTGCTGGTCCAGGAGTATGTCAAGTATGTCATATAAAGCACAGCCTACAGACTGCAATGGTCAGGAGTATTAAATATACAAGACAGTGTCTACCATGCAGGGCTCAGGAGAGTGTAATACACAGAATGAAGGGGTCAGGAGAGTGTAATACAAAGAATGCAGGGGCCAGGAGAGCATAACCCATAGTGGCCTAGAAAGCATAATGCACAGACTACAGGACTCGGGGTCGTGAATGCATAACACATAGACTGCAGGGCTCAGGAGTGTGTAACAGTATCAGGAGTGTGTAACGGTCCTACTCCACAATAGCTGCTGGTTCCAGCATCCTGCTATGATGCATTCTCCCTGTTTGTCTGTCCACCTGCAAGGTGATTAATGTAACCAGTCTCTAGGTTGAGACCAAACCTGATTTAAGCCAGCCAATTCTGCAATCCCATGCTTGTGATGTAATACATGCTCAAGCTCCCTGTCTGTCTGTCTGTCCTGGTCTGCTGTTTAGAGTCCTTGTTTATGACCTTGGATCAGATATTGATTATTCTCTATACTCTTCCTGCCTTTTGTCGAATTGGACCCTGACTATTCTGAACCTTGCTTGCTTTGTACCTGAACTGTCATTGAACAACTCTGCCAGTCTGCCAACCGCAAGTACTTGTTTACCTTGCTCAGTTCCTGCCCAGATGTGATGGCCAAGCACTATAGCATTGTGTATAAGTCCTGGGAGCAACCGAGTAGCGGTAGGCCTGTTTGCCTTATGGGAAAGGGAGATGCTATAGGTGAAGTACACAGAAGCTAGCTATAGTGTCTGACCATCTGTGTTAGGGGTAAGCGTGACAAACACAACGAGTGCAGGTCCAGGAGTATGTAAAGCAAAGATGGCAAGGGTCAGAAGTGTATAACACACAGCGTAGTGTACAGAGTACAAACAAAAATTACCAACTCCCCTCAGTATAAATCCCCCCCAAGACCATATCTTAACAGTATAAATCTCTCCCAACAACTTCAATTCCTGACCTAGTACATATATTTCTCCATAGTCCTAAGCCCCCCTCAGCACAGACCCTACCCTCCCAGCCCACCCACTCAGTACAGCCCCCCTGAATACTGACTCTCCCTCTCAGCCCACTCCCTAAGTACAATCACCCCTCCCATCCCCCAATACAGACTCCCCCTCCCATCCCACCCCCCAGTACAGACCTCCTTCCTAGCCCAACCCCCTAGTATAGACCACCCCACTCCAAGCTCACCCCCTCAATACAAAGCCCTCTAATACAAATCCCTCCCAGTACCTGCCCCTTCCTCCCTTAAACTAACTCACCATTTTAGGGAGATCTAGCATGCTGTGGCAGTGGGAATTTACCCCCTCAGCTGTAATGTGACAGGAGTGGAGCAAAAGCCTTCTTTGGCTTTGCACATAAATGAGCTAGGGGCAAGATTTGCATATGAAAGAGTCACTATAGCTCATTCACATGCAAGCCCCCAATCATATCATTTATATGTAAATTGCTTGATGATTAGCAAATTAATGTCCTGTGAGCACAAAGTACAGGGGCAAAGTCTTTGCAGGACAAAGCGCCTATACACAGGATTGAGTTAAAAAGGTGGGACAGTCCCGTACAATCCAGTACTATTGGGAGCAACAGGTTTAGTGTTTGCAGGATACCCAAAAACATGAAATAGAAGGACAAATAGACTTCATCAGCAAAAGATCCTATGAGATAGACCACCAAAGGATATGATTGATAGACAGAAGGCAGCCATATAGATCTGTGCCCCTTTGAGAGCAATCACAGTGTTTCCTTACTCCTGAATCTGACATGTCCCTGTATAAGCAGTTAATGGGCGCAGATTCTTCTTCCCTATTCAAGATGGCAACTTGCCTCCCAGCTCCTCTCCAACCCTCTTCAAGCAAGAGTATCTCTATTCAGCCCATATTCCTTCAGGTATCTGATTCAGCTCTAATTTTGTTTCCAGGACCCTCAGCACATGGCACATTCTGAGGCCCTGGGGAAAGAAACTCTCCAAAGGTACTCCCAAATATTTATCATCTCCCCAGACCATACCTTGAACATAGCTACTCAGGGATTGGCTGAGTCATATACATCAAAAACAGTATGTAGAAAGATGGGACTTTAACCACTTCAGCCCCGGAATGATTTGCTCCCTTCCTGACCAGAGCCCTTTTTGCGATACAGCACTGCGTCTCTTTAACTGACAATTGCGTGGCTGTGCGATGTTGTACCCAAAAAAATGTATGTCCTTTTTTTCCCCATAAATAGAGCTTTCTTTTGGTGGTATTTGATCACCTCTGCGATTTTTATTTTTTGCGCTATAAACAAAATAAGAGCGAAAATTTTGAAAAAAAAACAAAATTTTTTTACTTTTTGCTATAATACATATCCAAAAAAAAAAAAAATGTATTCATCAGTTTAGGCCCATATATATTCTTCTACATATTTTTGGTAAAAAAAAAATGCAAAAAGAGTATATTGATTGGTTTGCACAAAAGTTGGCGCGTTTACAAACCATGAGAATTAATTGATGGAGTTTTTATTATTATTTTATTTTTTACTGGTAATGGCGGCGATCTGTGATTTTCATCGGGACTGTAATTTTGCGGCGGACAGATCTGACATTTTTGACACTTTTTTGGGACCATTGACATTTATACAGCGATCAGATCTTAATGTTATAGCATCTGCAAAGTATGAGAATTGATTTATGGCGTTTTTATAATTTTTTTTTTTTACTAGTAATGGTGGCGATCTGCGATTTTTTAGCGGGACTGTGTTTTTGCGGCGGACATATCGTACACTTTTGACATTTTTTTGGGACCACACATACAGAGATCGGTGCTATTAATAGTCACTGATTACTGTGTAAATGTCACTGGCAGGGAAGGGGTTAACACTAGGGGGCAATCAAAAAGTTAAATGTGTTTCCTGCCACAGTGTTCTAACTGTGTGGGGGCTGGGATGATTGGGGGAGGAGAGAGATCGCTGCTCCCATATACTTGGAACATGCAATCACTCTCCTCTCCCCTGTCAGAACAGGGATCTGCTTGTTTACATTCACGGATCCACGTTCTGTCACTGTGGGGGAGCGATCGTGGGCGGTGCACGCGCACCCACAATACACGCTCCCGCACCAGCCGTCAGTCCACGATTCGTGCAGTGGAGCTATGCTGCCGCCGTCAGTCCACAGCGGGAGGTCGGGAAGTGGTTAAAGGTGCTAAAAACTCATCTTGGAATCAATGCCAAAACATTTTTTTAAAAATGTAGAAAAGATTGTATTACATATTTAATAAAAATAAGACGCATTAGGGAATATTACCCCTTAAAAACATGAATTGTTTTCACAGATTTCATTCCAACCAAAAAACACCCTTGAAGGTAGAGGTCCTTCCCTGTGTATATACAGTATACATGTGATTATGGCAAATATATTTTGTTAACTACATAAAACACATATCAAAATAGGGAATGATGACTCAACCCAATGCATCTCGCTTCTTCAAGGGTTCGAAGGGGTGCATGGTTAGAGTAAACTCAGCATGAAAAACAGTACCACCACATTATGGGTGTCAGGTCCGAGCATTCCTAGATGAACAGTTTCCTGGAAAGTGGATTGGTCGTTGTGGGCCAGTTGAATGGCCCCCAAGGTCTCCCGATCTGACCCCCTTAGACTTTTATCTTTGGGGTCATCTGAAGGCAATTGTCTATGCTGTGAAGATGCGAGATGTGCAGCACCTGAAACTATGGATACTGGAAGCCTGTGCTAGCATTTCTCCTGTGGTGTTGCTATCAGTGTGTGAAGAGTGGGAGAAGAGGGTTGCATTGACAATCCAACACAATGGGCAGCACATTGAACACATTTTATAAGTGGTCAGAAACTTGTAAATAACTCATGAAAGAATAAAGTTACGTTAAAACCAAGCACACCATTGTTTTTCTTGTGAAATTCCCAATAAGTTTGATGTGTCACATGACCCTCTTCCTATTGAAAAAACAAAAGTTGGATTCAAAATGACCGACTTCAAAATGGCCGCCATGGTCACCACCCATCTTGAAAAGTTTCCCCCCTCACATATACTAATGTGCCACAAACAGGAAGTTAATATCACCAACCATTCCCATTTTATTAAGGTGTATCCATATAAATGGCCCACCCTGTTGAATTTGTCAGAGCCCGTGAACGTGTGCCTCCATATTGGTCACCAAAACCTAAACACCCCTTTTAAGCAATTAAAAAAAAACTATAGAGAATAGTCTGCTTATGTAAGAGGTTGCTCTCTGGCTTGTGCAAAAGTCACCCAATTTTTATGTCGAGCCACTTTAATTTAATTTTAATTCAAAATTGTGACACTCCAAATTGTCTAAGGAGGTGAACGCTTAGGCAAAAAACTGTGCATAAGACCCTACCGCAATATATTTGTACATATCTGCAGCACAGTCATACAAATGTGTATTACACCTCTTGGTAAAAATCAAAGTTCTTCTTTAAAGCTCCTTTTCGAATAATACATTTCTCACAGCTTGATTTTATTAAAATATTATATCTCCAGTGTGTTAAATAATTACCATATACATAGATCCCTCTGATATCGACATTCCCATTACACATGAGCATCATGTGAATTATTTAAATTGGCTTAGGGAATTGCTGCATAGGGAAGCTAAATACATGCCTTGAAGTCTGGCCTCTTTTTTTATCATAATTGCAACCATTTATCATTAAGCCATGGCTATCATTTATAAATGCAAATATACATGCATGTATGTAAATGAGGACAATTGCAGGTGAATCATTCTCATTGGTGTTGTCTATGAAGGTTCTCATTTATCCAGGTCATGTTGCAGCTAGCAGCAATTAGCCACATTCTGGACTTGTTCTGTAATATTGAACAAGTCGCTTCTTCATTTGTGATGTGTGTGTCAGGAAACGTACCTCATCATTTATATTTGCACAAGTCGCACAGACACCTTAATCCAGTTTACATGGAATATATCAAGGCAGATGTTGGTTGTCCAAGAACAGGATGGGTGGATTAAAATTCTGGAACCACTCTGTTCTAGTTACATAATCCCATCTTTATTGCGAGGAAGGCTGTGTATGCATAATCATTTGATTTCCATAGTGGAAGGTGTGAATTTTCAAATCTCCAGGTTAGAGATGTTTAAATGGTATTATAAGTGAAAGACAGGCATTGTGGAAAGCCCTACCTATGTTCAAGAATGGTTGCTCCATTTTGACATAGATGGACTCTTTCATACCTAATGAGAACCAACTGTTCTCACTTACTGTCTCCGAAAGAATGCCACTTTAGACTGCAGAAACTTGACCTGTAGATCTTGCCTTCCTATGTTGGGCCCTCCAATTGTTGAGAGGCTGGTTTGTCTCCCTAATGTACAGGTCTTTGAATTGACGGTGAAAGACACAGGGATGCAATGTTTGTTAAAGATTCTTCTGAGTTTTTTCTGACACTTCCATTACATAATTGATGACTATAATACTCTGCGTTTTCTGCTATCTCATGTTTTTTGGTTGGACTTGTGGATGTTTTAAAGGAAGCCCGGTCTGCATAGCCCCAAACATTAAAAGCACTCCTGAGATGTATGTGTTCTTTGCTTTTAGGCTCTGTGTTTTCTGTTAATATCTCAGCCGTTGCCTGAGATGTTGTAGAGTTCCAATAACCCCCAGTTTGTTTATCAGAGGGCGGTGGAAGTAGAAAAGTAGTTACTGGTCTGTGTCAATAGGTTTCTGGTAGACCTCATTGTCCAAGTCAATCCCCTTCATTGACATGTAACACACAGTCCGAAAAGAGTAATGTGTTATTTTGTGCCTTTTTGTTGTTGTTCCTGGCATCGGTGTTGAATAAACATTCATGTTTGTTCGCCTATATCTGTTACTAAATAATAGCATTACATGAGAAGTCTAAACTTTTGTGTCATTTTTGCTTCTAAGTTGTTTTATTCAGGCTCCATTTTTCCCATTTCCGGTTGTCCTGTTTGCTGGGTGAACCGTGTATTGCCGATCTCATAGTGTCACCTGTGCATGCACGCTCACACCTATGTGACTACAGTCCTGCGTAGGAACGCTCACTGTGTCCCCGGGCATGGAGGACGCTGTAACTCTGCCTCCCATGTGCAATGACACTATGAGATCGGCAATACATGGGTCACCCAGCAAACAGGACAAAAGAGCCTGAATAAAACAACTTAGAAGCGAAAATGACACAAAAGGTTATACTTCTCATGTAATGCTATTATTTAGTAACAGATATAGGCGAAAAAAACCTGAGGGTTTAGTATAACTTTAATGCCTGACTCCAGCCTAGATTTTTTTTTTCTTGAATAGTGTTTCTTTAATAGTTTGAAATCTATCAATGGAGTCAAAGATAAAAAATAACAACCTAACAAAACTTTAAGTCCTCCCCCACCCTATTCAAAACCTAAACCATATGCATAGCCAAAGCATTTTTTTTTAGTTTTGGGTAAAGTAGAAAGGGTTAAAAACCCTGACAGTTTATTTTTTATGTCTGTGTTAACCTTGTGAATGTTTTTAATTACATTCTTTGACTTTAGACATGCATCATCTACAATACTTAGAGTCATCCTTGTGTTCATGATATATGGCACTCAACCCACAACCCATAGGTATGGGACCATTTTACAGCTGGAAGTAAAGGAAGGTCCTGCTGCAAAGTTTTTGTAGTGCTCCTCTTGCACCAACAGTGTCATTGTAATTTGAATTGCAATTTTTTAAACTAAAAGCTCAGGCTAAAACTAAAATCTCTATACCTACTTGCATCCACAATCTAACACTAGCCTATCTAGCCCCGTAAATAAGAAATCGCTATACATACCTTTTCTGAAGCCGTTCCGGTCCGGTCCCACACTGAGTCGTCAGTGGCGGCGTGTGCAGAGGAGGCAGCTGACAACAGAAGCCCCATAGTAACTCTATGGGTGATGTTACTTCCCAGCCATTGTTGGTTATCTCCTGCACAGAGCTTCCGTCGCTGGAGCCCCGGACTGGATCGGCTTCAGAAAAGGTATGTACAGCAATTTTTGCTTTACAGGGTTAGATTGGTTAGTCTTAGATTGTGGATGCAAATTTGTTGTGATCATCTTTTAGGTCACACGGGACCCTCTGCCTAACGGAATCCGCTTGCTCAGCGGGGGATCACTCCTCTGATCCCCGCCGAGCAAGCGGATTCCATTAGGCAGAGGCGCCCGTGCGAAAGGGGCCTTATACCATGAAGCTGATCACAACAAATTGCCCCAAAGTTGGAGCGTATGTCGTACTAGTGTGAACTTGGCCTTATTGTCAAAGCTTAATTGAACAAGCTGAAATTAGAAGCTGATTGGTTACCATGCACAGCTGCACCAGATTCTGTGTGCTCCAGTTTTAATAAATGCTACATAATCTTGACCACTGCACTTTGAATAATGTAACTTCTGACTGCTGCTCTCCCAGCATACAGAATACACAAATTTGGGCGGTTAACACATAGCACAGAGTGATGGCGGGAGGATGGTGGGAGGAGCTTGTGCCCAACATGCTCCATGCTGGTGGTGAATTTTGGCCCTGCTAACACATTGACAACATGTATTACCTTTTTTTACTCTCACTGACACCATCAATTAGGTTCATTTTTCTCCTACACACACCGATTGGCCTTTTTTTACTTCCACAAACACCATCGCTGGAATTATTTTACTCTCACTAACACCAATGATGAGGTTCATTTTGCTCCCTCGGATATCAGCCCTTGTCCCAATAAAGTCTATGGAAGCAGAATTTGGTTATTTTTTGATAAATTATTGTTCTAAAATTTAGAACAATAATATGGCTCTCAATGCGGCTGGAAGAAACTTTGCCTATACAACTTGGAGATGATTTTAGAACAATAATATGGCTCTCTATGCGGCTGGAAGAAACTTTACCTATACAACTTGGAGATGATTTTAGAACAATAATCCGTCCCTCTAAGCAACAGCTGGAACCTTTCCCTATAGAACTTGAAGATGATTTTAGAACAATAATCTTTCCCTTAAAGCAACAGCTGGAACCTTTCCCTATTGAACTTGGAGATGATTTTAGAACAATAATCTTTCCCTTAAAGCAACAGACTCTACCTAGTCCAGTCAGATCGTTCTGTGCAGCAGGATGAGGTCTGCAATCTGTCCCTCAAAGCAGCAGTACTAGTATCTCTCCCTAGTCCACAATCAGATCGTTCAGTAATGCAGGATGAGATGTTCTATAACATCTGCAATCTGTCCCTCACAAAGCCATCAGCATCCTCTCCCTAAACTATCCTGAGAGCATATGACATGCAGCACGGTGACTCCAGCCCCATATAGAGGCTGTGTCACATGGTGCACTGGCCAATCACAGCCATGCCATTAGTAGGCATGGCTGTGATGGCTTCTAAGGGCAAACCAGTGAAACACTTGTTGATTGGCTGCCCTTGGCAGCTATTCACAACATGGAATCAAATACCAGAACCCTGAACCCGGACTTTTTTTGAAAAGTCCAGGTTTGGGTCTGGGTCCCGGAAACCCCAAAGTTCGGTACGGGCCCGAACTTTACAGTTCGGGTTCGCTCAACTCTAGTAGTGATACCACAACTAAATGAACCATCTTTCTTCTGCAACAGCAGCCAGATATTTGGATGGGAGAACATGTCAAATCTGGCAATTTGGTTTATCGATTGGGTGAACCTTGAACATTTAGAATTTTGGGTCGAACTCTCTGCCAACCTATATTCAAAGCTCATCCCTAGTTCTCCAGAACACAGACAGTCATACAACCTGGTAGAGGTTCTAACCCTATCCCCACTCTTTTAAAGAGTGAAACATATTGACCCAATTTGAGCTTTTATTTAGTTGAAAAAAGTTGCTGTTTGTATAAACCAAATGAGAAAGAGACAGAAATTATCAACAAATAGGCGTTGATTGTGTTGAGGGTGAATTTAGTTTATCCCATTTTATTTTATAGTTCTGTAAAATAAAAAATCTACCAGGTGTACAGATTTCCAGTTAGAAATGTAAGCATGTCCATACCGTTTATAATGTATAACATGTTTTCACATTCATTATGAATCTTTATTAAGTGGTGTTAGAGGAAGACCCTTCATTTCAGCATTCTTGCTTCTGTGAAATATGTTTCCTTCCTGCAATTTCTTGAAAGCATTTCTAGGTTTATATTTCATGGCCCTTGTTATTCTCTTTTTCAAGCCATACAGAAAAAGGTCACATGGTCTTTCCTGTTCAAACATATTGTGTATTTTACATAATATTTTAAAAGCCTTTTAATTCTCTGTAAATTATTTATAACGTAGAACTTTCCCAAAAAGTGAATGTTGTAAATGCTTTAAGTAGAGATGGGAGAAATATTTAAAAAAATGATTACTGGTAATAGTTTGATGCTTCTGCATACTGCCCAAACTTGCTCAAACACATTGCCAGTCAATGGGATCTTAAAGTATTACTAAACCCCGTAATATTAAAATAGTTAATCTGCCCCCCCCCACCGTGCCCACAGCTTATAAATCTTCTTTTTACATTAACCACCCTGGCAGTATAATTATGTCAGATTTTTGCGTCTCAAAGTGGTACATTGTTTTGCAAAGAAATTTGGCGTTTTATATTGTAGGCCTGTAAGTCTTAGGAATAACTCTCTTAAATCTGTCCAAACAAGAGTCTAGTACACATCCCGGGTATGATAAAGTTTGAAACAACAAAATCATAAATGATAATATAATAAATAAGTATAAATTATTATCAAAAATATTAATATAATAATAAAATGTATTCAATAATGCAATCAAATCAAAACACAGAAATTTGCTCAGTTGCAGAATTGTCACTGTCGTCACTTTCAGTGTCTGATGACAAATTTCCACACAAAATAGTATCACTCAATTCTGCAAATGATGATTATTTGCTATCGCTGTTTTCTAGCTGGCCCAAAACCGCTTTTGACATAAAAGGATGCTTTTTTTAATGCCATGGACATTCTCAAGTTTCCAGGCAGAAAGAATGGCATACATAATATAAAAGTGCATGCAGGGCATTGGACAAAGCACTAGGGACAGAAGGGATGTGAAATAATTCTTACAGATTACAGTGTACTGTATGTGTTGTGTGTGTTTCACTTTTTGAATTTGCCGCCGGGTCCCCCCCCCCCCCGTGCGACACAACGCTCACAGGGAACGGAGCCCGTAACCCAGAGGCATCAGGCGAGGATTCTGACAGAGGACACAGCGGGGGGGACATCGTAGGATCCAGGGAACAAGGTAAGTCATTTTGCCTGGATCCTATGATGCGATCCCGAGTGTGGCTCGGGGTTACTGCTTTTGGTATTGGAAATTAACCCCGAGCCACACTCAGGATAACCGCTAAGGAAGCTACAATACTGTCACTATATACCTTTTTGGCTGATCTTTATACCACAGTCATGTGATAAACTGCAGGGTCTGTCCATTGCTGAGAGTTCAGGTGGGAGGGGATTTGCACTACAGCCTGTATACACGCCCACATGTGTGATGTCAATATCATGTGACCCGGCTAGCTCTGAGAACAAGTAAATGTTCTCTCCAGCATAAAAGACACAATTGCGCATGTGCAGGTCGGCTACCCTGCCTGTGTTAGCTGGTCTTCCCCAGATAGACAGTGCATGAGGGAAGGATCTATACATACAGGATAAAACAGCATTTTTACACAATGCAGAGGATTAACCCCTTAAGTTCCACAGTGAGTATAACAAGCATGCTATGCTGCATATACAGACAGATTTTACTGTTGTGAGTTTAGTAAGACTTTCATGAGTTTGGGCTGGGCACCCCATCAGACAATAGGACCCCCAGGAGTGCAGATGGGGAATTTTATCAGACTACGGGACCCTAGGAGTGCAGGTGGGCAACCTGTGAGACAATGGGCCACCAAGCAGTACACAAAACTCGGAAAAATCAATCAGCGCAACAAATTAATAGAATATAGAACCAAGCAGTACAGTCTGTGCGCCCTGTCAGTGGATATTCCCTTGTTAAATAAATGTCATATGTTGCAACTGTAATAATAAATAATTTACCCCAGCAGCAATGTCTACTCGATAGGTATTGAATCAATGAACAAATAGGAATAACAATAGGAAATATTTTGGTTACAATATGTCCTCATAGTTAAAGGGTATGTAAAGTCCAAAGTTTTTTTATGGTTGGAGTACAGTAGAATTAGAACTCCTGTCAAGTTTTTATTGCTATCTGTTTCCTTGCTCTGCAGTTTAGCCCTCTATTTTTTACCAGTGTCACAGAGACAAAAAGTGATGGGAAATTCAAAAGTTTAGGGTTGTAACCAGAACAAAGGATAAGAGAAACTCTTCCATTGTGGATACCTGTTCCAAAGTCAATGGTCTAAAAGGACTCCCTTTCCAAAGAGTCCTTTCCCTCCTTGATAGCAAAATGGACTCTAACCCTCACAGAACAGAAAAAAATAAAAACCAAAAAACAGGTACATAGTAAAGCAAATACATATACCCCATTGCTCTTGGGTTCCATCATACCAGAAATATTTTCATGTCCGGCCAATTATCAGACAATCCATAATAAGGTCTGCCGGTGCAAGGCCTAGTGTGTCTAGCCAGGGAGCCCACAACTTATCAAATTTACTGAAGCTACCCCTATGCTGAAATATGTATTTTTCTAGCCAAAGGGTATCTCCCATTTGGGCTATCCATTCCTTCAGGGTGGGAGGGTTATTGGAAGTCCAGTGCTGAAGTATTAACTTGCGGGCCTGAAACAAAGCCCTAGCTATGGCCTGTTTAGGGACTTTGTCCACCGGGAGATCGCACAGAATCCCCAATAGGCAAGGTTTTGGTTCCTCAGGTACATGAACCTGAAACACCTGGTTAATAGTAGTGATAGTAGTGATCAAGCTTTGGGCATTGCCACATAAGATGGATCAAATCCCAACCATTTTTCATTTTAACTGTCCTAGCTGTATTAAAATATATCTAAAGCAGATACTTTTTTCTTCATTTTCCATAGTTTTGAATGTTAAAGCACTGATCTCCACAGTTGTAAGGTGAAATACCCACCCAACATTTCTGAAGTTTTCTGGTAACCCGTTGGGTGCTGTGGTTTCTCCTGCCAAACCCTAAGTCACTAGAGGACACGGCATTAATTAAGGGGCCAATGGATTGAACCACTGAGGGCAGCAGGGGACCAGGAAATTGACACTTATGGACGTGTCTCCTTGGCATTGCAGAGACTGGTGGTGCAGGCAGCAAGAGAGGTGAATATTTACTGTAAGTTCTCCTTTGCTGGGAGCCCTTTGTTTAAGGTTTTAAAGCCGCTGTCAGCTTTATTTTAATTTTTTAACCTCTGTGTGCCATTGAGAGGTTTTACTCAATTTCCTGGTGACACAACAAGAAGAGGAAATCTTTGCAAAATGAGTAATATTCCTTCTTAGACAGTTAATATCATTACCATAGCAAGTGCCCCCTTTGAAGATTTCCCCACTTTTACTTTTCTGGTGACAACTCAAAATTTGAATTTACCTTCACTTTTAGTCCCAGTAATAAGAGTTGCCAAGAAAAATAGAGAGATTATATCTCTCTAGAATCAACACGGACAGAAATATAAACCTAATAGGATTGTAACCCCTGCCACTCTATCAAAAACCCCCAAAAAAGTTTTGGCTTCAGTTAAAATTTAATGACGAATGACAACCGAGCAGAGAATAACAATACCATTATAAATTATACATTCTGATGCCATTTGTTTAAACAGGATATTCTTTTTGCCTTAATCACCACATTTTACAAAAACAAAATTGCTATTTTTTTTAAATCTGCTGCAATTTGTACCATTAGAATTTTTGTGTTTTGTTGAGCAAATGTTATGTGACAAACCAGATGGATTTCTGAAGGTTCTAACTTCTGTTTAGCAGATTTACCTTTAAATGTCAGTGTTCCTTTACATATGAATCACCTGACACCCAGGTCTCTTCTCTCCAGGCATATTAAATGTATCAATTCATCATCGATAGCCAAACCGTAAGTTAGCATTTGAATGCACAGAGTTCATGTTACCAATTAAGATGCTGACACTTCATCATTTGAAAAGGCATTTTTGCTAGATTTAGTAAGCCAACAACTCAAACAACCGCTGACTAACTTGTGTTTCATTTTTAATTCAGAAAAATGCATCTTTAATTCATTCAAGCCAAAAAAAGCCATCTTGATGCAATTAGAATGTGCGGCACGTACTCTCCCTCTACTGCTGGAACAGTTAGTGGATCTGTTTTGACAGAGCAATGTACATTTCACTCTAAATAGCTGCAGACCTTTAAGCTTAGTAAATCCTCACTGGATGTCAAGGCATTTGGAATTTACTTAGGAATCACTATTTTGGACTTACAGTTTTATAACAAGGATCATTACTCAAGTGATGCCAAATGAAGGTAGACAATAAACCCATTTGACTCTGAAAATTACTTTTCTATCATGTGGGACTCATTTTTGGAGAATGGCTGACATGCAACAAACTTACGCAACATCTGTGATCTATTATCTTTGATGTTTGACCCTTTTCTCTTATAACCAGTGTTCACTTATTGGATAGATTAGGTATCTGTCACACATTTAAACTTTTGAGTAAAAGAAGGAAATTCATTTTTTTCTAGTTTAAAAAGGAACTATAATTTAGAATATATACTTAATTTTAAAGAAGAATCCCAGAAGTTTTTTTGTTAGTTTTGGAAAGATTGGGGAAGAACAGGAAGTAATGAATTCTTCCCAATGGGGCACAGACAGAATAAGAGATCTGATAGAAATTCTAATGCCTTCTTTCCCTATTAATAAAAGTTCTTTTGTTGCAGCATTTGTCCCCAGTGGCAAGATTCTCCTAACTCTCTGTTTCAAGCAACACATCAGGAAGTGAAAGATCTCCCCAACAATACAGACAGCATTAAGGGCTCAGTCATACTAGCTTTGCTCTCTTAAGAACTATCTGCATTTGAATTGTGCATGCGAGTGGAACTGTCCACAGACCTGTGCACAGAATCAAGGCCATGTGCACATCTGCACATTTGTGCGTGGGCATGAGTGTGCATGTTTGAATTGACTTTGGCTCCCATTGACCTAGTTCAAGCACTGCAAAACTCAAGATCATTGCTGAGTGGTCATCAACTCCTGTGACCTGACCCTGCTTGTTCCTGTACCATACCTAGTTTGCATTCTGACTATGTCTGATCTCAATCTCTCTGGTTTCATCTTCTGAATCTGTATTTCAGTTGCTTGCCTGTTGCCAACGTCTGCTTGTATGACCACATTCCTACCACCAATTTTTGCAAGCCCCTTGATCACACCCAGTGTGATTTTCTGCTCTTCAGCTTCTATTTCACCACATGATCAAGTTCTTCTTTTGGCCAGGACTTACTACAGGTGCCCCTACCACTACCCTGTTATCAATCTCAGGGACAATAGGCAGTTGTGTTACCTCCTTACTGCCTGCTTTACCTCCTTGAACCCCATGCATGGTTGCAAGACACTTGCAAAGTGACAGGAGTAGAGTTGAGCGAACCCAAACTGTAAAGTTCAAGTTCGTACCGAACTTTGCGGTGTTCGGGACCCGAACCCGAACTTTTGAAAAAAAGTTTGGGTTCTGGGTTCTGGTATTTTTTTCCCCGCTTGTTGAATAGCTGCAGGGCAGCCAATCAACAAGTGTTTCACTGGTTTGCCCTTAGAAGCCATCACAGCCATGCCTACTAATGGCATGGCTGTGATTGGCCAGTGCATCATGTGACCCAGCCTCTGTATGAGTTGGAGTCACGTAGTGCTGCATGTCATATGCTCTCAGGCTAGTGTAGGGAGAGGATGCTGCTGGTGCTGTAAGGGACAGATTATTGTTATTTCCCTATCACCATTTCTTTATAGGGCACTTGTCCTACTCTTACCCCCACATTTCTTCCTTTTGCAGCCCTCTAGCACTTTCCAGGACTTTTTTACAGCCATTTTTGTGCCCAAAAGTTCGGGTCCCCATTGATTTCAATGGGGTTCGGGGTCAAGTTCAGACCGAACCCGAACCCAAACCCAAACCCAAACTTTTCCAGAAAAACCCGAATCCGAACATCCAGGTGTCCGCTCTACTCTAGACAGGAGGTATAATTCCTACTGCAACTGTGGCATATGTACATACTTCCTCTGCAGATAAAGTGGTTATCGGTTGAGAGGGGCAGTAAGAGTAAAGCTCAACCGCAGGGCTTTACCAAGCCCCCCAATCGCGTGAACGAGCCCAAAGCCACACCAAAAACATGAACCTTCTATAATCTGCTTTTTGCAGTCTTGGTTTTAGGGAGCAATTCTGTCTTCATTTTTGGGTCATCAAACATAAAGCATTGTGGCCTGATAGCCTAAAAAAATAGAGCAAGTCAGCATATGGCTTTTTTACTTCATCAACATCAGCCTGTACTGTACATCCATCAGCATGTTTATGGTGTTTAAAGGGAAAACTACCAAAAAATCTGTGTGGTGAATATTATTTATGATAAAAAAAAAATTCTACAGGCCAGGTATGGAATTTCAACTGGAAGGCTGGGCAAATTTTCAGCTATCTACAATATGTTGAATGGCCTGATTCATGGAAGATGTAATGTCATCTCAGATTTGTATGCTTATGTTATTTAGAAAAGAGTATTCCAAATCAAATATATCTTCTGTACTTAATATACAATGGTGTTCTAGCAAATTCTCAATTTCCTGAAAAATGCATTTAAAAATACATGAAAAGATAAGTCCATGTTAACAATCATTGACTGATTTGATGTTTTCACAAAGCATTTATTTTGTGAAGTGTTAAAAACAGAATGTAGAAAATTTGCAATGTGGTTTATATTAGTACAAGCGATGGCATAAGCAACTGAATAGAATTCTTTCTTAACCACTTCAGCCCCGGAAGGATTTCCAGCTTTAGGACCGGAGCCCTTTTTGCGATTCGGCACTGCGTCGCTTTAACTGAAAATTGCGCGGTTGTGTGACGTTGTACCCAAACGAAATTTGCGTCCTTTTTTTCCCACAAATAGAGCTTTCTTTTGGTGGTATTTGATCCCCTCTGCGTCATTTCTGATCGCCGCTATAAACAAAAGAAGAGCGACAATTTTGCAAAAAACCCAAATTTCTTACTTTTTGCTCAAATACAAATCCCAAAAAAAAAAATAAAAAAACATTTTTTTTCACCGTTTTTGGCCGATTTATATTCGTCCTCATATTTGCGATAAAAAAAATCGCAATCGGCGTTTATTGATTGGTTTGCGCAAAAGTGGTCGTGTTTACGGATGATGAGAATTAATTTTTGGGGTTTTTATTTTTTTTTTATTTTTTTACTAGTAATGGCGGCGATCTGCGATTTTTAGTGGTACTGCGATATTTTAGCGGACATGTCGGAACATTTTGACACTTTTTTGGGACCATTGGCATTTATACAGCGATCAGTGCTATAAAAATGCACTGATTACTGTGTAAATGCCATTGGCAGTGAAGGGGTTAAACTGCAGGGGGCGCTCTAAGGGTTAACTATGTTCCCTGGGCGTGTTCTAACTGTGGGGGGACTGCCCTAGCTGGGGAAGGGAAGTGGTCACAGCCTTCGTATACAGGAAGGCTGTGATCACAGCCCTTCCCCCTCACACAGAGCGGAGGTCCGTGTTTACATGCACGGACCTCCGTTCTTTCACTCCGGGGGGGGCATCGCGGGTAGCCGGCGGCAATCGAAGCCGCCGCACCCGCTCCCTGGCCCCCCCCAAACACAGTGAGCATGGGCGCGCGCCTCCGGCGGCGCGCGCGCGCTCACTAGGCTCTGTCTCGCGGCCGCCGTCGTATGACGGCGTTTCGCGTTACAGAGCCACTCTGTCGCCGTCAATTGCCGATCAGCCGTCGGCAAGCGGTTAAAAAAAAGGGAGCCTTCAATTTCCACCCAAATATTCAAAAAATGAATCCCCTTTGTAGGAGAAACCACTTTTTGTACTGGTTTTGTAATCTGATGCAACTTTTATAGCAGCCAGTCAAAATATACAACATTTACTATTGGCTGATATAGATGCTTCCCTTCCAATTAAAAGCAGATTTAGATTTAGAAGTCTGCAGTGCCTGTAAAAAAATGAATAAAGTCAAAACCACTACATTACTCTGTGTTTACCCACTGATCTATGACCTACCTCAGCCCAAGTCACAATTTTGTTGCTTCATCTGTTATTTCTGTTGGAAATACATGATATCTCCCCATCCTCCCTTTCAAAATGTAGACCTTATATGCCAAATGTAAGGTCCATTTTCTTGCCAGGGCCCCCAATGAAAATCATTTGCCCCCACCAACCAACCAAAACATCTTCGGCACAGGCCTCTGATGCTTCTGGGAGGCACGGATGACAGGTATGTTTTTTTTTGGGACAGCAAACTGCTTGTTTACAAGACATGAATGGTTAGTTTCGTTCTGAATTAAAATTCAGACAAATTTTCATTTTTTGGAAATTCAGATGTATCCGAATTTACAAATTACAATAGTACCGAATTTAAACGAATCCGAAATAATGAAAAAATAAATTCGGACCAAATTCAAATTCGAATAGTTTTCAAATCATGTTCGAATACTTTTTGAATTCGATAAGTTTTCAAATTCTAAAGTTTTCAAAATAGAATAAAAAAAAAAAAAGGAATAGAATAGAAAAAAAATAGACTAGAAAAGAATATAACAGAAAATAAAAGAATAGAATAAAATAGAGTAAAACAGAACAAAATAGAATAGAAAATAAAAGAACAGAATAGACTAGAATATAATAGAAAAATAGAATAGAATTACATATCAAGAATATAACCATCTTCTAAATTTTGAATTCCAAATAAAATAAATTTGACTTCGAATACATAAGAAAATAATAGAAGAATAGAATAGAAGAAAAAAAAAAGAATATAATAGAATAGACTATAATAGAATAGGAAAAAAATAGAATTAAAAAAAAATAGAATAGTATAGAATAGAAAGAATATAACCATTTTCGCAAATTCAGATAGGATTAATTTGAATTTGAATAGAATAGAAAAGAATAGATTAGAATAGAAAATAACAGAATAGTATAGAAATAAACAACAGAATATAATAGAATATAAGCATCTTCCAAAATTCGAATTTTGAATAGAATAAAGTTGAATTTGAATAGAAAATAATAGAATAGAATAGAACAGTAAAGAAAAGAATAGAATAGAATTGAATAGAAAATAAAATAATAGAATAAACAAATAAAAAAAGAATATATTTAAAAAAAAACAATAGAATAGAAAGAATATAACCATTTCCTAAAATTCAAATAGAATCAATTCGAATTTGAATAGAATAGAAAAGAATAGATTTGAATAGGAAGATGGTTATATTCATTCTATTCTACTCTATTCTATTCAGCTGTTTTTTTCTATACTATTATGTTACTTTCTATTCTATTTTACTTTATTGCTTTCTATTCTATTCAAATTCAAATTGATTCTATTTGAATTTTGGAAAATGGTCTATTCTATTCTATTTCAGAAAAAAGACAATCAGTCAAATTGGGGTCTCCCTCCCAAGAAAGGAGAGGACTCCAAGGACTTTAAGGGTGCTCCTTTTTGACAAAAAGAAAAAACTAACAACATGACCAAAATATAAAGGTGAAAAAAAATATATATATATCACACAATTTCTTAAATAGCAAAGACGAATCATACGTGAAGTCAGCTGCACCCCATACTCAATATGTTTCGCCCGTTAGGGCTTCTTCAGGAGTTTTTAATGTGGGGCTGACTAAATAGAAAGAACAATGTTTAGATAAATATACATGTTATTAATTGAACATATAGATCACTTATAATGGCCTTTCCCCGGCAAGAAGGGGGTATATGCCATCATCTCGATGTATATTTTTAAAAATACAACAATACATTGCAACAACAATAATAATCAATGATTAACTGTGCATTTAAAGTAACATATTTAAAATAATCAAAATACACATATTCCTTATATTTCACAGTTCGTGTAGATAGTATGATAGAATTCATAACCTCTTACCCAAAGTAGAACTACTGTATGGGCAAGTCTCTATGTGCTAAACGACCAGTGGGGAAACCAGGCAGTCGGCCATACCAGGCCAACGAACCACAGAGTTAGAAGATATCAAGGTCCTGCATTCAAAAAGGATGCAGAGAGAATAAGTACAAAAATAATTTTTCAAAAATCCTTAGTCAAAGGTTTTAAAGGGATGAACTTACTTGGACCCTTGTAAATGACAAGAGCCTGATAGGACCAACTTGATTGTGTCATCTGGAAGAAAGACCTCCAGGAGCTGAAGAATAGGGGGCCAAAGGTCGACAGCATAGCCAAGGAGCACCTCTATCTTGAATCTCTCACGAACCCCACTGGTGTAGAGAGGGACCACAGCTGCCCTAGGGGGTATATCCCGGCGGTGCCCCGACCTCTATCTGGCCAGGTTCTTTATGATAGTAGTTAAATCTCACCGTCCACACTGAACTAAGGGTAGACAAGTGGCATACAGTTAGTATTGGAGTTTTGGCCCCATCCACACCAAGTGTATGGAAAGGTACAGACCATATCAAAAATAGGGATGAGAAAGGGACTTTCAATAAAAGCATGAGGGTTCCATCAGTCTAACTCACCTTGTAGTAAGTGGGGCATGATCAACATGTATCACCTGGGAAGACAGCAACTTGTCAGAGAGGAAGGAGAACACCTCCCTTCCTTCGCTTGGGCTTCCGCAGTCAGAAAGACATGGCGGCTAGTGAAGCCGCCTTTTATCTTCACTCCGTCCCGCCAGCATCTGACGTCACCGGCGGGACGCGGACACGTATATCCAATCGACTTCCGCTTCCTGGTAGACCAGGAACCGGAAATGACGCAGCATCCCATCATCCGCCGAAAACGGAGGAAAGGGGGGAAGCAGCGACACCTGTCCAGGAGAAGGACATCTGGACAGGCGTAGGCACCCGCCATACTGAAACAGCGGATGATGCCGAATTGATAAATGGGCTCCCATGCAGCCAGTGTTGGCCTCCCAGATGCCTAATGGGTGCCCTTACCGTCCGTATGGTTCCCAAAAGCCAGATGGCAGAACACCCGGCCCCACTGGTCATCTAACCGAGGGGATTGGAGCCCAAAATAAAGGGGTCAAGCCAATCCAATGGGATAAATACAAAAAAGGCAAAGAAAATGAATAAATACATGATTTTACATACATATTTACAAAATTACAACAAAAAAAAAAAAATAATAGGAGATGTACCTGTCCTAGAGTCCAGCGATGTCGGCCCCACAGCTGATGCTTTCATTGCGGCAATTGCAGATAAGGGAACCTGGCAGTGTAGAATTACGGCTTCATGACGGGAGCCCTACTGCGCATGCGTGAGGCTCCGCTGCGCACTGCTATTGGCCAGGCGGCCAGTAGTAGAGCAAGGAGGGAGGAGAAGGGAGCCGAGCTGCTGACATTATTTGCCGTGGCCCAGATTCCAGGAAGAGGGACAGGATACCTGTCAGGTATCCTCTCCCCCCCCCCCCGAAAGGTGCCAAATGTGACACTTGAGGGGGGAGGAATCCGATCACAGGAAGTACCAAATGTGGACGGAACTCCACTTTAAGATGATAGGTACTCAGAAAGTGACTGCAGCAACAGCAAACAGATTTCCAAGTAGTGCACTTAAGTGATGTGAAACACTCTTACTGCAGTAAAAGAGAAGGACTTCATAGTGATCACTGACTTTGTAATGAAACTACAGCTGACAACAATCCAGTAAAAGAGTTGAGTGATTATACTCCAGCTTCTCCTGTTCTGTTAGTGCTTAAATCTTTGCTAGCAATAAATAGGTGGGATTGGACTATATGTGCATGGTACTGTGTTGATGGGCCTTAGCCCGCTCACTCAACAGGAACAATGACTGTAGATGGTGAATCCGCTACTTGAATGATGGTAATGATGAGGATGGAGATGATGATGATGACACCCCAGTCCTCTGGCTCCAGGAATCGGCTTCCACATTCTCTCTCCTTGCAGTTCTCCCGGATCGATTGCTTTAGCTGCACGCAGGTCTCAGGAATAAGCTCCGCTTGCAGCAGGCAGTTCTCTTGGTTCATCCGCTGAAGGACTGAAAAGTGGCAAACTGCCAGGTCTGTGTAAGTAGACCGCAACCCACCTAACAGGACACACGGGGTTTTGCTTGATCTATCGCCACCGTTCAGGCCGCACCCTTTGCTTAAATAGACTCTCCCATGAGGCGCCGCCTCTCCCAGGAACCTTACCATGCAGCACAGTCTGATGGGGAATACAGTTCTCCTGCAACACAGTCCGCTGGCAAATCCTTGAAAGCACACCACACCCCCCAGAGTGCATTTCTCCCAGCACAGTTCAATTCAACAACTAATAAGGGGGAAACAACTGCTCTACACCTGCAAGCAGGAACGTCTTTATTGCCAGGAGTATAACACTTGGCTCCTGGCTACATGCACTTGGGGTCTGAAGAGCCAATCACTTGACCCAGGCTAAGTATAAGCATCAGAAGGTCTCTAGGACACAGTGCAATATGGATTTCTGAAGTTCTGAATATCTATGGTCTAGCATGTACACCAAACAAGCAATCATGGGCGTCCGCAGAACTTTTTTCGGGGGGGGGGCATCATTTTATGTTCACCCATGCTCCGCCTCTTTTCGACAATGTCATGAATGGGAGGGGCTTAGCCGCGACTCACAATTATTTATTTTTAAGGGGGAAATGGCAGACTTTATTCCAGGCATGTGCTATGTACAGGGTGCAGATTCCAGGCGTGTGCTATGTACAGGGTGCAGATTCCAGGCGTGTGCTATGTACAGGGTGCAGATTCCAGGCGTGTGCTATGCCAGTATGCATACCCAATCCCCCACAGAAGAGAGTTGTCTATAACTCACAGTGGCAGGTCAGGCTCCTGTTGATACACGCTGCAGGCTTGAGTGGCTGTGGATAACCCACCTTGCGCCCTCCTCTGTCTGTATATGCAGAGCTGGGAGAGAAGGGTTTTGTGTGTGCTGACTCCGGATAGACTGCCGGCTGCCGGCTGCCATCCACAGTGTAATCTACCTTCCCGTGCCGGGTGCTGGTACATGGAGAGTGTTCCAGCGCCCAGCACCTGCTAACACTCTGTGTGCTGCACTCGGGTGATTAGGGTGTGCGTGCCTGGGCACAA
>BLSH010411769.1:395514-407912 GCA_018402905.1 Glandirana rugosa
GAATGGCCTTTCGGTTATATAAGTTCAGTCTTATATAACACCTCTAGACCTCTGTCCTTGTCGAAGGAGGTCCCGACCTGACCCTGTTTTTAAACCGGGACCTTAAGTAGGTCTAGCCGGGTGAAATTAAAACGTTTGCACGTGTTTATGTCATGTATTTGATATGCGTTAACGCGTTTTTTGTATTCATCGTATTATATTTCTCAGGAAAATAATAAAGTGAATAAGAGGAGACCTAAAAAGAGGAGTCGTTAGCCCTCCCACTTCATGTAGGGATGTGAGAATGAGGAGAAAAATCCAGAGGAGAATAAGTGAAATAATAAAAGGACTCTTTATATTATGCTACTTATGTTTTTTGCGCAATTGCGTATAGTTTATGTACTGTATTTGTGCACGTTTGCAAAATTAAAGTGGGCCGATCTGGATGAATTCCAGGGCCAAATTTTTGTCCCAGTCCAGCCCTGGAGGAAGCTGTTCCTGTCTCCAGATCTCCACAATATATTCTGACTTGAATATATTGGCTTTCCGGTAAGCCTTGCATCCCTATGGTGGTGGATTTCACTTGGATTTATATGCTACACAGTCTGACTGTATTCCATCCTTTGAATAATTCACAATCCACATGAACTTTTATGAATTAACTTTTTTCACGGTTTGCACTTATTTGCCCATATTTGCATCAGTTGCACAATTTTTATTAACCATGTATATGAGTTGGATTTGTAACAACCATTGCTTATGATATGTTTACACTATGTATCATTTACTTGATTTGCACTAGCACTTTATATGAGGATGGTTTGATTACTTTTTGATAAACATAACAAGGAACAAGGTTTACCCCTTGTCCTACAACAACAATCACTTCTATTTTGGTTGGTTTCTAATTGGAGCTTACTGGCATAAAAAATGTAAAACTCAGGGGCGTGGCTTGGCACATGGACGAGATGGCCATCTGAAGCAGGAGCTCTGGCACCACGGGGGAGAAACAAAGCCGTTTTAGAGCTTCTTCGGCAGTTATGGGCAAAATTGGACGGTAGCTCCCGTTCATCCCGCACTCCCAACTAGAGTGAAATCTCCCTGAACTGTTCCACAGTCAGCCTCCACCATCGAACGAGGCCTCCACATCCAGAGCCTCTCAGCAGTCATCGGGCATGGCGCGCAAGCAGGCAGAGGGGACTCCCAAACAAAAGATGCGGGCGGACCAAGAGACACTGCTAGACCTTATACAGCAGGTCCAGAAGATGTCGGACCTACAACACATTGCTTCCGTCATTGAACTAAAAGACGAGCTGTGGGGAGTGTCGGACCGCCTGGAGCAGGTGGAACGAGCTGTGGGCCACCATGATGCGGACATAGGAGAGCTTCAACAGCATGTGGCGCGGTACCAATTTCATATGATAGAGCTATAAAGGAGAATAGCAGACCTCGACAACCGCGGAAGAAGGAGGAATTTGAGAGTCAGAGGCATACCTGAGACGGTGGAGCACGACCAGATCCCATTGGCCTTACAATCGCTTGTGGAGTTTGAAAGGGTGCACAGAGCCCTCAGGCCAAGAGGGAGATCCACCAAGGGACGTAATATGCTGCTTTACAGACTACAGATTGAAGGAGCAAGTAGCAATCAGAGCCAGGGATCAAGAGGAGATTCGTTTCAATGGGGCTGAAATTAAGATCTTTGAAGACCTCTCCCAGATAACCCTAAACCACCGGAGGGCTCTGTGCCCCATCCTAACAGCCTTGAGGGAGCACCGCATAGTGTACAAGTGGCGTTTTCCATTCAGCCTATGTGTTACAATGCAGGGACGCTCCTTCACAATGCACACTCCAGCAGACCTCCCTCAATTCTTTGAGTTCACAACCTGCCAGAGATTCCAGTTCCAGAGTGGTACCAAGAATTTGTCATACCACAAACATGGAAAGACCAACTCCCATCTGGAACTGACCAGCGCACTCCGAGGAGACGCCATAACTTTACTCCATACAGGAGGGGAAGGCGAGACCAGGACATCGCTGCAGCACCGGCTAATCCGGAGGAGCCGGACGCTGAGTGAAGGCCCACAGGCTGCCATGGAAAAGTACTGAAGCGAACTAAGTATATACTATAAAGATAAGTGACTTTATTCATCACTGTTAATTGTTCTGGATTCCGTTTTTTTCTTTTTCTGTACCTCTTTCCTTCTGATTTCTGATTTTGGCTTCGGCTCCACTCTGCAATAACATTTACACCTGACTATCTGACTGAGCCCAGCTGAAATGTATACCACGCAGAGGCAGATACCGCACACTTATATTGTGCTAGATGTGATTCAGTATTCTTGAAGCCCACCTTGCAGAAGTGGACATTAAAGCATTACTGTTCATAACCATTTTGAGCCAGATGCGGCAAGAAATAACTTCCAGCGTAATATTTATACAGTCTTGATCCCGTGGATACAAGTCAGGTCACAGCCAGGAAACTGGCAAGCACCTACCCAAATAGACTGGGATCTGCCCCATCAAGACGCACAAACTATCTACTGTACCTCTAGGTCATGAGACGTGTACCCCGGAGGGCCTCCTTGGGCCTCCATGCTATCCACCGTTCTGATTCTTAGTATCCAAACTCTTATTTTGAAGGAACTTGGTTTTAGTCATTATTTAACCAATGGTTGCCTAAGCGGAACGGTGCTGGCTGGCGGGGGGAGGGGGGGTGGATGGGGACACGATGCTCCACTCACTCGAGCTTACTGAGAACTTGACTCCCGATCAATTTCTGACCACAGCTATATTTCTACTATACAGATTGGGTTCTATGGAGACACTCTCAATATACAAATGTGCCCCAACAGTGGGACTGTGGACTTTGTCATGGGGGGGTGCCTCCCCCCCCCCTACTCTTTAATTCATGACTGGTGCTATAATGGCCTATTAAGTGCCACATTATGTTATTTCTACGCGCAGAGGGTACAGGAGTCTCCAGGGGAACGATTCTCCTGAGGACAGATCCCCTCACGCATGTCCTACCTCTATGCTCAATAGTTGACTGCCTTAATCAGAATTGAGATAATGTTTTAAGTTTGATGTGTCTGGTACTTTACTCATAGATGGCCAGCGGGGCTGGGGTAACACACTGCCTAATCTAATGCCACCCCATACTAGAGGAATTTCCTTCACTCCCGGGGGTAAAACCCCTATTCCAAATTAACTGCACTCTAAGCATTTTACTAGCTGACAATGGGGTCTCTACTCCCCTATGGGAGAGAGAGGCTCCTTGGAAACTCTACTGATGACATCATCCTCATGGCAGATGCGTGCTCACCTCCGCTGACCCCTGGTTCTACTGTTAGTTGTTGGGTTTTCTATAAGCTAGTTACCAAATGTTTATCTTTTCTCCATTGCTGAACCATGACTGTTGACGACTTGACTATGTTTTTCCCCTGCTGGAGAGCCGTCTCTCTAATCCCAGTACCAACCCACCTATTTCACCATCAGCCCGGACACCCCGGACTGTTCTGCGAGAGGATTCCCAACCATAGTGAGTCGGGAACTGGTTCCCTGTTACTCACTAGACCCTCTCAGACACCCTACGGACGTATCCCCCCATACTCTGTTTTAACCCCTACGCCCTTTCAACCCCTCTTGATACCCTTCCCTATTTCACACTCGGTCCTACCCCTCCCCCCACTTGCAGGCCTCATTGACACAACCTTACGCCACATTTCCTCGCGCTAAAAATGCCTAATCACTCCACCCTAAACGTGCTCTCAATGAATGCTAGAGGCCTAAATCTTCCTGAGAAAAGGTCCATGACCCTCAGAAAACTACACAAACATGGGGCCCAAATTGCGTTTATTCAGGAAACACATTTCAAAGGTCCACACATCCCCAGATTCAACGCAGTGGGAATCACTGTGTGCCACTGCCCTTAAGGGCACTCTGAATGTCTCGACTCAAGAGCATAACTACAAAGTGCTCACACACTGGTATAGAACACCGGCCCTACTCCATAAAATTTTCCCTACACTAGCAGACCAATGCTGGAGATGTGGATCCCACCCGGGATCTATGCTTCACATCTGGTGGGAGTGCCCATGCATTGTCCCTTTTTGGGAAAAAGTACACACAGTGATATGTAGGGTAACGTCTTATCCCATTGACTTTACACACTACCAATTTCTCCCACACCACTCCAACATCATGAAACACACCTATAAAAAATCTCTTGCTATGCATATGATTAACACAGCCAGAATGTGCATCCCTGCCCTATGGAGACAAATGAAAACACCTTCAATTATTGACTGGCTGTCCAGACTGAACAAAACTCAGGAAATGGAGGAATTGATAGCTATTTCAGCTGAGCATATCTCATCCTTCGACAAGATCTGGCTATGCTGGACCGAATTTAAAACGACTGACCAATATAAAGAATTACTGGCAATGACCGCCTAACCTCAAGAGACAATATAGAACAGACCCCCTACCCCACTACTAAATAGCCCCCCATGTAATAAGGTACAATGAGGTCCTGTACCCCCCAGCCATCTCTCCCTACCTGCCCCCTCTTTCCCTACTATACACCCCTCCACCACCCCTGCTCCCCTTTTCTTTCTCCCCCCTCAACAGTATCTGACCATAAGCCTCTTATAGAGACATCAGAGATTAGTCCAGAGGGGACCTTAGACAACCACAACACCCCGAATATCCTGCCCCCCAGACCATAGAACAACACTAACAACATAGAGTTACCTGTCTTCATTGCTCTGCCACCTAGAATGTGATGTATGTTTTAATTTACTAGACTCCAAGGCAACAAAGCGCTGTTTATCCCAGATCACACTGTGAAACGCGACTATACAATTCTATACGCGGTCTCTATAATCTGCTATTATACACTGTACTGTTATTATTGTTTCATTCAGTCCATAAAATTTTATGGAATTAAAAAACGTAAAACTCTTCTAAACTCATCTAAACTTTGTACAAATAATGCTCTATATGAGCATTTTTTACTCCCAAGAGAACAGACGTTTTTTTAAGCCCAGTGTGCATGGAGCCAAAAGCTACAGCTGCTTAGTGAAGGTATCCTGTGTAACTCACGGTGCTGCTGTGATTGGCTCCTCTGTATCCAGGCAACCTTGAAAGGTTCTGGGTGAACAGGAGTGACCCATGCAGAGCAGCAGCTTGAATATGAATGCTCTCCAAGCCAATTATAGGGAGTGGTGCTCTTGAGCATGCTGGGTGCTGGTATTTATATTTAGTGAACACATGGGATCTGGGTCTTCCTCTTGAGAGGAGAGGTCCAGTTCAGAAGGGGGCCTGGCTGTCACCTCTCCCCAGCACAGGCTGCCATGCGGCCTCAGGTGGGCAACCAGAGGGCCTGAACAGTAAATGCTGAAACCCAGGGTTCTCCTGAGTGCTGACTGAATGGGAATGTCCATAGATCCTGTTTGGTATCACGGAGAAAGGTGACCTGCGACCAGGGCCTTGGAAGTACAGACTCCCTAAGGAATTCTAGCCACTTCAGTCCAGAAGGATTTACCCCCTTCCTGACCAGAGCATTTTTTGAGATATGGCACTGCGTCGCTTTAACTGACCAATGCTCGGTCGTGTGACGTTGTACCCACGTCTGCGCTATAAACAAACAAAGAATGATGATTTTGAAAAACAAAAACATTTTTTTTTTTACTTTTTGCTATAATACATATCCAAAAAAAATATTAACAAAAAAACAAATTTCTTCCTCAGTTTAGGCCAATATATATTCTACATATTTTTTGTATATAAAATCACAATAGGTGTATATTGATTGGGTTGCGCAAAAGGTATCGCGTCTACAAACTTTAGGAATTTTTATTATTTATTTTTTTTTTACTAGTAATGGCGGCGATTTGCGATTTTTATCTGGACTGCGACATTGCGGCGGACAGATCGGATATTTTTTACGCTTTTTTGGGACCAATGACATTTTTACAGTGATCAGAGCTTTAAATAGCCACTGATTACTGTATAAATGTCAATGGCAGGGAAGGGGTTAAACTGTAGGGGGCGATCAAGGTGTTAGCTGTTTTTCCTCACTGTGTTCTATCTGTGTGGGGGCTGGGCTGGCAGGGACATGACAGATCTAACTGTTCCCGATCACTGGGAACAGTAGATCACAATCATGTCTCCTGACAGAACAGAGATTTGCCGTGTTTACTCTCTGTAGTAGACGTTCGCATGTGGACATCGAGTCCACTCAACCCACGGGCATGCTCACGCAACTGCCAGAAGAGGGATTACTTTGACAGAGTTGGTCAGCTTAGTCGCTCTCCCCCATCTTGTCTTTATGCCCCAGGTTGGCATGGTGTCCACCATAGCACTTGTAGTGGCAAGGCAGTGTAGGACTGGCCAGAAGAGGGATTACTTTGACGGAATTGGTCAGCAGTGTGCAGAGGGTCCATTTGGCATTTGTAGTGTTATCTTGTGGTCACACCCCTTTAGCAACTGGTAGTTCATTAAATGTACAAGCAATTGGGATCTGAGCACAGGTATATCTCTTTTTCTGTTACACACAGGTCAGTGACCAGATCTGAACCTAGTCGCTCTCCCCCATCTTGTCTTTATGCCCCAGGTTGGCATGGTGTCCACCATAGCACTTGTAGTGGCAAGGCAGTGTAGGACTGGCCAGAAGAGGGATTACTTTGACGGAATTGGTCAGCTTAAACATGTATTGCAATACATGTGAACTAAATATCCCTGTTTTACATTGCAGAGTTTGCTGTGAAGGGTGTAGCAGTGTTCAGAGGGTCCATTTGGCATTTGTAGTGTTAACTTGTGGTCACACCTCTTTAGCATCTGGTAATTCATTACATGTACAAGCTATTGGGATCTGAGCACAGGTATATCTCTTTTTCAGCATGCCGCCGTTGGCGCGCTCCCGCCCGCAACTGAGCGTTGGCCGTTGGCGGCTGGTCGGCAAGCGGCTAGAGACTGGTGTTGCTGAGTCTTGAAGACCAGGGTCCATTTAACTCCTACTAAGAAAGGAACTTTGCTCCATTCTGTACAGTCTGCTACACAGTCCTACCAAGATAGCTGTCCTCAAGTGTGAATAGTTTAATTGGAGTAGCCTACTATCCCCGTCTCCTATCCAAGTTCCTACAATAAAATAAAACAATAACAAAAAAAACACTACAACTCCTAGACTGGATATTGGAGTAATGAGCGGAAGTTATGCACTTGGCTGTGGGAAATACTGTGTGCCTAGCTGTGGGGCTGAAATAAGGGAAGACCCAGGAAAATACTAGTGGCTCCTACGGGGTAGCGATACACATATATGTTGCAGAGCACTAACTGTATTTCTGTACTTTTCCATCATGCACAGACATATGTACTGAAGCAATACAATATGAAAATCAGTGTTGATGTACACAGTATATATATATATACACTTCCCGACCGCCGTATGCAAAATGACCCCCCGCAATACCGATCTCGGTAAAGTGCTTCCATCCGAAGCACTTTACCATGTGATCAGCCGTGACCAATCACCAGGGACCACCAGGGAGCCGATCTGGACCACCAGGGAGACCACCCTAGACCACCAGGAAAGAGGCATAGTGCCCAATATGAATGGCACTTAGTGCCACCTTCAGATGCCACCCTAGACCACCAGGGAATGGGCCCCTTTCTGTACATATGCCCACCAGTGCCCCTATCAGTGTGTACCAGTGCCACTATCAGTGCATACCAGTGCCACATATCAGTGCCCACCAGTGTCATCTACTAGTGCCCACCTATCAGTGTCCATCAGTGCCACCTATCAGTGCCCAGTGCCGTCTATGAGTGCCCATCAGTGCTGCTTATCAGTGTCCGTCAGTGCCACTTATCAGTGTCTGTCAGTGCTGCATATCAGTGCCCGTCAGTGTTTCATATCAGTGCCCGTCAGTGCTGCTTATCAGTGCCGCCTAACAGTGCTCAGCATTGCTGCATATAAGTGCCTCATCATCAGTGCCACCTCATCAGTGCCACCTCATCAGTGCCAATCAGTACTGCCAGATCAGTGTAGCCTCATCAGTGCCCATCAGTGATGGAGAAAATTTACTTATTTACAAAGTTTTGTGACAGAAATAGAGAATTTTTTATTTTTATTTTTTCAAAATTTTCGGTCTTTTTTTGTTTATAGCGCAAAAAATAAAAACCGCAGAGGTGATCAAATACCACCAAATGAAAGCTCTATTTGTGGGAACAAAATGATAAAAACTTTGTTTGGGCACAGCGTCGCACGACTGCGCAATTCTCATTCAAAACGCAACAGCACTGAAAGCTGAAAATTGGTCTGGTATTAAAGTGTTCTAAATGCATAGTATTGAAGTGGTTAAATATATTTTTATATATATATTTCTTTGTGCTTTTAAATGCAGACTTTAAAATGCAGGGTCCTTTTATCCCCTCCCACACAACCCAGCCAAACACAGCACCAATGTAGCCAGGTGTCAGTTCTCAGCATGTTCCACTTTCCAGAGATGTACAAGGTGCCCACAGAGATGCATAACCTGTGTGAGCTTATTTAACCATTTCTCAGAGACAGCAGGTTCTATATCCACATTATGCGACTCTGCTCATAAAACTGCCCTGCTTTAAATTCTGCCAGAGTCACTCACACACAGATCAGCAGAGCACAGCTAAAGTAACCTTATTTGTGAGAATGCTCACCTATGCTGGGCATCACACTCCCTTCTAACCCGATAGAGCCTGGGCTCAGCAAAAGGTGACTGCCTGTATCAGAGGCTATCGGAAGCCATGCACATGTGTAGGGCATTTTGACTACATGCCTGGAATGCTGATGATACACTCAAGGATAATCTAATTCACTTGCCATTTAAAGGAGGTAATCTCTTCATACCTGCCCCTGACACTGTCATTTCCGAGGCCATTGTTATTTGGAGTGTTTGCCTGTTCTAATGCAGGAGATTAGTGGATATGGTGATTGAACCTAATCTTTGTCTGCTACTGCAACAATACTTCAAAGGAGGCCAAAGTCTACCCCCCACTCAAGCCACTGATCTCAAAGCAAGGGGGTGGCTGTTTGTTCATCCTACAGGGTCCCTTAGTTGTTTACTCCCTTGCAGTTTGGAAGATCAGGATTCTAGCTAAAGACTCTACTCTAGACTCTTGAGTCAGGCACCTCTCTTAACTTACCCTCTTCTGGTAGTGGTTTCCCACACCCTGGGACTTATGATTCCTACTCTTGTAGGGCCCAATCCTATCCCATTTAAACTTGCATTCTTCCCTACAGTACTTTGCCTTCTCAGATGGGTGCACTCCTCGTGATGCTTCAGTCTTCTCAGTCTATCTCACTCCCCACTGCTCCTTTCCGTATTAAGGGCATGAGTTTTCAGTGTCCCCCAGCAGTTCCAAACCCTGCTTAAAGCAGTAAACCTTATATCCTTTCCTGGAACCCCCATTTTGCAATGTTCAGACGACCTTCCCTGAGTCAGTTATCTAAAAACTCACAGTTTGTGAAATACAAATCTTCAAACTTTATCTAAATATGAATTGCCAACAATCTAGCACTAGTAATACTGGGTCACCTTCAACTCTTTTCTTGTGTGTAGTAGAACTTTTCGACTCTCCTCTTTTAGTGTTTATGGGATTTCCTTTTAAATCCCCCCCCCCCTTTTTCATGCAGTCTCTCAGTTCCTTTCAGTCTCCCTGATATAGGGAGTCTGAAATTTAGGCAAGGCACCAAGGTGATCTTTTCGGACCAAGAAATCACAGGCACTTTTTTCTGTAATCTGGTCAGAGAAGGTACAGTCCTTTTCCCTTGTTCTAGGAGGACTTCCTTATTGTACTGTTGTGGAATTCAGTCAAGACCAATTATCTTATGGTGAACAGAAAAATGTTTATTAAAATATATATGACATTGGGACATTCTCCAGGGAAAAATGTCCACTAGATGTTCTGTGACAAGGATATTTACATTTACAGTTTAGAAAGCACATATATGATTAGCCTACAGACATTATAAAAACAGAACAGAACAAGTTCCTAAAATAGCTACACTATGTGTAAAATTTTGTTCAGGTGCAAGATAAACAAGATAACATTTGACATGTCCAGGATAACCTCTGATATGTTATTAAATGGAAATGGCAATAAAACAGTCACACACAGGGGTTGATTTACTAAAGCTTGAAAGTGCAAAATTTGGTGCAGCTCCAAACAGAAACCAATCAGCTTCAAGGTTTTATTGTCAAAGCTTGATTGAACAAGCTGAGGTTAGAAGCTGATAGCTTTAGCAAATCATCCCCACAGTATTGCTCTGTAAATTACCATAAGAAGTAATTGAGAGGCAATGACACAAAAGTGAGCCATTACTTAACCTATTTCATATACCTTTATTTGATATTCAGACTCATTTCTTTATTGGGACATATCCCCTTGCTTGCCCCTTGAGTTTGCGCAGTTTCTGAGTCGATGGGGGATTCCTCTGCTGGTCTTCTGACCTCACCTTTATTGAACATCATCTGTAACTGGAAGTCCTTCATTTCCGGAAATGTTTGTGAACCCTCTTGCAAAAAACCATGGACTGTTGGATAGTGATGAGTGTGTCCAACCTAACCACACTATCTTTCCTTGAGTCCACATATTCCGTCTGAGGACTTTGAAAAGAGAGGGTTCTGCGTGTAAATGTCCCTCCTTTCTTTCCTTACAAGGAAGTATCCATTGCTGAAAAGCCCTGTACTTCACTGGACAGTCATCATGCAAGTTTGGAGGCCTTTGTTGGATTTGAATTCCAGAAAAAGATCCTTTCTGTGGCTTCTGAGGAACTTCTGAGCTTCTGATGAAGCCTCCCCAGATTTCTTTCTCTTTCCCATTCTCTACCATGTGAAAATTCCTATTGTTAGTACAATTCATACTCCTGTTGGAAGATTCTTTACAGGGTTAGGCTGGCTGATTCCTAGCATCATATATTTGATAACTGGTTATGTGGGTTTGCAGTGTAGCTATCACGCACCAAAACATCTTTGGGTGAGAACTAGAACATCCAAGACTTCAAAACCAGCATAGGCAAGGTGCTAAGAAGAAGAGAAAGGAAACATGCAAGTCTCTGCGCAGCCATTCAGACAGACAGTGATAATTTTGTAATCATAGTCACCAGCATTATATTTTTGCATACTGATTGTAATTTACAATGCTAATGGTTGTATTGCTAAAGCTTGCAAAGTTTGTGCTGCCTAATGTGGCAGAGGCTAAAGCAAAGAATAGGCATAGGAGCATCCTACATTAGTTCCCTTTGCCTACAGAGTTGCTATGTCAGTGCCATGGCTGGCTATGCATGCCTGAAATAATATAAATAGGATTTAAAGTTTTTAGCAAATAGCTTCTAGCAACAAATGCCATGACTACATTGTTTCCTTTGGCTGCAACCAGACAGTAGCAGGTGCTCTAGGTGCCTGTAAGTGATTTCTTCAAAGTAATTTAAGCTCATTGCCGTTTCTATAATAAGATTCATTACTTGGGGGATTGAATTCGTTTCACTGCTGTTTATTTATTATCTTAGCAAAATATGACAACAAATTTAAAGGGATTTTCAGTGTCTTCCAGCAGAGTCAGCTCATTATTCTTAGGTCTAGTCAGTATGTCGAATAAACAAATATTGCAGAATATATTAAACCATTAACTTATATTTAAAATATTTGAAATGGTATAGGGAGATCACCACCATCGTGTATCTCTCAGGATTAGGGGCGGGACAGGGTAAGGGATGGGTGGGGCAACTGGTGACAAGTAACTCAGGCCTGGCTAGTAGCTCAGGACTTGACATTTTCAGCCCTGTTGTAGGCAGTTTAAAAGTAAATATATTATTTTTAGGTACTCTTCTACATAGCAAGGAAGATCCCTCTGGTTCTTTGTATATACAAAAAGAATATGTTTATTTTAGTTTTTTTTTTTTTTTTTTTTTACTTCCTGGGAAGGAGAAAAATACAATTAAAAAAATAAGGTCAAACTTACCTAAAAGTAATATATGTGTTTCTTTGTACTTTATGAAAAGTGTTCCAACAGGAAAAAAAATATTGCTGCTTGTATCAACCTATCAGTCATTGGAAACCATTTTATTTTCAAACCTTAACCATTCTCCATTAAGATAAAAAGCCTTCTGTGTGCAGCAGCCCCCCTAATACTTACTTGAGGTCCCTCTAGATCCAGCGATGTTGTAGGAATGTCTCGGCTTTCTCGGACTCCCCTTCTCATTGGCTGAGACAGCAGCATGGCGCCATTGGCTCCCGCTGCTGTCAATCAAAGTCAGTCAGTCAATGAGAATAGAAAGGGGGCGGGGTCAGGCCGCAGCACTGTGTCTGAATGGACACAGGGTGCTGTGACTCGGCTTGGGTGCTCCCTTAACAAGCTGCTTGCTTTGGGGTCACTACTGA
>BLSH010411769.1:407922-429773 GCA_018402905.1 Glandirana rugosa
GGAAGATCCCTCTGGTTCTTTGTATATACAAAAAGAATGTTTATTTTAGTTTTTTTTTTTTTTTTTTTTTTACTTCCTGGGAAGGAGAAAAATACAATTAAAAAAATAAGGTCAAACTTACCTAAAAGTAATATATGTGTTTCTTTGTACTTTATGAAAAGTGTTCCAACAGGAAAAAAAATATTGCTGCTTGTATCAACCTATCAGTCATTGGAAACCATTTTATTTTCAAACCTTAACCATTCTCCATTAAGATAAAAAGCCTTCTGTGTGCAGCAGCCCCCCTAATACTTACTTGAGGTCCCTCTAGATCCAGCGATGTTGTAGGAATGTCTCGGCTTTCTCGGACTCCCCTTCTCATTGGCTGAGACAGCAGCATGGCGCCATTGGCTCCCGCTGCTGTCAATCAAAGTCAGTCAGTCAATGAGAATAGAAAGGGGGCGGGGTCAGGCCGCAGCACTGTGTCTGAATGGACACAGGGTGCTGTGACTCGGCTTGGGTGCTCCCTTAACAAGCTGCTTGCTTTGGGGTCACTACTGAACAGGAGGTAGGGGCCAGGAGAGCCAAAGAGGGACCCAAGAAGAGGAGGATCTGGGTTGTTCTGTGCAAATCCACTGCAACAGAGCAGGTAAGTATAACATGTTTGTTATTTTTAATTTTTGTAAAAAATGAGCCTTTACAATCACTTTAACTGCAAAAATAATGTTTGGAATCAGATTGGTTCATATGGTCAACATGGCATTTACCTGCTAGCATATTGTCCATACATTATTCCCATTCTAGCTTCATATTTATACTTTTTAGTGAGTTCATCGACAAGATATTCCACCAAATTTCCTAGTTCCACCCACATTTCACAGTCATTACAAAGCCAAATGATGGTGTCAACACCTCCAAATGAATTCCCTATAATATAGACAAAACAAATAACTACACAGGGCAAAAGCTACTTTAAGAGATAGGGCCATGATGTGGATATATTTTAGGAATTTCACCACTGTGCTGTTTAGGAGATATAATGGCCGCCCGCTACAACCCTGGCAGACAGACAATACCAGAAGCCTCAAAAAACAGAGCCGCGCTCCAGAAATACCATTCCTGCCTCCACACTGCCAAACAAATTTACTTTATCACTCTCATTAACAACCTCTCACGGAGCCCCCATCAACTCTTTTCTACCTTTAATGCTCTACTTCGTCCTCCATTACACCCATCCACTAACTTACTCACTGCCCAGGAGTTTGCTAATCACTTATCAAAAATAAGATTGATACAATTCTTCTCGAGATCTCCACTCTACAGATATCTCCCTCACCTCACAATCTTTGTCCTCCTGCACATTCAATGATCTCATTTAACCCAGCTACTATAGAGGAAGTCACTACACTTCTTAATAATGCCCACCTAGCCTCCTGCCCCCTGGACCCCGTTCCTTCTCAAATACTAAGGTCACCCTCTAACTCTATCCTACACTCTTTAACTCATATCTTCCCCAACCCTCTAAAACATGCACTTGTCACTCCCTTACCAAAAAAGGCCGTGCTGGACCCCACCAATCTTAACAACCTAAGACTTTCTTGATCCCCTTCAGTCTGGATTTCTTCCGCAGTACTCCACAGAAACCGCTCTCCTAAAACTCACAAACGACTTACTAACAGCTAAAACCAACAGTCATTATTCTGTACTCTTACTCTTGGACCTCTCCGCTGCCTTTGACACAGTTGATTACCCCCTCCTCCTCAAAAAAACTAAATTTGCTTGGTCTCTATGGCTGTGCTCTCCCTTGGTTCGAATCTTACCTATCTCACCGCACCTTTAGTGTCACTTACAACTCCACTTCCTCCTCTCCAACTCCTCTTACCACTGGGGTCCCCCAAGGTTCTGTCCTTGGACCCCTACTAGTTTTGATCTACATGTCCTCCCTGGGTCAGCTGATAGCCTCCCATGGCTTCCGCTATCATTTATATGCCGATGACACCCAAATCTATCTCTCTACCCCTCAGTTCACCCCATCAGTCCCCTCACACATCACTGCTTTACTAACAGACATATCAGCCTGGATGTCACACCACTTCCTCAAACTGAATCTATCTAAAACTGAGCTCATGATATTTCCTCCCCCACTTGCCCCTTCCCCTGGCTTCTCTGTTAAGATCAATGGCACAGTTATTAGTCTGTCCCCACATGCCAGGGTGCTAGGGGTAATCTTGGACTCTGAACTGTCCTTTCAGGACCACACCCAATCCCTGTCCAAATCATGCTGCCTTAGCCACTGCAATATCTCTAGAATACTCCCCTTTTAAACCAATGACACCATAAAGCTTCTAATTCACTCTCTGGTCATCTCTTGCCTCAACTACTGCAACTCTCTCCTCATTGGATTACCTTTAAATACACTATCCCCGCTTCAGTCCGTAATGAATGCTGCTGCAAGACTCACGTTCCCAACCGCTCAGTGTCTTCCACCCCTCTCTGCCAAACCCTCCACTGGCTTCCACTCACCCAACGAATAAAGTTCAAAGTACTAACAATAATTTACAAAGCCATCCACAACTCTGCCCCCCGCTACATCTCTAACCTAGTTTCAAAATACCAACCAAGCCGTTCTCTTTGGTCCTCCCAAGACCACCTGCTCTCTAGCTCCCTTGTCACCTCCTCCCATGCTTGCCTCCAAGATTTCTTCAGAGCATCTCCCATCCTTTGGAACACTCTACCCCAATCTGTCCGACTGTGTCCTAATCTATCCATCTTTAGATGATCCCTGAAAACCCTTCTTTTTAAAGAAGCCTATCCTGCTTCTAACTAATACACTGTTTTACTTTCTACATCAACTCATCCCCCACAGCTATTACCTTTTGTATCAATTAACCCTCCCTCTTACATTGTAAGCTCTAACGAGCAGGACCCTCTGATTCCTCTTGTGCCAAATTGTGATGTAACTGTACTGTCTGCCTTCATTTTGTAAAGCGCTGGCTGATGATTCACTACACTGGTACCTGATTTTTTGTCTGGTTTCACACTATTGCCAATTGTAATCGGGGAACCCGCATCCAATTCGCACTAGCAGGAGATTCTGACCGGCTCTCTATGGAGCCAGATCACATATCACCGCTGCGACTCTAGTGTGAATTTGCACAGGTCCGTTTCAGGTCTGATTTCAGGCAAAAATTCAGGCTGAAGTTGGACCTGAAATGGTGAATGGGGACACACTGGACCCCTGCTGTGAGCCGCATGCAAAGATAGTGTGAACCCATCCTTAACCACTTCAGCCCCGGAAGGATTTCCAGCTTTAGGACCGGAGCCCTTTTTGCGATTCGGCGATGCGTCGCTTTAACTGAAAATTGCGCGGTCGTCGCGGTTAAAGTGTATTTAAACCCAAGGAAATAGTTATGTCAACACAGGGTGGCACCATAGACATCAATTAATAAACTGTACCACAGCCTTTCTATTTAAACCCAAGAACAAAATTGTAAAATATTGCAGCTTACTAGTCCTTAGATGTGGTGGCTTCATTAATTTTTTTAATATTTTCCCCTTTGTTTTTACCTGGTGATCTTCCCAGTAACACATTTCCTACCCTAGAGTGGCAACGTTCACTCATTGTACAGTATCTATAGAAAACCAGCATTGTCAACCTAGGATAGAAAGTTTGTTAGGGCTACAGAACACTTCCTCCTGTCCTCATGTAATGCTAACTGATAACAGTGGAGCACTGGAAAAGTTTTTTTAGATTTTTGGTTGGATCGGATCCTTCAGCCCCGGAAGGATTTCCAGCTTTAGGACCGGAGCCCTTTTTGCGATTCGGCGATGCGTCGCTTTAACTGAAAATTGCGCGGTCTTGCGACGTTGTACCCAAACGAAATTTGCGTCCTTTTTTTCCCACAAATAGAGCTTTCTTTTGGTGGTATTTGATCCCCTCTGCGTCATTTCTGATCGCCGCTATAAACAAAAGAAGAGCGACAAATTTGCAAAAAAAACCCAAATTTCTTACTTTTTGCTAGAATACAAATCCAAAAAAAAAATATAAAAAAACATTTTTTTTCACCGTTTTTGGACGATTTATATTCTTCCTCATATTTGCGGGAAAAAAAATCGCAATCTGCGTTTATTGATTGGTTTGCGCAAAAGTGGTCGCGTTTACGGATGATGAGAATTAATTTTTGGGTTTTTTTTATTTTTTACTAGTAATGGCGGCGATCTGCGATTTTTAGCGGTACTGCGATATTTCAGCAGACATGTCGGACCATTTTGACACTTTTTTGGGACCATTGGCATTTTTACAGCGATCAGTGCTATAAAAATGCACTGATTACTGTGTAAATGCCATTGGCAGTGAAGGGGTTAACCTATAGGGGGCGCTCTAAGGGTTAACTATGTTCCCTGGGCGTGTTCTAACTGTAGGGGGACTGCCCTGGCTGGGGAAGGGAAGTGGTCACAGCCTTCGTATACAGGAAGGCTGTGATCACAGCCCTTCCCCCTCACACAGAACGGAGGTCCGTGTTTACATACACGGACCTCCGTTCCTTCGCTCCGGGGGGGGCATCGCGGGTTGCCGGCGGAGATCGACCGCACCCGCTCCCTGGCCCTCCCCGAACACAGTGAGTGCGCGCTCACTAGGCTCGATCCCGTGGCCGCCGTCATATGACGGCAATTTGCGCAGGAGAGCCAGCTTGTCTCCGTCAATTGCCGATCGACGGTCGGCAAGCGGTTAAAGTGTATTTAAACCCAAGGAAATAGTTATGTCAACACAGGGTGGCACCATAGACATCAATTAATAAACTGTACCACAGCCTTTCTATTTAAACCCAAGAACAAAATTGTAAAATTTTGCAGCTTACTAGTCCTTAGATGTGGTGGCTTCATTCATTTTTTTAATATTTTCCCCTTTGTTTTTACCTGGTGATCTTCCTAGTAACACATTTCCTACCCTAGAGTGGCAACGTTCACTCATTGTACAGTATCTATAGAAAACCAGCATTGTCAACCTAGGATAGAAAGTTTGTTAGGGCTACAGAACACTTCCTCCTGTCCTCATGTAATGCTAACTGATAACAGTGGAGCACTGGAAAAGTTTTTTTAGATTTTTGGTTGGATCGGTAGGTTTTTTGCACTTATTAAACAAAACTCTTTCAATGAAATGTAGCCCAGTCTGCAGCACTGACACAAAAAAGGTATTCCGTGTCTGGCAGCAGAGGAGACTTTTACATAGGCACAGCTACATGAGGGGACTCTTATTGTAGAGCTGTGTACAGTCAGTGCTGAGCCCACCCTCTACCCATTAGGAAGGCATACAGGATGTGGACTGCAAGGATTGTGGGAGATGTAGTTCTGACAGACTGGGCTAGCTTGGTGAGCTGAAAGAAGTAAATTGCAATTCCCACAAAACACTGAGGCAAAAAGGAGAGGTGGTTCCCTACTGTTTTTCTGTGCTGAAAAGAAGTGTGGTGGCTGTTTCTCAGACGACTGAGTGCACGTATCGCTGCTGGCAGGCTGCTCACTGCTGCACCTGAGAGAGAGAGGCACAGCGACAGTCTTCCCAGGACACTGGAGAAAGCCATGGATGTTGGTGGAGCCTGCTGCCCAGCAACGGGGAAGGACACTGCAGACACGGATTGGCTGTGCTTCACCCTGTATACAAAGGGAGACCATTTACTAACACAGGAAGTTAGTGAGAGGCCGCTGGCCAAATCCACATTACACTTTGACAATAGAGTAACAGTGTTGACTGCGAGTATCACAGAACCAATGATTTTACCAGAGCTTAAAGGGACCAGAGTCAGTGTCATTATCAGTGCTTAAAGGGACATTATCCTAAGCATTCTGATATAACAGTTGGTCCCCAACGAGCTGCCCAGCAAAAGACAGTATATTACAGACTACTGAGCCATTAGAGTGGTGTAATTCTTTTTAGTTGAGATTGCCCCAGTATAGGGTTAAAAAGACGTTGCTCTCTACATCATTGCTTGTTTTTATAGTATATTTCTTTCTACTGTTCACGTTCACCTATTTGCAATATAATCCTTGCTGTATTTTAACTGTTTTCTGTTGTTTCACATTAGGGATGGGCCCGTGGTTCGAGTCAAGTGTCCGCCCGTTCATCGAATTAAGAACATTATGGGGCATTCGCAGCAACTTCGCCCGCCGCGGAGCGCCCCATAATGCAATAACAGCTCCTCCTCCATGGGACTTGGCTCCTCCATGGGACGGCTTTGTGTTGATATTTTATTTATAGTGCAGGGCGGGGCCACCGGGTGACGTATGGGTGACCCCGCCCCTTCTGACATCATGTGACGTCGGAGGGTCGGGTCACTCCATTACATCAATGGGTGGCCCCGCCCTTCACTATAAATAAAACATCAAAATAAGCAGAGCTCAGTCGGCCGGAGCTCTCCCATGGAGGAGGAGCTGTTCGGTTCTTTTGGGTTTTTTCCAGGTCCGTCGCATTCCGTGATTGACGATGGATTACAACGGGGGACACTTATTTTTATTTTTTATTTTTTAATAAAGGACTTGTCCCTAATTGTCTCCTGTGTTTTTTTCTTTTTTTGCATTGATACATGTCCTCTAGGGCAAGACCCGGGTCCCCATACACTTTTTAGGGCAATAACTTGCATATAAACCTTTAAAATTAGCACTTTTGATTTTTCATGTTCAGGTCCCATAGACTTTAACGCTGTTTGAATGTTTGCACAAATTTTTTGCCTGTTTGCATGTTCTGGTGCGAACCGAACCGGGGGGTGTTTGGCCCATTCCTATTTCACATCTATTTTGCAACCGGGATACAGCATATAAATCTACAATAAACATTCCCTACCCAGCCAGATGTGTCAGGGTGTGTTTATTTGCAGAGTTGTGGGCACAGGTACATGGGACTCAATCCAGCCTCTCCTTGGGGGGGGGGGGGGGGGTGAGTGCTACCCAAAGGAGAGTAAATAAGAGAAGTTAATTTTTAGGGTTTACATATACATTAAAATGTAAAGTTGTACACAAACATGGTTGCTCTCACAAAGATTCAGAGTTACTTGGTTTAAATGGTGGTTTGTATAGTATAAATTACTTGGTGGTAATGTTTATTGCCCATATATAAAATATATATATTTTTTTAATATTCTTGCAATTCCCTGTAGAAACACTTGATGTGCTTTCGATCTGGATTTCATGCCTAGTTCTGGTAAAATGGGGATTGGTTCTGCATCACAGATTGTTATAATAGGACGGCAGATATTTAATGAAAAAATATGGGGGCTATTTAAATTACTTTGGGTTGGTCTTGCTTGTATCTGGCCTTCAGCAGGGAATAGAAGGCCCCTAATTCTTTATGGTGGATTATTTGGGTTGCTGGTTAATACTGATATTAATATTTATTATATTGAAGTCAGCCTTGCATTGCAAATCCTTCAAACGGGGTTGGGAGTACAAAGGGGTAAGTGTTTGAAGAACTGGATGCACACATAATTACACACCTCTGTTCCTTCAGTTTGCCGATTAAGAATTATTGACCAATCAGATTCTGCTTCCTATAGATGTTCAAACTGCAAGGCCATATTTACCAGTATTTATCTAGACTTATATTTACATAACACATCTCTTCCTACTCCACTGATCAGTGTTTGATGGATTTAAGTGGAATTGCCCATATAATTAATGCTAACACTCTAATTCGGCATACTATTTTTTGCACATAACATTTTACCTTTTGGATAAACCATTTTTTTACTGGTTTTCTGTTACTGAATAAACAGTGCCCCCAACCCTGACAAAACAGCGTTGGAAATATTTTCCTTTTGTTCATTGCACATGTAGAGCTATGTTACTGTATGCTTTTGTTTTCTTATTAGCCTGTTTTTTTTTGCTTGGGCAGTTTTAATGATGGCTTCTATTTGAATCTTGTCATATGCAATGGTAGCTGCTCGTGTACAAAAAAGGTTAGTGCATAGATTACAGGTGTTCAAAGGAACAGAATTAAATACAGAATTTACAGGTACATTACATGAATTTCAGAAACAAAGGACACATAAGTGCTGGGAGGTTTGAACACCCGATGCTTGTAACTTCAGGAATCCAATGAAAAAATGTTCCTGCATTTTCAAAGCCTTCATAACTACTTAACCACTTCAAGACTAAGCCTGTTTTTTTAATTCTGTGCTTACGAGTTAAAAACAGTTTTTTTTGCTATAAAATTACTTAGAACCCCAAAACATTATATATATTTTTTTTCTAACACCCTAGAGAATAAAATGGTGGTCATTGCAAAACTTTATGTCACACCATATTTGCGCAGCGGTCTTCCAAGCGTGCTTTTTTTTTTAATAAATTCAGTTTTTTTAGTTAAAAAATAAGAAAACAGTAAAGTTAGGCCAATGTTTTTCCATATTGTGAAAGATAATGTTACGCCGAGTAAAATGATACCCAACATGTTGTGCTTCAAAATTGCGTCCACTCATGGAATGGCGACAAACTTTGCAACTTAAAAACCTCCATTGGCGATGTTTAAAAAATTCTACAAGTTCGCAGTTTTGCATTACAGAGGAGGTCTAGTGCTAAAATTATTGCTCTTGCACTAATGATCGCTGCTTTACCTCACATGTGTGGTTTGAACGCCGTTTTCATATGTGGGCGGGACTTACGTATGCGTTCGCTTCTGTGCGCGAGCTCAGCGGGACGGATCGCTTTAAATTTTTTTATTTTTTTTTTAATTATTTATTTTGCTTTTTACTTTTTATTTTTACACTGTTCTTTTTCAAAAAAAAATGATCACTTTTATTCCTATTACAAGAAATGTAAACATTCCTTGTAATAGAAAAAAGCATGACAGGTCCTCTTAAATATGAGATCTGGGGTCAAAAAGACTTCACATCTCATATTTAAAAAAAAAAAAAATCTGAAAAAAAATGACAGCCCAAAAAAAAAAAAACGGGCCCTTTAAGACCGTTGAGCGGACGTGACTTCTGACGTAATTTCCGCCCTGCCGTGTTGTGTTATGGAGCTTCAGCCGCTCACTTGGCTTACAGACACTGGGGGAGATGGATCGGATCATCTCCGCCGCTGCTGGCGGGTCCGGTAAGCGGCAGAGATGACCGGAAAGCGGCGGGAGGGGGGGCACCTCTCCCGCCGCTGATAAAAGTGATCTTGCCGCGAATCCTCCGCTAAGACCACTTTTATCATGTGCAGAATCGTCTGCAGAAAAAAATGGTATCTGAATGGTGCCTGCAGGCACCATTCAGATATCACCACTGAAACCCAAGGACGTAGGTACGGAAGTGGTTAAACACCGCTCACTGCATATATACTGCAGCAGGGCATCTGTATTGCACGAAACAATGACCTGTACGTTGTTTCATGCAACAGATAGTGTGGGCACACGCCCGCTGCACGGAGGAGGAGCCAATGCGCGATCACTTTACAGAGAGGTAGTGCGGGGATTTGCCTGTATAAACAAGGCAGATCCCCGTTCTGACAGGGGAAGACACTGAGATTGTCTGTTCCTAGTAATCAGGAACAGTGATCTATGTGTTGTCCCAGTCAGTCCATCCCCCACACAGTTAGAACACACTGCCAGGGAACACATTTAACCCCTTGATCACCCCTGATGTTAACCCCTTCCCTGCCAGTGTCATTCATACAGTGCCCATGCATTTGTTTTAGCACTGATCACTGTATTGGTGTCACTGGTCTCCAAAAAGTGTCACTTAGGGTAAGATTTGTCCGCTGCAATAACTTTTGCACAAACCAATCTATATACACTTAATGCAATTTTTTTACCAAAAATATTTAGAATACATATTGGCCTAAACTGATGAATACATCTGTTTTTATATTTATATATATATATATATTTTTTTTTTTTGGATATGTATTATAAGTAAAAATATTGTTTTTTCTTCAAAATTGTTGGTCTTCTTTTGTTTATAGCACACAAAATAAAAAATGCAGAGGTGATCAAATACCACCACAAGAAAGCTCTATTTGTGGGAAAAAAGGACATAAATTTAATTTGGGTACAGCATTGCATGCCTGCGCAATTGTCAGTTAAAATAATGCAGTGCCGTATCGCAAAAAATGGCCTCTGTAACATAATAATAAGTGTCCCTGTTCCTGTGTAATGTAAAAAAATCTGCCAAACTGTACCTATATAAGCGTGGCTCCCAGCTCTCAGCTGACTTGTCAGCTCTCTTCTCTCTCCGGCTCACAGATCCAGTGGGCGGGGCTGAGCACTCTCGCTGACATCAGCCGGAGAGGAGGGGGAGAGAGGAGAGAGAGAGCCGACAGTCAGCTTAGCGCCAGGAGCCACGCTCATATAGGTACAGATCGGTAGATTTTTTACATTAATTACACAGGCACAGGGACACTTATTATTATGGTACAGAGCGGATTACAGGATTTAGTTGAAGTTATGAGAGCCACAGGAGCGGGGGGGGGGGCACTGGTACAAGCAGACATGCAGGGAGGAGAGGGGAAAAGAGGACAGAGGAGACACAGACACAGGAGAGCAGGGCTGCAGCTGACGTACTCTGACCATGGTGTCAGGGCTCAGCAGCCCTGATATATCATGGTCAGTGTACAGCGGGGAGGGCATAGCCAGGCAGGATCAGGCAGGTTTTTTAGGTGGTACAGGGGGCCAAATTACACAGCACTGTGCTGTATAACATGCTTTATGGGAACAGGATCTTTTTTTTTTTGGGTGAACATAAGCTTTAAGGGGGTAAATCCTTCCGGGGCTGAAGTAGAACTAAAGGCAAAACATATTTTTGGAATTTTTCATTTTGGATAGAGTAAAATAGGGTTACAATCCCTGTCGTTTTTTTTTTTTTTTCAATCTGTGTACCATTGGTGAGATTTACCTTCACTCTGTGTCCCATAGACAAAATAGCAAATGAGAGCATATCCCTCCATAGTAAAGGAATTTCTGATTGTCACCAGAACTAGTGTCTCTATTTAAAGATTTCTCTGCTATTAATGTACCGGAGACAACCTAAAATTTGGAATTTTCTTTCACCCTTAAGCCTAGTACACATTACAGTTTTTTTTTTTGCGTTGCACGGACCATTCGTGGTTAGTCCAGTGATCACCCCCACTGAGCTGTTGTGTTCTGACAGGGAACGATCAGCACTTTCTGACATTGGCTGAGAGTACACATTGGGAGTTGATCGGCTGCTGGTTTTCCAGCATGCACGTCCGGCAGAAGTTCCGCTGGTTTCTGTCGGACAGACCGACATACACTTGGGCAGAATGTCAGCCATTTTTTTTGAACCAATAAATATCTCCCGACATTCTGCCTGTGTATAAGAGGCTTTACTTTCAGTGATAACGGTAAACATGACAAATAGAGAGGGTAAAACTCTCTAATGGGGGCACACACAGCAATAAAAACTGACAGGTGTTATAATCCATTTCCACTCTATCCAAAAAAAAATGCCTTAAGTTATCCTTTGAAGTATTCTTTCAATAATAATGTTTAAAAAAAAATAGTCAATAAAATGTTGAATTTTCCTTTGTATTAAGAGAGAGCCCCCAAAGAGAATAAAAGAGGGGTAAAAAGTTGATTGTGAAGCTTGCCAAAGTAATCTGTAATTCCATTACATATTCATAACTTCGATGATTTGCACCTATATATGCACAACTGTAATGCAATGGCGGCTGGTGTTTTTCTTGGGGGGGCGGCAAACAATTCCCCCCGCGCTGTCGTTCGGGTCACCCACATCACCCCCCCTGTGGGTGGTCCGTAGTTCTGTTGGTCATTCAGCCCCACACTTACCCCATCTAGGTCGCAGGTGGGCAGCGCTCCTACAGGCGGCGGGGGGGCGGCTTCTATCGCATCTTCTCCTCCTCTGCATCACGGTGACCCACTTCCTGATTGGCCGAGAGGAGGATCAGTGTGACAATTGCGAATATTCATTGGCTATTGTCACACAAGTGGGTGGGCTCTAGGCGCAATGTACCCGATACCCATTCACATGGGGGGGGTCGGGATCTGGGGGCCCCCTTGTTAAAGGGGGCTTCCAGATTCCGATAAGCCCCCCTGCCTGCAGACCCTGACAACCACAGCCCAGGGTTGTTGGGAAGAGGCTCTTGTCTCCATCAACATGGAGACAAGGTGCTTTGGGGTGGGGGGTGCAGAGCATGTTGAGGGCATGTAGCCTGGAGCGGGTCAGGAAGGGGGGGGTGTTCGCTCATTCCCCCCCCATGCTGCCTGGCCATGTTGCATATTCGAATAAGGGTCTGATATGGATTTTGGTGGGACCCCATGTCAATTTTTTTAAAATTTTGGCATGGAGTTCCCCTTAAAATCCATACCAGACCCGAAGGGCCTGCTATGGACTGAGAGGTGGACCCCCACACCATTTTTTCAGTGATTTTTATCTGAATTGCTGGGAGCTGACAATACATTACAGTCGCAAGTGATTTTAAATTACTTTTTTCCTAGAAATGTAATTTTGCTGCAGCACTGTTCTAAAAATTACACAGATGCGCCACTTTACAGGCAGACTAAGGGGACCCCCCAGGCATGATATTTAAAGGAATATTTCAATTTTATTTTTCCAATTTAATCATTATCAAAATCACTGCTCCTGAAAAAAATGATCGATTTAAAAATGTTTTTTTGCATTGATACATGTCCCCTAGGGCAGTACCCAGGTCCCCATACACTTTTTTTATGGCAATAACTTGCATATAAGCCTTTAAAATTAGCACTTTTGATTTTTCATGTTCGTGACCCATAGACTTTAATGAGGTGCGCATGTTCGCTAGAACTTATTGCCTGTTCGCAAGTTCTGGTGCGAACCGAACCCGGGGGGGTATTCGGCCCATCCCTAGTCAGCATTCTTCAGAGCCTTTGTACTGCAGGTGGGGTGTAGAATCGGCCACAGAAGTTAATAGCCATACACCCCTATACTCATGCAAACACCAATGCTTCTGTGCACATTACAATGCATTTTCCGAAAACTTGCACAAAAGCATTGGTGTTTGCATGAGTACAGGGGTGTACAGCTATTAACTTCTATGGCCAGGTGTTGATCCCACCTGCGGCACCTCAGGTGTGTGATATTGTCGGAAATTTTACGCTAAGCATATTTTATTCCTGCAAATGTCCATGTGCATGAGGCCCAAACTACAAACAGCCAGTTACAGAAAGATGTTTTTATTTTTGCAGCGCTCAGTAAAGGTAATGTGCTTAGCCCACTATAGGCCCGTAAGCAGGGGGCCTCCAGTTCAGGGCATTATTAACCCCAATCTAAACCTAAGTGGAGTCCATTAACTGCATTGTAAGAGTACATAGTATGATGACTGTGCTGTCCACTTTTATTTCAGCATACTATTAAAACCATATACCAGTGCAAATCTGAGGCACATAATCTGTATGTATTTCAGATATTCGGAGGTTGATTTGCTAAAAGCAAATAGACTGTGCACATTTGCTTCAGAGCTTAGTAAATGAGGTGTGGTTTCACTTTGCAAAGGGTACCCAATCACATGCAAGTAAAATAAAAAAAACATCAGTTTTGCTTGCACATGATTGGATGATAGAAATCTGCAGAGCTTATGCTCATTTTCTAAGCTCTGGAGCAACTGCTCTTGCAGAGTGCATCTTCACTTTGCAAAGTGCACAATCTTTTTTCCTTTAGTAAACCAACCCCTCTGTGTTCTTTAGAAGACAGCACCATCAGTTCCCTAATTACCGTTCCCAGCACATCAATTTAGACTTGGGGTTGGGAGGCAAAATCTTGTTGTTTAAGGCAGTGTTCCCCAACCCTGTCCTCAAGGCCCACCAACAGGTCATGTTTTCAGGATTTCCACTATTTTGCACAGGTGATTTGATCAGTTTCACTGCCTTAGTAATTACCACAGCTTATTCATCTGAGGGAAATCCTGAAAACAAGACCTGTTGGTGGGCCTTGAGGACTGGGATGGGGAACACTGGTTTGAGGGATTGAGATTGCATAGCCATTTTCTAGTTAATATACCTTTACCTATCTTGTTAAATTTTAATTTACCATTCAATATATTAAAATATTTTATTTAACAAAGAGGATCTTTTGGGCAAAGGAAAATCTGATTTAAAGGACAAAACATCTTGTAACAATGGCATTGCTGAAATGTAACCATCAATAACAGATTAAGACCTTACAATTGTCAGAAATAATCATATTCTATTCCTCATTGAATTCTGCTTAGAATGTTTTTATATCATAAGTGTACATTGTTAACTCAAAATCTCTTTTTTTTTTAAATTAAGGAATATATTTGATCAAATGCATGTTTCAAACAAACGATTGGCGTCTTCACTGGACATAAACTTGTCTAATCTTTGGAAGGATTCAGATAATCGGCATAACTAAAGGGCCTCCAGTGACTGTCAATAAAGAACCACTTAGTAGTAACCTGTGCCCTGAGGTAGTTAACCCTCGTGAACACATCGATGCGTGAATGATAACATATCCCCTAACATCTTCTTTGCCCTGATAGGTCACAGACCAAATTGGAGTATCATTGAAACAAAATCTATTAGCCCTGACCCCTTCCACTGCAAGGGTATTTTATGGATGCCAAATTTCAAGGTGACATTTAATTTTATTGCGTCTGTATTTTACGATCTCTGTAAATTTATGGTTGGGCTCTAATAAAAAATGATGTGCAGTTAAATTTCAATGGGAAGGTCTTGTGAGGTCATAGTTAAATAATGTGAAAACATTGCAATTAACAGAAAGGTGGGAACCATTCGACTTGGCTTTAGAAAGACTCCTTACTCAGCTGTTTTGGCAGCTCCGAATTAAACAGCAAGTGTCAATGTAGCTGTCTGCGGCAGACATAAACCTGTCTCTCCGCAAACAATAACCTTACCTTGGAGAATTTCCTGAACAACCATCATTTGTACTCTATACAGTTACGTCTGTGAACTGTAAATAATAATTTATCCTTGAGTAAAGCAAGCTTAAGTTTGCTTTTAAATGTTTTGCATATGTTGGCTTGAAAGCATACAAAGAGAAGGCAGATTGGGTTTAAGACAGTAGTAGGAGGGATATTAAACATCAGAGAGCGCAGATGGTTTGGAATTTTATTCCAGGATTTTGCTTCTCTTTGGGAACCTATGTGCTTGGCACCTGCCCAATACAAATCCCTAGTGAGCCATAAGAAGATGTATTTATTTCAAAAACATATGTGTTGCTCCAGTTCACAAATGGTGCATTTCCAAAGGTAGGCTAAGCTTAGCTAGGTTCTTATTAAAACACCTTCTACATTTATTCAATGAGGCTGTCTGGGAAAAAAAAAGTGGCGCTTTTCCAGTTTCAACCAGTTCTAAAAACACATGCTTTGCTGATGATATCAAAATGGAAATCTAGCATGCAACTTTCAGTATGTGTAATCTACATGTGTCCATTGAATGGTTTCACTCGTTGTTATTGTGGGCTGGCTGCCACTGACATGTTTAGGAACGGCACAATGGAAGTATACATTAGCGTTTCAGATTCAGAACTTCGGCGTGCTATTTTATAATTCAATAAATACTAGCACTGAGTGTTTAAAAATAATGCTTTGTAGTGTATTAGGAAAATCTAACCTTTAAAGGGGGTTTTATTTTTTTACAGCACAATGAAATGAAAACATAAAATACAGAATATTGAAATAGATTATACCATATTGCTCATCATAATGGCCATAAAGTGTGATCCATATGAACCAAATAAGTGTGTTAACCAAAATACAATCGCTGTACTATTCCCACATGGTCATGTCTCTCGCCTGGCAGTAGATGCTAAAACACAATTACAGTGAAATAATGGTACCATTGTAGCAAGAATAATATGAATAAGATTTTTTTTTTTTTACACCATTGCAAATATGTTTTTGATCACCAAGGTCTTTATTGATAGAATATAAAGGAGTTGATTTACTTAAAATAAATAGGCTCTTTACTTTGCAAGGTAATTTGCATTTTTCTAGATAATTTTTTCTTAGCTTAGTGAATTTGTTAAAGGGTTTGTAAAGTCTCAGGGTTTTTCACATTAATGCATTCTATGCATTAAAGTAAAAAAAACTTTTGTGCTGAAGCTGTCCCCAAGGGGCCCCCTTTTTCTTACCTAAACCCGATCGTTCTAACGATGAGCATGAGCCTAGCAGCTCCAGCCATTGGCTCAGGTCTTCATTTGATAGATTGATAGCAGCAGGGGCCATTAGCTCCCACTTCTGTCAATCAAATCCAATGAAACAGGAGTTGGGGGCAGGGCCGAGTCCTGCAGTCTGTGTCAATGGAAGGAGGAGCCAAGAGTGCCGTCGGGGGACCCCAGAGGAGGAGGATCGAGCCGATCTGTGCAAAACACATTATCCTGACTCGACATCTATTGACGTCCTTAGGATGAGCCGCTAGCGCGCGCCCGCGGGACCGCACATCGCGGCGATCCTGCAGAGCTCGTGTCCGCCGGACATGGGCCGTCACCGATCACGGTAAACAGCCAGTTAAATTGGCTGTTTACCGTATGATCGGCTGTGTATAAGACACAGCCGATCACAGAATGCCGGTAAGCTGCAGTGCGCCGCAAGTGCATGCTGTGCACGTGCCCGGAGGTGTGCCCACGTGATCGGGGGGGGAGCGGGTGTCCCTTGGACACATCGCTTTCCCGATCTGTAAACAGCCAATAAAATTGTCTGTTTACCATGTGACCGGCTGTGTCCAGTCACAGCCGGTCATAAATGTAAAGGAAAAAAAGTTATTATGTGATCCCTGCTTTTTCTCCTCACACACCGATCGTGTGAGGAGAGAGCAGAGCAGGGATCAGTGAGTTTTACTCAGTGTCTTGTCAGTACTGTATTGTGCACAACACAACCCCCCCCCCCCCCACTAAAGAGGACCTGTCACCAGTACCATTTGGATGTGTCACACAACCCATCTGTCAACAGCCCATCTGTCAATAGCCCATCTGTCACACAGCCCATCTGTCACCACAAGTACCGCCACCAGTACCGCCACACAGGCCAGCCACCAGTATCACCACTGTTACCACTAAAAAGATCTGCTATTAGAACAGCCATCCATATCACCACACAGGCCAGCCACCGGTACCACTAAAAAGATCCGCTACCAGTACAGACATCCGTATCACCAGATCCGCCACCAATACCGCCACTGGTACCACCACACAGGCCAGCCACCAGTACCGCCACCGGTACCACTAAACAGATCTGCTACCAGAACAGCCATCCGTATCACCACACAGGCCAGCCCCCAGTACCGCCACTGGTACCACTAAACAAATCCGCTACCAATGCAGCCATCCATATCACCAGATCAGCCCCCATTACCGCCATCGGTACCGCCACACAGCCCAGCCACCAGTACAGCCACCGGTACCGCTAAATGCAGGTCCACCACCAATATCGCCACCCATCAGTACTGCCATCAGTATACTCACCAGTCGCACTATCATGCCTCAAAGAGGATATACCCCTGAGGAGGCGTATGAAATTCTTGCCATGTCGGATGATGAGAGCAGCGGGGAGCTCTCATCAAACGATTCTGGTTCGGAGTATGAGCCATTAGAGGGCAGTGGATCAGAGTCCGATTCAGCTGAGGAAACCGCCTGCCCTCCTAAAAGAATGAGAAAATTAGGCCCAAGAACCAAAGACCTGCCCACCACCAGCAGCACCAGACTCCAGGAAGAGGAGCCCAGTACTAGCACTGGAACTACACGCCCATCCCCAAGAACCCTAATCTGTGCCTGGGTCCAGTCCTTCCTAACCGATGCCCTGTCAAACCCTGTGTGGTTGCCTGCCAACTCAGGGTCTGCAATAGTCCCCAATCTCACCGCACAACCAGGTGTGCAGGTTGACACTACAAATTTTGCCCTATTGGACTACTTTTATTTGTTTTTCACCCCCGAATTGCTACAGAGTATGGTGGACCAAACCAATCTGTATGCAGAACAATTCATTGCTGCCAATCCCACTTCATCTTATGCCCACATGTTCCATTGGCGACGTCTGACACTGGATGAATTAAAAATATTTTTGGGCCTCACACTGAATATGGGAAATGCGCAAAAAAAACAAACTCCATGGGTATTAGTCCACCCACCCAATCCACTACATGCCCATATACTGTCATGTCCAGGACAAGATACGACATGATAATGCGTTTCTTCCATTTTAGTGACAATTCGCAGTGCCCTCCCTGAAATCACCCCAACCATGATAAATTATATAAGATACGCCCCCTAATTAATTCTTTTTCCCAGACATTCGCCCAAGTGTTCATCCCAGATAAAAATATCTGTGTGGATGAGTCCCTCATCCATTTCACTGGCCGGCTGAATTTCAAACAGTACATACCCAGTAAGAGATCCAGGTATGGCGTAAAACTTAACAAGTTGTGCGATCGAGCCACTGGCTATTTGTACTCCTTCAGAATTTACGAAGGTGAAGACTCCCAACTCCATCCCCGTGTTTGCCCCACATATATTGGGACCAGTTTGAAGATTGTGTGGGAGCTGGCATACCCCCTCTTTAGAAAAGGATACCACCTATACTTGGATAACTATAATACAAGCCTGCCCCTATTTCACCATCTATATCAAAAGACAACCCTGGCCTGCGGCACCTTCAAGAAAAACAGGAAGGGCTTCCCACAAAATCTCATCACCCAAAAGCTACAAAACAGGGAATCTGCCTTCATGAGGATGAAGAGGTATTGGCCATGAAGTGGAGAGACAAGAAAGATGTCCACATCCTCTCCACTATCCACAATAACACCTCGGTGGAGATACAAAGAAGACATGGCCCCATTGTAAAGCCCAAGTGTGTCCACGACCACAATTTATTCATGGGGGGGTGGATTTAAATGACCAGATGGTACAGCCCTATTTATCTACCCGTAAGTCCAGTTTTTGGTATAAGAAAGCCGCATTTCTCCTTTTTCATATGGCCATGTATAATTTGTTTGTGTGTTGCCAAGAATCGTCCGAAAACCAATCCCTCACCTACTTCAAATACATTGAAAAAATTATTACTGCCCTCATTTATCAGCAAGGACCCGTCCCAGAAAGTATTCGCTTCGACAGTGTGAGTCGACTCCACGAGCAACATTATCCCTTCCCCATCCCCCCCACAGAATCCAGGAGAGAAGACAACAGAAGAGAAGCTGTGTATGCTCCAGAAGAGGCGTCAGAAGAGATACCACCTATTATTGCCCTGACTGTCCCTCCCAACCTGGCCTGTGCATCGGACATTGTTTCAAAAATTACCATACACAAATCACATATTAGTTCCCCATATAGACTATAGACGGCCATTTCCCGTTTCAAAAACTTGTGTGGACCATTTGCTTGCTACCACGTTAACTGACCATGGCCTGTTTACCGACAATGTCTTTGCCTGCCGTTTCAAACCATGTTTCTGACCTCAACGTTAACTGACCCTGGCATGTTTACCAACGATGTCTTTGCCTGCCGTTTCCAACCACGTTTCTGACTTCCATGTGCATGACCATGTGCATGACCTCGGCCTGTTAATCAACCATGTTTTTGCCTGCCACTTGGACTGATCTTTTGCCCTTATACATTAGTGCACAGGGGTCTCACATATGTTAGGGGCTCCAGAAAGCGCTCAGAGTATAGAAAACCAGTGTTTGGTTTTCTGTGTTCCCAGAACAGGGTTTGGTTCGCCGGAGGCTTCAAAGCGTTTGGGTAGGAGAAGCCTCTACCCCTGTCCCCCTGGCCCTAAGCTTGATGGTCCTTCCTGCTGCCTGGACCAATACTTCGGCTGTGCTGACCATATCGCTGCCTGTAATGACGCAGGACTTTATGGACCTTTCTTCCTGCTGCCTGGACCAATACTTTGGCTGTGCTGACCATATTGCTGCCTGTAATGACCCAGGACTATCTGGACCATGTTTCTTCCTGCTGCCTGGACCAATGCATTGGCTGTGTTGACCATATCTCTGCCTGCTACCTCTACTGACTATGGACAGTATTTCTGCCTTGACATCTCTGCCTGCTACCTGGACCAATGCTTTGGCTGTGCTGACAGTATTTCTGCCTGTACTATGGACAATATTCCTGCCTTCTGCTTGGACGATTGCTTTTGCTGTCGCTGACCACATCCCTGACTGCTGCCTGGACGCATGCTCTCCTCTGTGGACCACTGCACTACTAAAACCACAGGTAATCTTTTTTTATTTGGTATGTACATGCTATGTGTTACAAATATGAAGGGCCTTCAAAAATGTGATTGGTAGTCAGAAAATGGTATGTGTAATTTATGCTCCTAGAACGCCTGGAGGTGCTACTTGACTGTTGGGCCTCTATATGTGGCCAGGCTGCGTAAAAGTCTCACACATGTGGTATTGCTATACTCAGGAGAAGTAGCAGAATGTATTTTGGGGTGTCATTTTTGCTATGCACATGCTGCGTGTTGTAAATATCTTCTAAATGGACAACTTTGTGTAAAAAAAATGTGTTTTCATTTTTTTCCCACATTTTCCAAAAACTTCTGGAAAAAAATGAACCGTTCAAAAGATTAATTATGCATCATAGATTATACCTTGTGGTGTTAGCTTTCCAAAATGGGGTCATTTTGTGGGTAATTCCATTGTCCTGGTGCTCCAGGGCCTTCAAAAGTGTAATAGGTGGTTGAGAAATGAGATGTGTAATTTATGCATCTAAAATGCCTGAAGGTGCTAGTTCAATGTTGGGCCTCTGTATGTGGCCAGGCTGTGTATAAGTCTCACACATGTGGTATCGCCATACTCAGGAGGAGTAGCAGAATGGATTTTGGGGTGTTATTTTAGCTATGTGCATGCTATGTGTTAGGAATATTTTATACATGGACAACTTTGTGTAAAAAAAAATGCGGTTTCATTTTTTTTTCACATTTTCCAAAAACTTCTGAAAAAAAAATAACCGTTCAAAAGACTCATTATGCCACATGGATTATACGTTTGAGTGTTAGCTTTCCAAAATGGGGTCATTTTGTGGGTAATTCCATTGTCCTGGTGCTCCAGGGCTTTTAAAAGTGTAATAGGTGTTTGAGAAATGAAATGTGTAATTTATGCTCCTAGAACACTTGATAGTGCTCCCTGCATGTTGTGCCTCTCTATGTGTCCAGGTTGTGAAAATGTCCCACACATGTGGTATCGCCATACTCAGGAGGAGCAGTAGAATGTGTTTTGGGGTGTACTTTGTGGTATGCATATGCCATGTGAGAGAAATAACCTGTTACAATGACAATTCTGTGAAAAAAAATAAATAAAAAAAAAAAAACATAATTTTGCGAAGAATTGTGGGAAAAAATGAAACCATGAAAAAACTCACTATTAGAGTTGAGCGAATCTGAACTGGAAAAAAGTTTGGGTTCGAGTTCTGGGTTCGGGTATTTGATCACGCATGTTGAATAGCTGCAGGGCAGCCAATCAACAAGCGTTTCACTGGTTTGCCCTTAGAAGTAGAGTTGAGCGAACTTCTAGAAGTCCGGGTTCTGCTGGTTCGGCCGAACTTCGGGACAAAGTCCGGGTTCGGGTCCGGACAGAACCCGAACTTTGTCCCGGACCCCGAACCCCATTGAAATCAATGGGGACCCGAACTTTTAGGCACAAAAATGGCTGTAAAATAGTCCTGGAAAGTCCTAGAGGTCTGCAAAAGGAAGGAAATGGGGGTAAGGGTGGGACAAGTGACCTACAAAGAAATGGGGACAGGGAAATAACTTTAAATATTTTTTAAAAAATAAAAACATAAAAAAAGCAAAAATGGAGGTGAATGTGGATCATCTTCAAACTGGGTCTGAAAAGTATTAATTAATGGTAGAGGCCATATAACTGTTCTAAAATCATCTTCAAACTGTGTCAAAAAAGTATAAATAAGCTG
>BLSH010411769.1:449224-461243 GCA_018402905.1 Glandirana rugosa
GGGGCATCCCGAACGACACAACCAACGTCGACCAACGATTCCAAAAGGTGAAACCGACGATCCCCAAAGGTGAAAAGGGAGGGAACGAGGGCGAACGAACAATGAGTTACTGGTCAGGTCCCATAAGCACAAAAACATAAAATAAAACCTTGAACCTACCCTCATCTTTAATTACCCTATGAGATTGAACTTGATAAGTGTCACCTATTCCTGTTGAGTGTACCTGAGTGGCCCAAAGTGGAAAACCTTAGCAACCAGCTGCAACCAACACAGCAAGCCCTACGGGGACAGTGCTACAGTAGCAAACCAGTTTTTGCTGCAATATTCTCCTTCAATCTTGCATAGGCACAAGAAAACTATTTACCTTGAGCAAATCCCTTGTCTGAAAACACTCAATGAACTTAAAAAATATAAATATGAGGGCTGTACTGAAAGTAATGCAAAAGTGGACATAACTTTTACTTTATTTGAACAACCTATGTAAGTATTTAAAGTGATTGTCAATGATCACCTTGTAAAACAACCCATACAGTTTAAAATAGAAATGAAAAGCAAAATATTTGTGTATAGATATAAAAAACACTATGAATACGTTTTCCCCCTTTTTTATAAATGGTCACATATCCTTTGTTCTCAGCTGCATAAAAGTTGAGAGGAGGAGAAACAGCAGCACACTGAGCTTGCCATTGAATGGTTGTGCAGCGAGGGGGTGTCAGGACAAGTCTGACCATTGGAGGAGAGGAGGCTGAGTTCCCAGCATAGCATGGTGTGTTCTTCTGTGTAGTGTGGTCAGTTTTTAATAGGAAAGCAGAGGGACTGGCAGGAACACCAGGGATTTCACACAAAGGAAGCAATATAAAGAGAACAGGAGACTTTCTCATACAAGTACGTGGTACAACAGGCACATATCAGGAATATGAAATGTTGGGGTAACAAACACTTTTAAAAAAAGTTATGCCCTCATTTGCATTATTTTTTGTAAAGGCTTCATATATCCATAAACCACAACAAAATAAAAACATTTAGAGCTGGTTCACACCACAAAAACATCCTCCAGATCCGTTCTGGATGCACGTTTTTGGCGCGTTTCTGGGTACATTCCAGATGCTTTTTTTCTTCCTTTTTTCCTTTTCCTTTTTTTCCCACTGTACTGGGGTCCGGTCCGTTTTTGATGCGTTTTGTTGTGATCCAGTGAATTTTGGTACATTTTTGATGCATTTTACCGCATTCCAGTACAGTTCTGTGCAGGATATTCTACTTCTTTTTTTCTGGAACCTGAACGCACTGGAACTGCAAGCACTGGTGTCAACTATGCCATTGGAAACCATAGAACCTACTTTATATGTGTTTTTGATGCAGAAAAAAAAACCCACTGGACTGCATGTGGTATGAATTATCCCTAAGGGCCAGTTCACACCACATGCGCTCCGGCGTTTTTTTCTCTTCATCCAAAACACATAGAAAGTAGGTTACATGGTTTTCAATGGCATAGTTCATAGCAGTGCTTGCAGTTCCAGGGCGTTCAGGTCCCAGAAAAAAAGAAGTAGAACATGCTGCATTTTTCCTGCACAGAACTGTACTGGAACGCGGCAAAACGCATCAAAATGCACCTACATGCCTCAAAACTCGTCAAAAACACACCAGACCCCAGTACAGTGGGGAAAAAAAAGAAAGAAAAAAAGCATCTGGAATGCAAAGTGTCAAATATGTGCATGCAGAAATGCATCCGGAACGGATCTGGAGGATGTTTTTTGTGGTGTGACCCAGCTCAACTGTTTTCACTACAAACTACTTAATGTATTCATGTAAATACCTATATAGCTGTCCATAATTGTTAAAACCATTGCAACAGATCCACTAAAAAAACCTCTCAATCCGATGCAAAGATATAATGTGACAGTGAACTGAGATAAACATAACAGCATATTAGTCACATATATATACTTGAGGTGATTGTAGCCATATTAGTGCAATTGAGACAGAGAATTGAGTGCTGTCCGTGATACTTTTTTATTTGCACTAACATACAATTTTTCAGGACAAGCTTTCGGGGTGTGTCTCCTTCTTCAAGGTCCAAGCAGTACTTCTCCCTATTCATCCTCCCATTCCCACCTTTCAAAGTGGTAAATCGATTTTGGTGAGCTTTGTTCATATAAGTAACCTAAATTTCATTTTACCCAAGCAGTTCGGAACAATAAAGGAAGAGAGGGACAAAGTCACAGACAGGGCATTTTTTGCCCGAGTATTTTTCGCACAAGTATTAGGCAGCTGAACACAGCTTCTGTCATTCTCTCATCATTTCTTCTCTGCTACTTTCTGAAAATCCATGTTTTATTTCAGCTTGAAGGAACTTGTGTTTTTTTGTGCTCTTGTGCATAATTTTATTGAGCTCCTTCAAGCTCCTTTGAGCGCCTTTGAGCTTCTTTGAGCTTTTTTTAAGCATAAGGATTTTTTTCACAAACCCTCCTAGATAGTATTTTCTTAACCACTGTATAAACAAACCAAAAAGCTGGAACAAACATTTTCAAGCTTTTTCTAGCTTGTTTGAGCTCTTTGGGGCACTAGCTCCTCTCAAAAATGTGAGTTTGGTGGGGGGGGGGGGGGGGGATTCTGCCTGAGAAGCAGTGGGCATGAGCCCTTATGCTTGTCTCCAGAACTTCTCTGATGCCTCTCTCATCCTGGAACTCCCTACCTCAATCTGCTCAGTTAACTTATACTCTGTCCACTTTTAGGGTTCATGCACACTGCAGCTCAAAGGAGCTCAAAGAAGTGGCTCCTACAGGCTTTTGAGCTCTTATTTGTTCTGCCTGGAAACTCCCCTCCATGTTAGCCAATCTGTCCATGCACACTATGGCTTTTTCAGGCGTTTTTAGGCATATGCTCCTACAGGCAGAAATAAAAAAAAACCCCACCAACTCGCATTTTTGAGCTAGTGCCCCAAAGAGCTCAAAAAAGCTCAAAAGAGCTAAACAAACCTCAAAGAAGTTTGAAAAGCTTGTTCCAGCTCTTTGTTTTGTTTACACAGTTGTTAAGAAAATATTACCCAGGAGGGTTTGTGAAAAAAAGCTCAAAGGAGCTTGAAAAAGCTTGAAGAAGCTCAATAAAAAATAAAAGCTCAAATGCCTGTAAAAGCAGCTTTTTTTTTAGCATGAGTCCTTAGGTGAACCGTTAAAACTCACTTCCTCAGAGAAGCCTATCCTGCCTTCAGCTAACGGAATCTTTTATTTCTCCCATCAGCTCATCCCTGACCATTAATACCTTTTGTTCCACTTGCCCCTTCCTATTAAATTGCAAGCTTTCAGCAGTCGAGTCCTCCTACAACTCCTGTATTGAATTGTATTGTTACTATATGGTTTCTCTTTATATTGTAAAGCATTGTGCAAACTGTCGGCGCTATATAAATTCTGTATAATAATAATACTTCTTTTTTTGTCAATAGTTTTAGGAGCGGTCGCAGAGATTGTGAAATTTTTGAAAAAAATATATGCGTCACCAGGATTGTTACTAATCCCAATTAAAAGAAAATCTAATAACAACAATAATAATAAAAATAATAATAACAACAATATTAATAATTATCATATCTGAGCAAGCTTTCTATCTTAGAGCTATTACTAAGAATGAAATGTAAGGGCAGCCAAATGAACCCTTGGATTCATAACGTTGCACTGAATACAATTTCACTCATATAAGGGTTACATTTTAAGTTTTATGTTGCCAATAAAAATGTCATAAAACACCTTGGTTTAATATTGCATGATCACATTCACGTTTCTAAGAAGTCTTTTGGATAGTGTTGTTTTTCCAGGTTTACATTTTTATACAGTTCTCCATATTTACATCTTGGTGAATAGGTTTCCCAGCTGTCTCAACATAATGATGAGGTGAGAGAGTATAGGCAACATTATGAAGTCTTTGATGACTAACACACCTACATTTTCAAACAGTCATATGGAAGTAACAGAGGAACTGAATATAATGGGGCTCATTTATGAAAGAAATAGAATTGTGCAGAGGAAATTCCAGTTTTTCATCTATGACTGGGTGTTTGATGTGATCACAGGCACTAGGTGTGAATTTTCTACTCCTTTAGTAAATCAGTTTCAGCGGGGTGAGGCAATATATAAATACCCACACTGCACCAGTAAAATGAATTAATACTGAGCAGTGGTATATAAACTTGGTAAGTTATGTGAACAAGCCTAGATATATTAAAAATTAAGTATATGGCACCAACATCCCATAGAAATGAATACTTGGGACAGAAGGAAAGTGTAGGTGCTTGTTGAACAGAACCGTATACCAAAATCACTTAAAACAATAATGTTTATTGAATCAAAAAATAAGGATAAAAGCATTAAAGTGATTGTACAGTATTGTTTAACCACTTCACCCCGGAAGGATTTCCCATTGTAGGACCAGAGCACTTTTTGCGATTTGGCACTGCGCCGCTTTAATTGCGCGGTCGTGTGACGTTGTACCCAAACTAAATTTGTGTCCTTTTTTTCCCACAAATAGAGCTTCTTTTGGTTGTATTTGGTCACTTCTGCGCCATTTCTGATCACCGCTATAAACAAGAAAAGAGCGACAATTTTGCAAAAAAAACAATATTTCTTACTTTTTGCTAAAATACAAATCAAAAAAAAAAAAAATATATAAAAAAAACACATTTATTCATCGGGTTTGGCCGATTTATATTCTTCCTCATATTTTTAGTTAAAAAAAATTGCAATTGGCGTTCATTGATTGGTTTGCGCAAAAGTTGCCGCGTTTACAAACCATAAGAATTAATTGCTGGCGTTTTTACATTTTTTTTTTTTTAGTAATGGCGGCGATCTGTGATTTTTATCGGGACTTTGATATTGGGGTGGACATGTCGGACATTTTTGACAAGTTTTTGGGACCAATGACATTTATACAGCGATCAGAAATGTAAATATCCACTGATTACTGTGTAAATGTCATTGGCGGTGAAGGGGTTAACCTGCAGGGAGAGATGTAGGGGTTAAGTGTGTTCCCTAGGTGTATTCTAACTCTGAGGGGGCTGGGCTGTCAGGGGCATAAGAGATCTAAGTGATCCCAGTGACAGGGATCAGTAGATCTTTTAAATGCCCACTGACAGAGCGGGGAACCGCCGTGTTTACATCGGCGGTTCCCCGTTCTTTCCTTCTGGCAGCTCATCGCGGCTCGCCGGCAGACATAGGGTCCGTCTGAGCCACGGGCACGCTCCTCCAGAGTGCGGCAGGCACAAGAGCGCGCCACCGGTGGCGCGCTCTTGCCCCCTAACTGCGTGTCTGTGAATCGCCGTAAATAGTCCTATTTACGGCGATTCGCGAGACAGCACCACACTGTCACTGTAAATAGGCAGTGCGCAGTCGGGAACAGGTTAAAAAAAAAATAACCACTTAAGGACCGAGCCTCTATTTGGGATTCAGTGTTTACAAGTTAAAATCAGTTTTTTGCTATGAAATTACTTAGAACCCCCAAACATTATATATTTTTTTATAACAACCTTGAGAACAAAATGGCGGCTGTTGCAATACTTTATGTCACGCCGTATTTTCTCAGCGGTCTTACAAGCACGATTTTTTTGGGAAAAAATCAATTGTTTGAGTTCAAAAATAAGACAACAGTAAAGCTAGCCCAATTCTTTTCCATATTGTGAAAGATAATGTTACGCTGAGTAAATTGATACCCAACATGCCATGCTTCAAAATTGCTCCTGCTCGTGGAATGGCGACAAACTTTGGCACTTAAAAATCTCCATTGGCGGCATTTAAAAAAATCTACAGGTTACAAGTTTTGAGTTACAGAGGAGGTCTAGTGCTAAAATCATTGCTCTTGCTGTAATGATCATGACGATACCTCACATGTGTGGTTTGAACACCTTTTTCATATGCGGGCGTGACTTACGTATGCATTCGCTTCTGCGTGCGAGTTCGGCGGAACGGGCGCTTTCATTTTTTTTTTTACTTATTTATTTTACATCTTGCTTTTTATTTTCACACCGTCCTTTTAAAAAAAAAATGTTTGATCACTTTTATTACTATTACAAGAAATGTAAACATTCCTTGTAATAGAAAAAAGCATGCCAGGGCCTCTTAAATATGAGATCTGGGGTCAAAAAGACCTCACATCTCATATTTACACTTAAATGCATTAGAAAAAAAAATGACACTTGAAAAAAAAAGTCTCCTTTAAGAGCCTCACAGGCATTGGGACGAGCGGACCCGATCGTCTCTGCTGCTACCGGCAAGTGGCGAAGATGACGGAAAAGTGGCGGGAGAGGAGGCACCTCTCCTACCTCCGATAAAAGTGATCTTGCAGCAAATCCGCCACAGAGGCCACTGTTATTTGAAAGTGGGCCGCCCGCTGAAAAGCACAATACCGGGGTTATGGTAGCTATCTGCTACCATAACAACGGTATTCCACTTCAAACAGCCGCCAAATATATATGATCGGCAGTCCGGAAGTGAATAACAAACATGTTACCTCCTCTGTGCAATGGATTTTCACAGGGCAACCTGGATCCTCCTCTTCTCAGGTTCCTCTTCACTGCTTCTGGCCCCTCCCTCCTGTCGAGTGCCCCCACAGCAAGTAGCTTGCTATGGGGGCACCTGAGCCGAGCTGCAGCTCTGTGTGTTCATTGAGACATGGAACTGCTATTCGGCCTCGACCCTCTCTCTCCCAATTGGCTAACTGACTTGATTGACAGCCACATGAGCCAATGGTGCCGCTGCTGTGTCTCAGACAATCAGGAGGGAGAGTCAGGGACAGACGAAGGACTTGTGAACATCGCTGGACAGAGAGGGGGTTCAGGTAAGCATTAGTGGGTGCTGAGGAGGCTGCTAAATAATGCATTAAGATACCTGCTGCCTTTACAACTCCTTTAATACACCCAAATATTGTCATCCATCTAAAGTAGACGATAATGCCTTTTGCTTACATTGTTGTTTCTGCACTTTTATTTCAACATGTTTCGCCATACATGGCCCCCCTAGGTCTTAATATCGATTTTGATTTGAACTGTTTTATATCAGATAAATGATTGTATATTTTATTTTTATTTTATTTTGAGGCAGTATAGGTGTGCCATAGATTATAATGTATAACACCTTCAAATGGTAAAATAATAATGGTAGTGTCTATTGGTTGTGCACACACTAGGGTATCAGCAGACCACACCTGACTTTAAGGTTTGCCTTGATCGGCCACCCCACCCCTCAGCCCGGGCACCCCAACATGGGTTCACACTGTAGCCAATGGGCTGAGGAGTGGCCCGGCAGCCCTCCTTATATGCATCCATCATGCAGCTCCTAGGTGTGTTGTGGGGGATCCTGATTGATGATATAGCTATTCAAGATGGAACCTGTTTGGTGACTTAGTGTGGGCCAGTGTATCCCACTGCACGCACAACCACAAGGTGTAAACAACATAAGCAACTATTCATTAGCTGTGAAGTTCAAAGCCAGGGATGAGCCTGGAAGAGAAAGAAATAAACAAACATTGGTAAACATCTGCTGGGTGTTCCACATGTTTTCAGATCTGATTTGAGACAAATGGTCCCCACTGTAGATCTTGCTAGGCTTCTGAGGGGTGAAGACTGAGGCTGTATGGAGTAGGGAAGGACTTGTAGTCACATCTGGAATGTGTTATAAAGGGGTGCTTCTCTGGTGCTTAATCCAAGATTTGATACATTTTGAGGTTGTGAGGTTGGCTTTAGCGAATGCTGCTTCCATCTGGTAGTGCATATTTAGTAAGCTGATGAGATCCAAGGAGGTAGGAGGTTGGTCTGATTTCCATTTTTTGGCGTGTGTGGCAAGAACCTGCACATGGCTGGGCCAGGTGGGGATTGACAGACCTATTAGGAGGTCCAGAGAGGACATTGAGGTTGGTCTTAGCATGGAGGCGACTTCTTGCCAGTAGGGTTTGATGTGGCAACACTCCTACCATATGAGATATAGGGTTCCTAGTTCACCACAGCCTCTCCAACACAATGGTGAAGTTGACGGGAGTATGTTAGCCAATCTTGACAGAGTATAGTACCATTTGTGAAATTGTTTTTACAGGGATTCCCAGTGGTTGATGCACCGGGATGCTCGACGAGGGAGCAGGAGGGCTTCATTCCATAGCTTGGTTGGGGGCGAACTGTCCGCAAACTTACACCAGAAATTTGTGGAGGTATTGGGCATTACTGCCCGAGGTGACGTAAGGGTATTGTATGCCATTGATATGCCCTTGACAGCAGGTTTTGGTGTTTTGTAGTACTTTAGTATGTCAAGTAACGTTGTTTCATCCTCTGATATTTTGTTGCTCGTGAGTATTCAGCGGGTTCTGAGATATAGGAAAAATGTTGATTTATGAATGTCATAAGTCTGCTGAAGTTGCGAGAATGAGAGTAAGCCTGAGGATGAGTATAATTGGTCAAGTGTAGTCAGTCCAGCTGTACGCCATGCTTCATAGGATAGGTCTGGCAAGAGTAATTCTTTCGCTTTGAGGTTTAATTTGGAGAGAATCTTTCTAGGGGTCCCTGCTTCCCTTTGTATACAAGCAGACCATACTCTCAGAGCAGGTGTAACAGTGTCCATATAATAGTGTTGCGGTTTGAGGTTGAGAGTGATGGCTGAGAGTAATATTTTTAAGTCTGTTGAGACGGCAGCAGTTTCAATTTGGATCCAGGTTTTACTTGAGTTGGGTGCCCACCATTCTTTTAGTTGATCAAGAACCACTGCTCTGTGGTATGCTTGAATGTTTGGGGCTCCCATACCACCCCTATGTACCGGGGAAAGTTAATCTTCTTTTTGATTCTAGGCCTCTTGTTCTGCCAAATTAATTCATCAATCAATTTTTGCAATTGGTGTAACTGAGTGGGCAAGGGAGGTACAGGAATTGTGTGAAACATGTACAAAATATGAGGGAGCAAATACATTTTCGATTTGGGCTATTTTACCTGCCCAGGTGGATGGGACTAAGCTCAATTCTTTGGAAATGTGCAGAAGCTTCTCCTGTAGGTTGTTGAGATTAGTAGTTAACATGAGCCGACTTGGGAATGATAATTGAATGTCTAGGTAAGGGAGTGAGGCCTTGGTGGACAATTCTGTGGATCAATACCTAGATCAAGCATAGTGGATTTGTTGTGATTAACCTTGTACAGAGATACAGTACTAAATTGGTCTAAATGTTTTTGTACATTAAAGAGGGATGTTTGGGGATCGGTGACGGTGATGATGACATCATCGGCGTATAGCCCTATTTTGTGTTCTACGCTACCGACGTTAATGCCAGTTATTGACGGCGAGGATCTTATAGCTTGTGCAAGGGGTTCCATCACCATGGCAAAGATCAGGGGAGACAATGGGCACCCCTGTCTTGTGCCATTGGTGATTTCCAGTGGGTCGGATTTGATCCCTGAAGTCCAAATTCTGGCACTTGGGGAAGAGTACAAGTTCATAATTGCTGTCAGGAAGCTCCCCTATAGGCCAAACTTTTGGAGTAATTTCTGCATGTATGTCCAGTGCACCCTGTCATACGCCTTCTCTGCATCCAGAGAAAGGAACAGAGAAGGCGTTCGGGTGTGCTCCAACCACTGTATCAGGTTGATTAGGCGTCTCGTGGCATCACTCGCCTTTCTGTGTGGTATGAACCCCACCTGATCAGGATGTATCAGGTGGGTAATGACCGTGGAGAGGCGTTGGGCTAGCATCTTGGCGTATAATTTAATGTCCGTGTTAAGGTGAGAAATGGGGCAGTAATTAGCCGGATTGTCTGGATCTTTGTCTGGTTTTGGGAGAGTGACTACTAGAGCTTCTAGGGCTTCTCTGGGAATTCTCCCCATAGAAGCGTAGTGGTTAAAGGTTTCACATAGATGTGGGGTGATAAGTTGTGCAAATTGTTTGTAGTATTCGTTTGGGAACCCGTCGGGTCCCGGGGCTTTGTGGAGGGGCAGTTGTTTGATGGCGTTTAGTATTTCTGATGTGGAGAAAGGCCAGGTGAGATTTTTAATGTTGACATGTTGTGTAGTTAAAATATTCCAGGATCAGCTTATGGCACTGTATACATTAATATGGCTTGGGGCACATCTCACTATTGCGGGTTCTAGTTCTAGTGACTAGCATAAGCTATAGTTTCTTAAAAATCAGGTCAATGCCCTATATTTGCTTGGGTAATGCATTGCAATTTCATTTTTCATTTGTTAACCACTTATAGACCGCCCCACGTTGATATTCTGCGGCAGGGTGGTCCTCCGGCGCAATATCACGTACAGGTATGTGATTTTATGCAGTGGGTCTGGGACGCGCACGTGCCACCAGTGACCCGCTATGATTGGACACAGCGGGAGCCAATCAGTGGGTCCAGCAGTAGCCGGGACCCGCCGATCGTTCACAGGAGAGGCAGAGCATCAGTCTGCCTATGTTAACAAGGCACACCGCCATTCTGTGAGGGAGGAAGATGGAGATCTTGTGTTCCTGCTAAGCAGGAACACATATCTCTGTCTTCCTCCAGTCACAGCATTCCCCACACAGTTAGAAAGCACTCCCTAGGAGCTCACTTAGCACTTTGATCGCCCCTAATGTTAACCCCTTTTCTGCCAGTGTCACTGTCTGACAGTGAGTGCATATTTTTTAACATTGATCATTGTATTAGTGTCACTGGTCCCCAAAAAGTGTCAGTTAGGTGTCTGATGTGTCTATCGCAATGTCACAGTCTTGCTAAAAGTCGCTGATCGCTGAAATTACTGGTAAAAAATAAATAAATAAACAAAAATTCCTTTAAAATATCAAATAGTTAGTAGACGCTATAACTTTTGCACAAATCAATCAATATACCTTATTGGGATTTTTTTTACCAAAAAGATATAGCAGAATATATATTGGCCTAAATTGGTGAAGAAATTAGATTTTTTTACTGGATGTGTTTTATAGCACAAAGTTTATAGCGCAAAGAATAAAAACCGCAGAGGTGATCAAATGCCACCAAAATAAAGCTATTTGAGGGAAAAAAGGACATCAGTTTAATTTGGGTAAGGTGTCACAGGACAGCGCAATTGTCAGTTAAAGTAATGCAGTGCCATATCGCAAAAAAATGCCTGGTCATGAAAGGGGGTAAACCTCCTGGGGCTGAAGAGGGTAAATTTAGCTAAAGGTCTTATTTGTCATCAAGAGGTCCAAATAGGTCCCCACGAAAAAAACAAAAAAAACAAAACAGTTTCTCTTTTAAGTACTGTGGTGCAACATGGCGAGATTAGCAAGGGTATATTTATAACCATTGCAGACCATGTGACTGCTATGGGTCCCAGAAGCACAAAGGGTATAGCACTGTCTGGCTATGCAGTAATTTATGTACAGTATATAACATGGCCCTGGAGAATGCAACAGAAAATTAAAATAAATATAGGGCAGTCATGCCTGTAATCAATAGAAATGCACTGGACCTTGTTTCCATCTAGTCTTTGTTCCCACTGTTTTCACCTGGTGATCTGGTTAGTAACACACCCCCTGTATTAGAGAGCCTTGGTGTTCACCTAAACAACAAACTGGACTGGACAGACAACACTGAGGCAATCTATAAGAAAGGGCAGAGCAGACTCTTTCTGCTGAGGATACTAAGGTCTTTTGGAGTGCAGGGAGAGCTACTGAAGACCTTTTTTGACTCTGTGGTGGCCTCAGCCATATTCTATGGTGTGGTCTGCTGGGGCAGCAGCATCTCTACTGCAAACAGGAAGAGACTGGACAAGCTGATCAGGAAGGCCAGCTCAGTCCTGGGGATTCCCCTGGACACTGTACAGGAGGTGGGAGAAAGGAGGATGGTAGCAAAACTATCATCATTGCTGCAGAACGCCTCTCACCCCCTGTATGAAACCGTTACCTTGTTGAGCAGCTCCTTCAGTGACCGACTGTTACATCCTAAGTGTCTGAAGGAGCGTTATAGAAGGTCTTTTCTCCCTGCTGCTATTAGACTTTACAATCAAAGCTGCTCCCAGTGAACCATTAACCATAATACACACTGTTATTACTGTTTT
>BLSH010411769.1:468274-486022 GCA_018402905.1 Glandirana rugosa
CTGGTCTGGGTTCTGGAGTCCAGAGGCTTTGTAGGACTGTGGATGGGATAAAGCCTCTAATCTTACTTCCAATTCTTACCTATTAGCTAGACATTATTTAGTTTCAGCAGTGCACAGCCCTTTTTTATGTGAGCTGACTGATGCTCAGGGCTCCCTCTCTCTTTCTCTCACTCTATCTGCTGTAGGAGCCTGCTGCTGGGTGAAAAGGCTGACCGCTGATACTAAAAAGGCACCTGTTTGTTTTTAGGAATCCATAAACCCTTAGTGGCTTCGACAAGCAGGTATTTTGTTTTATGCTATTGACTTGGTGTACAAAGCCTTCCTGCATCAATGCTATATTTGTTTTCTGGCTTGTTGAATAAAACTGCTTGGACTGTTGATGGGTTTACACGACACAAGTCCATCTAGTTCAACCAAAAAAAAACAGAAAAATGTTATACAACCATACAATCCCATATACAATCCTTCACCCTCAGTTGATCCAGAGGAAGGCAAAAAAACCCAGCAGAGCATGATCCAATTTGCTTATTCCCCGAGAGGCAATCGGATTCACCCTGGATCAACTTTACCTACTTAACTTTACCCAGTTATATTATTTACATTAAGGAAAGAATCCAGGCCTTTTTAAAAGCAATCTATCGTGCTGGCCAAAACCACCTCTGGGGGGAGTCTATTGCACATTTTCACAGTCTAACTGTGAAGAAACCTTTCCGTATTTGGAGATTAAATCTTTTTTCCTCTAGACGTAAAGAGTGCCCCCTTGTCCTTTGTGATGACCTTAAAGTAAATAACTCAACACCCAGTGGTGTATTTAGGTTTTGTGCTGCCCTAGGCCTGACTAAACTCGTGACCCCCTAATTTAAATATTGCCCACCCTTCCTGGCAATGCCACACCCCTTCCTGTTTAAGACCCGCCCTGTCATTTGTAAACCGCACCCCTTCCTCGTTAGACTCCACCTCTTCCTCTCTGTACATTATGCCCAGGTTCACATTACTCGCATAATACATAACTCGCACGATTTCAAACCAGTAATGCAGTTTGACTTCAGAGGCGATTTGACAGACATCTGTGAGGGTTAATGTACAGATGTCTATTCAAATCGCCCTCAATATCGCCAAAAGTAGTACAGGAACTACTTTTGGGAATCTATGCGGCGCCATAAATTTGGCATTGTACCGATTCAAATATTGCCATTGCCAGCAATAACTGCCAATTTGGCATGCGATTTGACAGTCAAATCCCATGCCAAATCAGCCCAATGTGAATGTGGGCTTAAAGTGGATACCAAGTGCAGCCTCACCAGTGCCCATCAATGCAACCTCACCAGTGCCCATCAATGCAACCTCACCAGTGCCCATCAATGCAGCCTCACCAGTGCCCATCAATGCAACCTCACCAGTGCCCATCAATACAGCCTCACCTGTGTTCATCAATGCAGCCTCACCTGTGCTCATCAATGCAGCCTCACCTATGCTCATCAATGCAGCCTTACCAGCGCAGCCTCATTAGTACCCATACAGGTGGTAAGGAGGGAGCATACCGATACCTCCACTGCCTGTCAATTGCTCTGAAAAAAGATCTGTGTGGATTGCTTTTCAGAGGAGTGACAATCTATTTCAATAAGAGCAGCAACGGAGGGCATTAGTGTAATTGTCTAGGGAGGAGGTGGTGTTTAAACTTACACCAATTTTCCAGCCTCTATCTGTGCATTGTACTCCAATTTGCCACCTGTCCTGCACACCTAACACTTAACATACACACAGTTCACTCTGAATAGACATGAGTAGGTAAAGGGACAAAAAAAAAGAAATATCTGTGAGTCTCAGGCTGGGTTCACACTCCCAGCAGTGGTCTGGTGTATCCTGGTTCCCTGTTTCAGGTCCAATTTCAGCCCAAATTTTGGGCTGAATTCGGACCTGAAAATGGTCCAAAAGATGCACAGATTTTTTGTGCAAAATGCACCAGACCTGCTGAGGAAATATGTGAACCGGCTCCATAGAGAGCTCCATAGAGAGCCGGTCAATATCTCCTGCTATTGCGATTTGGATGCGAGGAACCCACCTCCAATTCTCATAGGTGTGAACCCAGCCTAAGGCTGGGTTCTCTGCATCCAATTCGCAATAGAAGGAGATATTGACCGGCTCTCTATGGAGCTTTCTTTGGAACCGGTTCACATATTTCCTCAGCGGGTCTGGTGCGTTTTGCACAAAAAAGCTGTGCATCTTTTGGACCATTTTCAGGTCTGAATTCAGCCCAAAATTTGGGCTGAAATTGGACCTGAAACAGGGAACCAGGATAGCCAGACCCCTGCTGGGAGCCGCTGCAGGTTCCAGTGTGAACCCAGCCTCAAATGTAGTTAGCAGGGTGGGCGATAAAAAACAGACTGATCTATAATGAGAAATGAGACTTTTCTTCACATGTCAGAAGGCAGGTTATCCAATATATACAAGCAGACACTAAGATGTTAAGTGGCATTTATACCAGAAGCACCACCCTGCAGATATAAGCTGTAATCATTTAGGTAAGTAGCAGTGTCCATTGAAGCAGAGAAGTAAAGCACAATCCTCTCCTAGCACCAGGCACACAGAGGGTTAATAACCAGAGACCTATTTCAGATAACAAGGAGATAGGAGGAACAAAGTTGGAAAGCTGGAGCACAGATAAGGGGCTGCATGAGGTTTGCAGAGACAGTGAGGATCGGTATCTTACTCTCCCCCCTCCAAGTCTGCTGCTGACTACAATCCAACCGGCCTGTGCAGCTTAGGGTCACAACACGGGAGGAGACACACTGACCATCTCTCTTTCTGCTGTTCTGCCCTCTGTGTGGAGAGGAGGGGGAGGGGGAGCTGTCACCACCACATGCTTCTATGAGAGAGACGCTCTCAGAACGCTGCAGCCAGCAGTGAATGGGCTGACTCGGGAGGAGGACTGGAGGAGGGATTTTTTCATGTGGGGGCAGCACCCCCCCCCCAAGTGCCACCCAAGTCCTCGGCCTTGTTGGCCTAGGCCAAGACACAGCATTGAATTTAGTGTCCGTGTTAAGGAGAGAAATGGGGCGGTAATTAGCCTGATTGTCTGGATCTTTGCCTGCTTTTGGGAGAGTGACTACTAGAGCTTCTAGGGCTTCTCTGGGAATTTTCCCCATAGAAGCATAGTGGTTAAAGATTTCACATAGATGTGGGGTGATAAGTTGAGCGAATTGTTTGTAGTATTAGTTTGGGAACGCGTAGGATCCTCACGGGCTTTTGCCTGGAGAGTATGTGCTTCTAGAATGTCTCTCTACTTGGGCCTTGCCTTAGGCTGGGGCATGTGCTGTTGGCTCAATGACTTTAGTTACCCTTTTGAAGGGTGTTATGTAGATGAAGCTGGATGGCTGCCTATAACAAGCATTTGTAAGGAATATATAGTTAGTGTTACATAGTTGGTAAGATTGGAAAAAGACACAAGTCCATCCGGTCAAACCTGTGTGTGTGCTTATGTCAATAGTACATTGTATACCCCTGTATATTGTGGTCGTTAAGGTGCCCATCTAACATTTTTTTTGAAATTATCAATACTCTCCGCTGAAACCACAGCTTGTGGAAGGGAATTCCACACCCTTACCACTCTTACAGTAAAGAACCCGCTACACAGTTTAAGTTTAAACCGCTTTTCTTCTAATTTTAGTGAATGACCACGTGTCTTTTTAAATTCACTTTCACAGAAAAGCTTTTTCCCTATTGTGGGGTCACCAGTATGGTATTTGTACATTGAAATCATATCCCCTCTCAAGCGTCTTTTCTCCAAAGAGAACAAATTCAATGCTTGTAGTCTTTCCCCATAGCTGAGATCCTCCAGCCCCTTTATTAATTTTGTTGCCCTTCTCTGGACCCTCTCCAGTTCAAGCACATCCCTCCTGAGGACTGGTGCCCAGAACTGGACGGCATACTCAAGATGCGGCCGGACTAGAGTCTTGTATAGTGGGAGAATTATTGTTTTATCTCTGGAGCGAATCCCCTTTTTAATGCATGCCAATATTCTGTTGGCTTTGCTTGCAGCAGCCTGGCATTGCATGCCATTGCTAAGCCTGTCATCTACTAGGACCCCCAGGTCCTTTTCCATCCTAGATTCCCCCAAATGTTCTCCTCCTAGTGAGTAAACTGCATTCATATTTTTGGCACCCAAATGCATTATTATACATTAAACCTCACTTGCCATGTAGTTGCCCACCCCATTAATTTGTTTAGATCTTTTTGCAAGGTTTCCACATCTTGCGTGGAAGTTATTGCCCTGCTTAGCTTTGTATTGTCTGCAAAAACTGAAATTGAGCCGTTTATCCCATCCTCCAGATCATTTATGAATAAATTAAATAGGATTTGTCCCAGGACAGAACCCTGCGAGACCCCACTTTCCAGACCAGACCATTCTGAGTATTCCCCATTTATCACCACCCTCTGGATTCATCCCTGTAGCTAATTTTCAATCCATGTGCTCACCATTTGATCCATGCCAACAGACCTTGCACTGTAAACATTTATGGGGAACTGTATTGAATGCTTTTGCGAAATCCAGGAACACCACATCTACCGGCCTTCCTTTATCTAGATGGCAGCTCACTTCCTCATAGAAGGTTAATAGATTGGTCTGACAAGAACGATTCTTCATGATTTCATGCTGATTACTGTTAATGATACCATTCTGATTACTAAAAGCTTGTATATTATTTCAGGTACTTATATAGCGCTTTTGATTTACACAGCGCTTTACATATATATTGTACATTCACATCAGTCCCTACCCTCAAGGAGCTTACAATCTAAGGTCCCTAACTCGCATTCATACATATACTAGGGCCAATTAAGACAGGAGCCAATTAACCCTCCAGCATGTCTTTGGAGTGTGGGAGGAAACCGGAGTACCCGGAGGAAACCCACGCAGGCACAGGGAGAACATGAAAACTCCAGGCAGGTAGTGTCGTGGTTGAGATTCAAACCAGCAACCCTTTTGCTGCCAGGCGAAAGTGCTATCCACTACACCACTGTGCTGCCCCATATAGTCCTTTATCATCCCCTCCAAGAGCTTGCAGACTATTGATGTTAGGCTAACTGGCCTGTAGTTCCCAGGGATGTATGTATAAAACACGTTATTACAGATATAAATTAGTTTTAATGCTGATCTGGGGCCTGTCTGATAACCTTAGAAGTGATAAATGACTGGAGAGGCAGCTGACCAATTCTACTTGAATCCTACAAACCCCCTCCACTGCTGCCATACCTGTGATTGAGTAAAAGTAAAATATTATTGCATAAAAAATACACAAAGACCTGTATACAAACCTTGCACACACATAAAACACACATATGTATATGTAAGGTTGCAATAAAATTATGTAGCGGGTGCCCCGCTATTTCTGCGGCTTTTGCTAAGTGGCCACCGCAAATGCACAGGTTCTCTTAGAAGGGAGACATCCCCTGTCAGCTCCTATGGGGGAATTTCTCCCCCTCCTTCTTGTTTCACAGACTGAACTCAATGTAAGCTGTGTAGAATAGAGACATAGAGACACATAGGTATCAGATTACACACTGCTAGCCTCCTATGTTTCTTGAGCATAAGAAACAGAGCCAATAGGAGGAACAGTGACAACAACAATTGGGGGAGGCTTTTACAGCAGCGACAAGGATCTCTGGGAGCAGCAGTGTTTGATGGGATTTGTAGTGCTACAGAACAAATCTGTCCTTGGACTCTGTAATGGAAAGACTCTATTTCCCAGGGTGCTGTGCTGCAGGAAAAGCTCTTTAGAGGAATGATGCTTTGTGGGAGAACCTATTTAGGTGAAGGGAGGAGTTTGCTTCAGTCTCTTGGGACAGCGTGGCTGATGAGTAAGGACCCTGTGTGTTCATAACAGCAGGGCTGCAGCCCGAGGCCTACTTCCAGCTGAATTTCTACAGTGTCCCAGCCAGCTGTGGTGCTACAGTGTTCCGGTGGGTGATCTGCAGGGCCAGCTTACAGACATCTGAGTCCGTCCCTGGAGCAGCAGCAGACACAGCAGCAGCCGCATCGATCAATACAGAGAGAGAGAGAGCTGCATGGAGTGCAGTAGAGGCCATTTTCCCTAAGGCAAAGAGCAATCAGACATCATCAGTTTCAGCGTCATCAGCACGGCCTGAGCATCTGGACCATCTCTGTGATCGGCTAATCAAGGGTGGTGAGCAGACTGAAACCTACCTTTGAGTTTACTTAGTTGTTTCAATCCTTTTTTGTTAATACAGGCTCAGTCTTACTAGTGGATCACAAAATCTTGTGCACAGGTCCTTCTTTGACAGATAATATATCCTGGAGTCAGTAATTACTACCAGGGTTTCCTTCTAAAAGTTATCTGCACTCATTTTCAGGAAAAAGGACACAGCACAGACAGAGTTATATTGAACCCTGTATACAGACATCATTGCCAGTAGTCACCTTGCTGATACTTATATATAAATGTGAATAAATCCGCGCATAAAAATTAGAATAAAATCAGAATGGTTAATATGTAGCAGCTGTACACAATGTTCTACACTAGAGCATTTAGTCAATATAAATAATAAAGTGCAGCGCTGGTAAATGTTCAAATTCTACAAATAGCAGAGAGATGACAAATGTTCAAGGATTTTTGAGTACTAGAAAAAAGGCAAGATAATTCCCAGTTCCCGTGCATGAGGTGAAGAAATAAGTGGGTCACACTACACCAGGATCACACCGCTCTTACCCACATGTGTGTGACCCCGTATATAAGAGCGGTCAAACACGCTTCAATTACTGATAGGTAATCAGGCTCGATGGAACTGCTGCTCCTTCCAAGATTCCAATGCAGTGACAGGTCATCAGAAATGTCAGCTTAACCTCTTTTCCACCCGTTGACCAAACGGACACAATCCCTCAGGTGTGGTAACATACAAGAGTAAAGAAGCTCCACATGGAGTCATAACGTTTAAAACAACATTTATTGCTATATGAAATAACACTCACATGGAAGCTGCAGATACAAGCGTGTTGATGGCGTTCCGCCAGTTACAAAGATGGCCGCGACGGGCCACGCATGCGCAGTTTAGCGTGGTGGACGTGTGTGCGTAGCTCCGACCGGTTTTGTCACATCTGACGTCATCAGGGGCACGCCCACACATCCATACCACGCAAATAAATACCCCACGTCACTCAGAGGGGGCCAATCAGCAACAGTGTTAGAACTAATTGAGATAGATAGAAATGGATTATGTTATATAGTAGCCTGGCGTCCTCTTGCCTGCCAAAAAGATGGCGGCCACCACCCATAGCCCAAAAGTTTTAATAGATGGACCAGTTACAGTTGGCGCCCTCCAGTGTTCAAATGATAGAACACAGGTGCCTATTCAAAATTCAAAATATATTTCAAGACTAAAAAAACTTTATTGCGGTAACCCAAAATTCCAAAAATCTAACATACGATTTCATTTATTTTAAAAGACATACTTGTAAAATTCATATTTTAAAAAATCCTTATTTTTAAAAAAAAATGCTGTAGCCATCCCCATTGTGACATGAGGTTCACAAAATTCCATGATTTAGACAAACAGCTCAAAAACTCCATTTCAATAGAGGAAAAGGGAGAAAATTACATATTCAACTGCTATTAATAAAAAATTAATATCCCAATCTATGTTGAGACCAAACGGCGCATAATTCTTAAGTCTATAAATCCATCCTGTTTCTGCCTGAGAGATGGATCTTTTAGTATTGGCTCCTCTCCACTGTGGAGTAAATTTCTCTATAGCTGTAAACATGGTGCCAGATGGATCTCTCCCATGTTTAAGATCATAATGTCTGGACACACTGTGGCCTGGAAATCCCTTTTTATATTAGAAACGTGTTCGCCCAATCTGATGGCCAGGCTATGTATAGTTCTCCCCACGTAGTCCAGCCCGCACTTAATGAGGTATACCACATTAGTGGTGCTGCAAGTAATACATGATTCAATATTATAGGTTCTCCCTGTAACAGAGGAGCTAAAAGACTCAATCGTCCTTCCCTTTAGTATATTCATTCTGCAAGCTTTACACTGTTTACAAAAATAATATCCCTTGAAATCCTGGAAAAATATAGGTCTAATTGGTGGGTCCGGTATATTTGGTGCCACCCTATTTCTCAGGCTCCCTGAGCCCCTGAACACAACCCCCCGGTCTTTCAGGGAGGGTTGGGCCCAGTATACGGTCATTTTTTAAAATTGACCAGTGTTTAGAATTTTCTTAATCAGTTAATGTTGATTTGAATAGGTGGTGAAAAAGGTAGAGCCCCAATCCCTGGTCTGACCAGCCAGAGAAGATTTATCCTTCATAAGGCTTCCTCTATCCTGCTGCTCCACCTCATCCATTATACGTACCAGATCCTCCCTTTCATAACCTTTCTCCACAAACCTTTTTAATAGGATCTGGGCTTCCTTGCGGTAATCTTCCACACTTGAACAGTTCCTTCTCAACTGAAGGAACTGTCCCTTGGGGACAGCCAAGATCCATGCCGGATGATGGAAGGAGTCAGTCGGTATGTAGCTATTACGATCAGTATTTTTTAAATATGTGTTAGTGATCAGGGTTTCTCCTGAGGCTTTTATACAAAGGTCCAAGAAATGTATCTCAGAGGCGCTTATCTCATAGGTCAGGGAAATTCCCTTGTCGTTTCTATTAAGGGACTCCAAAAAGGATGTGACCGAATAAATGTCCCCCTCCCATATGAAAATAATATAATCTATAAAGCGCCTCCAAAGTATCACTTCAGATCTGTTAGAATTCAAAACTACCTCCTCCTCCCACTTTGACATAAATAAATTAGCCATACTGGGGGCAAACTTTGCCCCCATGGCTACGCCTTTCTTCTGTAAATAGAAAGACCCCTGACTCCAAAAGTAATTGTCGGTCATTGCTAATTTTAACAGATCCAGAATAAATTGTTTCTGTAGGCATGGAATAGTGGAATCCTGTGCAAGGAAATGTCTTACAGCCTCCATTCCTAGATCATGGGAAATAGAGGTGTAAAGGGATGAAACATCCACCGTTACCATCAAATAATTTGGTTTCCAATCAATATCCTGCAGAAGATTAATCACATGCTTGGAATCCCTCAGGTAGGAAGCTGTACCCATCACCAGCGGCTGGAGAAAGTAGTCAATATACCTTCCCACCCTAGAGGTGATAGCGTCAATACCGCTGATGATGGGGGATTCTCTAAACTTTTGTGTATCTTGGGCAGGTAGTACATAATGGGCAACCTGGGAGCCAATGAAATTAAAAATTCAGCCTCCTTTTTATTCAGGATATCCAAACTTGTGTCCTCCTTCACCAGGGTTCTTAATTATTTCTTATAACTAAGACCAGGGTCATTAGTCAATAAAGCGTATGTATCCACATCAGCCAGAATCCTCGATGTTTCCTTATTATAGTCAGATTTATCTAAGACCACTATAGCCCCTCCTTTGTCCGCTGATCGGACCACAATGTCCTTTCTCTCACATGGTTTGGCTATACCCTTTTCAATATTCTTGTTCACATATGTTTTATGATATTTTGGAGTCAGGGGTCTTTCTATTTACAGAAGAAAGGCGTAGCCATGGGGGCAAAGTTTGCCCCCAGTATGGCTAATTTATTTGTGTCAAAGTGGGAGGAGGAGGTAGTTTTGAATTCTAACAGATCTGAAGTGATACTTTGGAGGCGCTTTATAGATGATATTATTTTCATATGGGAGGGGGACCTTGATTCGATCACGTCCTTTTTGGAGTCCCTTAATAGAAACGACAAAGGAATTTCCCTGACCTATGAGATAAGCGCCTCCGAGATACATTTCTTGGACCTTTATATAAAAGCCTCAGGAGAAACCTGATCACTAACACATATTTTAAAAATACTGATCGGAATAGCTACATACCGACTGACTCCTGCCATCATCTGGCATGGATCTCGGCGGTCCCCAAGGGACAGTTCCTTCGGTTGAGAAGGAACTGTTCAAGGGTGGAAGATTACCGCAAGGAAGCCCAGATCCTATTAAAAAGGTTTGTAGAGAAAGGTTATGAAAGGGAGGAACTGGTATGTATAATGGATGAGGTGGAGCAGCAGGATAGAAGAAGCCTTATGAAGGATAAGTCTTCTCTGGCTGGTCAGACCAGGGATTGGGGCTCTACCTTTTTCACCACCTATTCAAATCAACATTACCTGGTTAAGAAAATTCTATCTAAACACTGGTCAATTATAAAAAATGACCGTATACTGGGCCCAACCCTCCCTGAAAGACCGGGGGTTGTGTTCAGGGGCTCAGGGAGCCTGAGAAATAGGGTGGCACCAAATATACCGGACCCACCAATTAGACCTATATTTTTCCAGGATTTCAAGGAATATTATTTTTGTAAACAGTGTAAAGCTTGCAGAAGGAATATACTAAAGGGAAGGAAGATTGATTCTTTTAGCTCCTCTGTTACAGGGAGAACCTATAATATTGAATCATGTATTACTTGCAGCACCACTAATGTGGTATACCTCATTAAATGCCCGTGTGGGCTGGACTACGTGGGGAGAACTACACGTAGCCTGGCCATCAGATTGGGCGAACACGTTTCCAATAATAAAAAGGGATTTCCAGGCCACAGTGTGTCCGGACATAATGATCTTAAACATGGGAGAGATCCATCTGGCACCATGTTTACAGCTATAGAGAAATTTACTCCACACTGGAGAGGAGCCAATGCTAAAAGATCCATCTCTCAGGCAGAAACAGGATGGATTTATAGACTTAAGAATTATGCGCCGTTTGGTATCAACATAGATTGGGATATTCATTTTTTATGTTTTATTAAATTTTTTTATTAATAACAGTTGAATATGTAATTTTCTCCCTTTTCCTCTATTGAAATTGAGTTTTTGGGCTATTTGTCTAAATCATGGAATTTTGTGAACCTCATGTCACAATGGGGATGGCTACAGCATTTTTTTTAAAAATAAGGAATTTTTAAAATATGAATTTTACAAGTATGTCTCTTAAAATAAATGAAATCGTATGTTAGATTTTTGGAATTTTGGGTTACCGCAATAAAGTTTTTTTAGTCTTGAAATATATTTTGAATTTTGAATAGGCACCTGTGTTCTATCATTTGAACACTGGAGGGCGCCAACCGTAACTGGTCCATCTATTAAAACTTTTGGGCTATGGGTGGTGGCCGCCATCTTTTTGGCAGGCAAGAGGACGCCAGGCTACTATATAACGTAATCCATTTCTATCTATCTCAATTAGTTCTAACACTGTTGCTGATTTGCCCCCTCTGAGTGACGTGGGGTATTTATTTGCGTGGTATGGACGTGTGGGCGTGCCCCTGATGACGTCAGATGTGACAAAACCGGTCGGAGCTACGCACACACGTCCACCACTCTGAACTGCGCATGCGCGGCCCGTCACGGCCATCTTTGTAACTGGCGGAACGCCATCAACACGCTTGTATCTGCAGATTCCATGTGAGTGTTATTCTATATAGCAATACATGTTGTTTTAAACGTTATGACGCCATGTGGAGCTTCTTTACTCTTGTATGTTACCACACCCGAGGGATTGTGTCCGTTTGGTCAACGGGTGGAAAAGAGGTTAAGCTGACATTTCTGATGACCTGTCGCTGCATTGGAATCTTGGAAGGAGCAGCAGTTCCATCGAGCCTGATTACCTATCAGTAATTGAAGCGTGTTTGACCGCTCTTATCTAGGGGGTCACACGCATTGGGGTAAGAGCGGTGTGATCCTGGTGTAGTGTGACCCACTTATTTCTTCACCTCATGCACGGGAACTGGGAATTCTCTTGTCCTTTTTTCTACTACTCAAAAATCCTTGAACATTTGTCATCTCTCTGCTATTTGTAGAATTTGAACCAGCGCTGCACTTTATTATCTATATTTACTTTGCTGATACTTGTAGTGCCTCCAGATACAAGGCGATTCAGTTAGAAAGACACTGTATACAGATGTAATTTGCCCTTTCATCCTGCTGAGGAAAATCTTGCATTCTTCAATTAATGATCCAGGCCAGTTCTGTTATTTGGGCCTCCTACCTAAGAATTTAAGTGCACCAACGGGAGTGGCTAGCTGAAGATGCCAAGGCCTATCTAACGTCAAGGGGACTGAAGTTACTATTGCCATACGGCCTCACACTCATATATCCAGGGCTCTGTATATGCAGTGGGTGTGTGGGACATCCTATCTGGGAAGGTAAGATATTGACTGTTGATTCACATACAGTGTTTGTTATTGGACCTGTGGTGTCAGGAGACAGAAGAGAGGGATCTGATACAGAGAGGGTCAATCTCCTACTCTCCTCCTGCCTGGACTCATAGAGCCAAACTTGAGTAAAAGTAACCAATATGATACAGATTGCCATTTTGTGACTTTCTTGTTATTGAAGTGTTTGCTCTGCTCTTGGGGTTATTCTAAGGTTCCGAATCCCCTGAAAGCAGCCTAAATGTACTATTGAGCTATATTGTTTATGACTTCAGTTAATATTCTTCTATTGTATTCTTTGAACTTATTGCCAATGGTTATTCCACAGAAATACTACAGTAAAGATAATTTCTGTGTTTTATAATAACGTGTGTGTTTCTCATTGATCCTTGCACTCACACTATTGCCAGGTGTGCCAGAGGGGACTGAGGCTGTTATTGGGGTTGAGAGGCAGAGTAGCAGACTGAACTTAAGCGGTTCCGGAGGGGGTAGCGCTACACGTGGGGGCTCGCCCGGAAAAATCCCGCCACTCTGCAATCAATTCCTCAGGACAGCACCCCAACAAGTGCCAAAATGGACCTTGATGTTGCGGCCCGGTGGTGTCGTGAAGAAGGTGCCCGTTCAGAGTCGAGCATGGTGATTGAGCTCCCTGGGGAGGCCTGGACTGAAGAACAGATCAGCCAAGAGGTGAAGACATTGATTCCAGACCCGAAGACATGGTTGATTGATGTCAGGCCAGATCAAGAGACCTCTCACACCTATGCATTACTAGAGTGAAAGCAAGGAATCCCTGACAGTTTCCAAGGAACTATTGTGCAGTTGGCTGACAAGACTGAGTCTCGCCTAATTCAGCTAAGCAGTAGTACATTAGACATTTCTCCAGCAAGTTCTAGCCAAGCTGACGTCGTGAAGGAAGAAGTCCCATCCACGACACCCTCAATCACTGCGGAAACAGAGTTCTTCACTGCGCTAGAAAACTTCATAACCAAGTATAGTCAGACCAATGTCATCCACTCTGGGGCGGGCTACCGGAAGCTGAGACTCTTTTCAGGGGCCTACCCATGCCAGTAGGAGAAGAGGAGTATGAGACCTGGATGGAGCAGGCACTACAGGTCCTAGAAAAGTGGTATGTTCCTGAAGCTCAGAAGAAACAGCGGATTACTGAGAGCCTGAAAGGAGCTGCCGCTGAGGACATTCAAAATCCTAAATCCAGTAAAAAGACTTGCACGGTCTATGACTACCTTGCTATGCTACAAGAGGAATTTGGTCAAACAGAAGGCCTCTGATCTAATCTATCAGTTTGAGTGCAACTTTCAACATCAAGGTGAACCCTTGTCCGAGTACATCAGAAGATTGAATAAGATGCTGCATCAAATTGTGCGAAGGAAATGAATAGACTCTACAGCTCTAGACCAAGCCATGATGAAACAGATTTTGAGAGGTGCTCTACATTCCGACCCAATAGCACTACACGTGGGGGCTCGCCCGGGAAAATCCCGCCACTCTGCAATCAACTCCTCAGGACAGCACCCCAACAAGTGCCAAATGGACCTTGATGTTGCGGCCCGGTGATGTTGTGAAGAAGGTGCCCGTCCAGAGTCCAGGCACTACAGTTTGAGCACAACTTTCAACTAGAGTTGAGCGAACCCGAACTGTAAAGTTCGTGTTCGTACCGAACTTTGCGGTGTTCGTGACCCGAACCCGGACATTTAAAAAAAAGTCTGGGTTCGAGTTCTGGGTTTGGGTATTTGATCATGCATATTGAATAGCTGCAGGGCAGCCAATCAACAAGCGTGATTTTCCCTAGAAGCCATCATAGCCATGCCTACTAATGGCATGGCTGTGATTGGCCAGTGCATCATGTGACCCAGCCTCTATATGAGGCTGGAGTCACAGTGCTGCATGTCACATGTTCTCTGGGTAGTGTAGGGAGAGGATGCTGCCTGTGCTGTGAGGGACAGATTGCAGATAGATAGATAGGTAGAGATTACTACTACTACTGCTTTTAGGGACAGATTGCAGATAGATAGATAGATAGAGATTACTACTAATACTGCTTTTAGGGACAGATTTCAGATCTCATCCTGCATTACAGAAAGATCTGACTGGACTAGGTAGAGTCTACTGCTTAGAGGGACAGATTATTGTTCTAAAATCATCTCCTAGTTCTATAGGGTCAGGTTCCTGCTGTTGCTGTAAGGGACAGATTATTGTTCTAAAATCATTTTTCAGCCCTCTAGCACTTTCCAGGACTCTTTTACAGTCATTTTTGTGCCGAAAAGTTTGGGTCCCCATTGAATTCAGTGGGGTTCGGGGTAAAGTTCGGGTCAAGTTCGGTACCGAACCCGGACTTTTTTCCGAAGTTCAGCCGACCCCACCGAACCCGAACATCCATGGGTTCGATCAACTCTACTTTCAACATCAAGATGAACCCTTGTCCGAGTACATCAGAAGATTGAATAAGATGCTGCATCAAATTGTGTGAAGGAAAGGAATAGACTCTACAGCTCTAGACCAAGCCAGGATGAAACAGATCTTGAGAGGTGCTCTACATTCCGACCCAATATGAAGACTCAGATGTCCCAGTAAAGAGAAATGCTGGCTGGGTCATCAGGGCAAGTCACCAGAGTAGACACCCCCACCACCCCCAAGTTGTGCAAAGGAGCAGAGCAGTTGGATATCAAGTCTGAAATAGCCGCGCTGAAAATGCAAATATTGCAGATGTTGGAAGTGATCAATATGCTGACAGCAAATTCACAGAGTTGTCCAGTCAGGGAGTTTCAGGGCCTAGTGTGCCTCTGGCTTCATTTACAGTGCCTGGCAAGAGGTCAATGAATCCAGATGTCTGTCTGAACTGTGGAGGTGTAGGTCACTCCCAGCGAGAATGCCCTAGTTCACCAAGGAGGGCAGAAGACTGATGTGGACCACAGAGAACTGACTCAAGGATGGAGAGAAGGCCTGGGGCCTTCAAGAAGAACTTTCACTGAACCTGCAAGGGAACAGAGGAGGGCACCTGCAGTTTATGCTGTCTCCATCAGAGATGACTCTAGGCCTCCAAAATGTCAACAGAAACAGAATTCCCAATGCCAGAAGAGAAAGGAAGCACGAGTCCAGCCACGAAAACCTGCTGTTCCAAATGCTTCCACCAAACCTCCTGCTCATTTGATAGGCCCTCTGCCGGTAGTGTCTGTTTTGGTGGAAGGAATTTATACAAGAGCCATTCTTGATTCAGGTGCTCAGGTAACCTTGCTGACCAGAGACTTTTACAGGAGGTATTTGTCGTATATGCCCCTGAAAAAGATGGAAGATATAGAGATCCAGGGTATTCAAGCAGAGGATTACCATTGTGATGGATATATGCAGGTCAAGTTGTCATGTGATCCAATGAGGACTGGGAATGCTCAGAGCTTTGAGACCCTGGCCATTGTGTGTCCTTGGCTGCCGGGGTCCACAGGAACTTCGTTGATCATTGGGACCAACACAGATCTGGTAAATTGGAAGTTGGTCCCTGTTGTCCACAGATGTGATCCCTCACCTTCTCTGTTAGCAGAAAAGTGAGAATTGTCTCACTTTTCCACAATGGATGAAGAAGGATACATTGCAGAAGCAAAAGAAACTGATCTGCAGGAGGCAGAAGCAGTCAAACAGGAAGATGGGGCTAATGAGCCTATCAGGGCTGAACTAAGGACACAGAAAGGGTGAAGAGTTGTGCGCCACCTCAAGAGATCGACCAGATCGATGTGTTGGGTGAGAGTTCAGAAGAAGTCACACTCACCCCCAAAGAGACACTTGACATGCCTGACCAGTTCACCACAGATTTGGTGACAGGCGCCCCAGACTCACCCTTGGCACAACTGGCAGGGCCAGCCCTGTACAGGTGGCCTGCAGACAGGACAACCCCCCATCATATGACCATTGGTGGGAGGTTTCTCTGTAAATCATGTGTTATAAAATAAGTTGGTTGAGTCATGAAAATGCAAACTGTTTGTTTTCCTGTGTGCACTAGCCTGTTTTTCTCCATGTGTAAATATAAAGCATATAACAGGTTACAGACGTTCTGTCTCCTTTGGAGGACCAAAGGTTCTTTGGTGGGGGGAGTGTGTAGCCGTGCCCCGCTATTTCTGCGGCTTTTGTTAAGTTGCCGCTGCAAATGCACAGGTTCTCTTAGAAGGGAGACATCACCTGTCAGCCCCTGTAGGGGGATTGCTCCCCCTCCTTGTTTCACAGACTGAACTCAATGTAAGCTGTGTACAGAGACATAGAGACACATAGGTATCGGGTTACACACTGCTACTCTCCTATGTTTCTTGAGCATAAGAACCAGCAGAGCCAATAGGAGGAACAGTGACAGCAACCATTGGGAGAGGCTTTTAGAGCAGCAACAAGAATCTCTGGGAGCAGCAGTGTTTGATGGGATTTGTAGTGCTACAGAGGAAATCTGTCCTTGGACTCTGAAATGAAAACACTCAATTTCTCAGGGTGCTGTGCTGCAGGAAAAGCTCTTTAGAGGAATGATGCTTTGTGGGAGAACGTATTTAAGTGATGGGAGGAGTTTTCTTCAGTCTTTTGGGACAGTGTGGCTGATGAGTAAGGACCCGGTGTGTTCATAACAGTGGGGCTGCAGCCTGAGGCCTACTTCCAGCGATCCAGCAAGCTGAATTTCTACAGTGTTCCAGCCAGCTTTGATGCTACAGTGTTCCGGTGGGTGATCTGCAGGGCCAGCTTACAGACATCTGAGTCCGTCCCTGGAGCAGCAGCAGACACAGCAGCAGCCGCATCAATCGATACAGAGAGAGAGAGAGCTGCATGGAGTGCAGTAGAGGCCATATTCCCTAAAGCAAAGAGCAAGCAGACATCATCAGTTCCAGCGTCATCAGCACGGCCTGAGCATCTGGACCATCTCTGTGATCGGCTGATCAAGGGTGGTGAGCAGACTGAACTTACCTTTGAGTATACTCAGTTGTTTCTATCCTTCTTTTGTCAGTACAGACTCAGTCGTACTAGTGGATCACAAAATCTTGTGCACAGGTCCTTCTGATATATCCTGGAGTCAGTAATTACCACCAGGGTGTCACGTACCTGACGGTGGAGTCTGTCTTGTGCAGGGAACAACCGCTCTTGCGCACCCGATTCAAGGACCCCTGGTAGTGGGGACAGAGGCCCAAGAGTGCGGGTGTCTCTACCAGGTCTACGAGTCCGGCACGACTACTGCGACCTTGACTACTACAGACGAACGAGAAACGAAATCCCTTATACCGGAGATGACGTGAGGTACGTCGAGAGAGAGAGAGACATAGCTAACTACGCCGACGACGACACAGACGACGACGAGGTCCCTGCCTGAGTCTACAGACATTCGACCGGGACGTCTAGTGGGTGGCCTTGTGACATCGTAGTTTCGACCGACCTTGTGACATCTTTAAGTCGAACGACCTAGCGACCTTCATCCGGAGTCCGACGTCGGGGTGACAATACTTGTGTGGCCCAGGAATGAGTAGTCGGTGTGACAGGGTTT
>BLSH010411801.1:6827-37064 GCA_018402905.1 Glandirana rugosa
GGCTTGAAACAGGGTCTGGGGCTTGGGGTAACTTTAGTTACCTCTGGGCCTGAAAATTGCACTGATTCCCGGTTTCATTTAAAGTGATACACACATTTTGCAGAACAGTGATATGGGTACTCCCGGCTTATTTATACTTTTTTGACACAGTTTGAAGATGATTTTAGAACAGTTCTATGGCCTCTAATGTTAATTAATACTTTTCAGACCCATTTTGAAGATGATCTCCATTTTTGCATTTTTTATGTTTTTATTTTTTTAAAAATATTTAAAGTTATTTCCCTGTCCCCATTTCTTTGTAGGTCACTTGTCCCACCCTTACCCACATTTCCTTCCTTTTGCAGACCTCTAGGACCTTCCAGGACTATTTTGCAACATTTTTTGTACCTAAAAGTCCGGGTCTCCATTGATTTCAATGGGGTTCGGGGTCTGGGACAAAGTTCGGGTTCTGTCCGGACCCGAACCCGGACTTTGTCCCGAAGTTCGGCCGAACCAGCAGAAGCATAGAAGTTCGCTCAACTCTATAGACAGGCTGTTTCTTACGGGGATTCCAGAGTTCTCCTTCAGAAGACCGATTTTACATTGCTTCAGTTCATGGTTCTTCAGCTAGGGCACCATCTTAATGAAATACTACTGTATGTGAATCAATATGTAATTTACACTGCAACAGACTGCAGTCAATTCAAGAGGTAATAATTATATGATTCCACAGGAGTAATGCATATATTCTGGCTGTAATTCTAAAGGAATACTGAGTCATTGTTAGTGATGTAAACTGGGAAGAAATAGAATGGCTGAGTGGAGGGATTAAACTCTTACTGAGCACTGGTCAGCTGTCATGTTGTGGTAAATGGCTTCCCAGAAGCTGCTCAGGTTTGAGGAATGGTTTGTATCACAAAGGTATGATACTACATGCTCTAAAATGTACTCAAAGAAATTAGATCTTTATCTATGTGTGTTCCAGGATCTAAATATTAACAACAGTGGTTTAAACTGTTGTAATTTTAGTTAGCTGCCCTTGGTTATTCATACAAAAATTGGCCGTCTACGACCATAGCTAAAATAATCACTCAACAAAGTTACCCAGGTTGGGAGCATACAGTATGTATAAAGCGGTGAATCTGACAGTCACAAAACGTTCACTGCCAGTGAATCTTCCAGTTGCATGTGTCTGGTGAAAGTGATATTCTCTGCTTTATAAATTTACCCCTTAGTGTGGTTAGTCAGGCTAGTGTAAAATGCATTAGCTAAAAAACACCTTGCACGTTTGTCTAAGAATTCTGATTAAGAAACATATAATTTGCATAGATGGGGCAAAGGAAAGGAAGGGAAGGGAAGGGAAAGGAAAGGAAAATGAAAAGAAAAGAAAGGAAATGGTATTGCTTTCCTTGTCCTCACTGGGGACATTCATACTCTCAATTTGTCCTGGTGACCATTTTCAATGTTCTAATGAGGACATTTGTTTGGGTGACAGCTGTCTAAAAGGGGCTTTCCTTTACTCCAAAGAGATTTTTCCCATTTCCTTTTGAGCTCCAAGACATAAAGTAAAGGCAAATCTTCCCAGTGGAACACATACAGCAAAAAAAAAAAAAATACAGGGTTTTAAAAGAATTACTAAACCCAAGAAACACATATAAAATATTACTTCTTAACAGTCCCTAGATGTTGTACACAAAAGTACTGTAAATACCTGTTGATCTTGCCAGTGCCCTTGTCACTTTATGCAAGCTGAACAGATGAACAGAAAGCAAAGACATCTACTGCTAAACAAAATCAATTCCTGTGCAATAGATACAAACAAAGGCAGACATGTTTGAAGTCCAGTCTAGGTGGCAACCATGGCCACACCTAAGGACTGGTAAGTAATGTATATTACACTTTGTTTCTGTGTTTAGATGCATTTTAACCATTAAGTACTTTATCCAAATTAAACACAGGTCTTGGCTTTAGATATACTTTAAATAAACGTTTATGACAGCTGTCATGTCATAGTCTGCATTAAAAAGAATTTCTTCTTATTGATATTTTAATGTTATTATTTTTACGCCCAACTTAATAGGGTCTCCTTCTAGTGAGTATCTGTATCCCAGGCAATATACCCAACATCCCTGCAAAACAATGTTTGACATTAAAGTGGTTGTAAAGAAAGACTCAGGGTTTTTTACCTTTATGCATTCTATATATAAAGGTAAAAAACCTGTGTGCAGAAGCCCCCCCAGCCCCCCCCCCCAATAATTATCTAAGCCCCATCTCCATCCAGTGATGTGCACAAGAACAGTGGCTCTCCTGGGTCTCTTCTTCCTCATTGGTTGAGACACCAGAGGGGGCCATTGGCTCCCACTACTGTCAATCACAGCCAGTGAGCCAATGAGGAGAAAGTGGGGGCAGGGCTGAGGCACACTCTGTGTGTGAATGGACAAACAGAGCAGCAGCTCGGGGGCGAGCTTGCTCAGGTGCCCCCATAGCAAGCTGTTTCCTATGGGGGCACTCAGCAGGAGGGAGGGGCCAGAAGTGCTGGAGTTGGACCCGAGAAGAAGAGGATCAGGGCTGTTCTGTGCAAAACCACTGCACAGAATAGGTAAGTATTATATAGCAGAGTAAGCGCTGCTCACGGGTGAGTGACTCAGATTATTATTATACAGGATTTATATAGCACCGACAGTTTGCGCAGCGCTTTACAATATTAGGGCCGACAGTACAATTGCAATACAATTCAACACAGGAGGAATCAGAGGGCCCTGCGCGTTAGAGCTTACAATCTAGGAGGGAGGGTTAAATTATATGAAAGGGCAATAACTGTGGGGGATGAGCTGATAGGCTTCCCCAAAGAGAAAGGTTTTCAGGGATCGCCTGAAGGTGGATAGATAGATCAGTCTGACCAATTGGGGTAGGGAGTTCCAGAGGATGGGAGAGGCTCGGGAGAAGTATTGGAGGCGAGTATAAGAGGAGGTGATGAGGGAGCTGGAGAGCAGGAGGTCTTGGGAGGAGCGAAGAGGAGTTAGGTTGGTATTTTGAGACTAGGCTGGTGATGTAGCTGGGGGCAGAGTTGTGGATGGCTTTGTAGCTGATTGTTAGTATTTTGAATTTAATTTGTTGGGCGATTGGCAGAGAGGGGTGACAGACATTGAACGATTTGTAAGGTGGATGAGTCTGGCAGCGGCATTCATGATGGACTGGAAGGGGGATAGTCTATTTAAAGGTAGGCCAGTGAGGAGGGAATTGCAGTAGTCGAGGCGAGAGATGACCAGGGAGTGAATCAGGAGCTTTGTGGTTTCATTGGTTAGGAAGGGACGTATTTTAGAGATGTTGCGGAGATTGAGGCGGCAAGCCCTGGAAAGTGATTGGATGTGGGGCCAAAAGGAGTTCAGAGTCCAGGATAACACCAAGCACCCTGACATGTGGGGATGGGTGGAGGTTAGTGCCATTGCTCTTGACAGAGAAGTCGGGGGAAACGGCACGTGGGGGAGGAAATGTTATGAGTTCAGTTTTGGACAAGTTGAGTTTGAGAAAGTGGTGTGACATCCAGGCAGATATGTCTGTTAATAAGTTAGTGATACGTGAGGAGACTGACGGAGTAAGTGGGGGGTGGAGAGGTAGAGTTGGGTATCGTCAGCGTAGAAATTATATTGAAAGCCGTGGTAGGCTATCAGCCGACCCAAGGAAGATGTGTATATTGAAAATAAGATAGGTCCAAGAACAGAACCTTGGGGGACCCCAACAGAGAAAGGAAGAGGAGAGGAGGAGGTAGAATTGAACATTACACTGAAGGTGCGATGGGATAGGTAGGACAAAAGCCACTGAAGAGCACAGTCACGGAGACCAAGGGAGTAGAGTTTTTTGAGGAGGAGGGGTTGGTCGACAGTATCAAAGGCAGCCGAAAGGTCCAGGAGTAGGAGTACAGAGTAGTGTTCATTGGATTTTGCGGTTAGTAGGTCATTTGTGAGTTTAAGAAGGGCAGTTTCTGTGGAGTGTTGAGGGCGAAATCCAGATTGAAGGGGGTCCAGAAGGTTATTCTTAACAAGGTGGTCACTCAGTTGGTTGTAGACTAGGCGTTCAAGGAGTTTGGAGGAAAAGGGGAGCAAGGAGATAGGGCGCAGATTGTTTAGATCGGTAGGGTCCATGGATGGCTTTTTGAGTATGGGGGTGACCAATGCATGTTTTAGAGCATTGACGAAGAAGCCAGAAGAGAGGGAGAGATTGAAGATGTGAGTTTGAGAGTGCAGGATAGAGTCAGAGGGTGAGCGTAGTATTTGAGACAGTGGACAGGTGGTTAGGTGGGTGTTATAAAGGAGTTTAGCAACCTCGTTTATAGTAGTAGGTTTGAATTAGGATAGTGTTGATTGTGCTTGTTGACATGGGGTATTTACTGGGGAAGATGCCTGAAGGCAATGAAGAATAATTGCTGGACGGCTGCACTCCTTGAAGTTGATTTTTATTTAAATGACATAAAATCCAAGATCCATACAATGTTCCAAAATCAATAGGTATTGTACAAAAAGGCTTACGCGTTTCACACCATTGTGTGTAGGTGCTTAATCATAGCCTGAATGCTTAGACTGATAAACCCATATATATATATATGAAAAAAACCTTTGATGTGAACTTCCGGCTCTAATTGGGTAATCAGTCCAGCATTCATCAAATATGTGGCTGATGTAGTCAGCACACTCAGGTGTGTAGAAGTTCTGGTGTGCTGAACAGCAACATAGATGAGTAAAATAAGAATAAAAAACATTTTTTGGGGAAGATGCCTGTAGAGTGGAGATTTTGTCACGAATTGTGTCAATCTTGCTTTTGAAGTGATTAGCAATCTCCTGGGCAGTGAGTGTGTTAGTGGGCGGAAGCGGTGGAGGACGAAGTAGGGAGTTGAAGGTAGAGAAGAATTGACGGAGACTGGATGAGAAGGTGTTAATAAGAGTGGTAAAATAGGTCTGCTTGGCAGTGTGGAGGCGAGAATTGTATTTATGGAGCGCAGATTTGCATTGGTTGATGTCTTTGAGAGACTTAGTCTTGTGCCACAGACGCTCAAGGGCACGACTACGCTTTTTGAGGATTCTGGTGTCATCTGTTTGCCAGGGTTGTAGGGGTCGAGGCCTGATTTTGTGTGTGGTGAGGGGAGCGAGCTCGTCCAGGGTGGAGGACAGAAATTCATTGTAGATGGCAGTGGCTTGGTTGGGGCAGGACAGGGGTGAGATTTTTTCATAGAGGTGGTCAGTAGCAGAATAGAGGAGAGAAGTGTTGAGTTGGCGAAGGTTTCTACGGGTGACGGTTAGGCGATTGGAGGGGAAGGTGGTGCAAGACAGGGAGAGAGAGAAACTAAAATGGTGGTGGTCGGAGAGGGGAAAAGGATTGTTGGAGAAGTTGCATGGAGTGCATAGATAGGATAAGACAAGGTCGAGGGTGTTCCCATCAGTGTGAGTAGGAGCCTGTACCCATTGCTTCAGGTCAAATGAGGAAGTTAGACTAAGAAATGTAGAAGTAGCAGTAGTGTTAGTGTTAACTGGGATGTTAAAGTCCCCAAGAAGGATTGTGGGAATTTCAGAAGATAGAAAGTAGGGTAGCCAGGCAGAAAATTCTTCAAGGAAAGTTGACAGTGGTCCAGGAGGCCGGTAGATCACAGCAATTCTTAGGGAGGTTGGAGAGAATAGACGTATACATTGGGCTTCAAATGAAGAGAGTGAAAGAGAGGGAGGAGAGTGAAGAACCTGAAAGATGCTCAGTGGGGATAAGAGGAATCCCACTCCATCTCCCTTGCGTCCATTAGGCCTAGGGGAGTGAGTCAGATCCAGGAAACTTTCAGCATACGGCAGGTGTGGAGGTGCACACCCTGCCACTGCCAGCAGAGAGACTGCAATCAGAAAGGATCAAATGGCTGCACACTCACATCACTGCAAAAACAGCTTTATTGCATCAAAACATAATCCATAAAAACATCCAACACAGACAGGCAGGGGACCTTTGGTTGACACGTTTCACACGAGAGATCGTGCTTTCTCAGCGATGTGAGTGTGCAGCCATTCGATCCTTTCTGATTGCAGGTAAGTATTATATGTTAGTTATTTTTTTTTAAATTCTGCATTTAATATCACTTTAAGTTTTTTAATAGCATTAAAAGGTAAGTGCACCATGAAAAGCACCACCAAAATCCTAACTACACCCCCCTCTGCTTTGCATCAACTTAACATAATACATTTACACAAGTGTTAATAAATTGAAGTTTACATTTCCAAGCTGCCCTTAGAACTCCCAGCATTCATTTATAATCCAGCACCTCAGCAAAGTGGTGCCACATATAACATTGGTTGTGCCAGAAGATTTTTTCACGCTAAAGCTATTTATTTTCCTTCTGCTACACATGCTGCCCTCTATAACGTAAGTGTTAACTTCACTTTAAGTGAAGCTGACCTTTACATCTTTAAAACTTCCCAAATCAGCAGCCACCTACCTAAATACATTACTGTAAAGCCATGCCCAGTGCTGCACAGCCTTTGCAGAAAAAGGTCCTGAAGAAAGGTTCTGCAGAAAAGTACAGCCCCAGCCATAGAACTGAAAGTGGTGAGGGACACTAATGCATACTGGGAGTTGGACACAGCTGAGACATCTTTCTGCCAAGGCCATTCAGATCTCCAGAGTGAATGGAGGGAAACTCCATTTGATGTGGATGGGGGGAATCCTCCCCACTGTGCTATTGTATTGTGACAACAAGGAGACTTCCCCACCGTCAGAATACACTGATCAGTGCTGAAGCCTATTGCCTGCAGTGCTGATCGAGCAGCTTTTATCAAACAGGGTGGTTTAACAGACGTCAATCTGCAATTTGTCCGGTTTCTACTGAACTGGCCGAATTTTGATCCAAGTATGGCCAGCTTAAGTATTTAGGTAAGTGGCTGTCGGTCAGGGTGGTGGGGGAAAGAGAACTTAAAGGGAAGTTGGCCTTTAAGCATTAACTATATCAAGATGAATGTGGGATGTTTGCAGCTTTAATAAAGGGATTCATAACAAAAGCTATTTAAAACATGAATAAACATCATCTCACCATCTTCTATAGACACATTTCCCCTGAAGAAATATTTGCCATGCCCTCTTGACAGAACAACTCCTAGGCTGAAAAATAAAAGAACAGGTTGTGCAAAATAAGATACTTCTTTGTTTTGTTTCTACTAAGTTACATATTATATTTCTGCTTAGCAGATCAGGCTCATTTTTAATTTAGTGCAAGGAAAAAAGTAAAAGAAATGGCTACATTCTGTAAATATATTATACCTATGTATACTGAGGTATCCCTGGTGCAAATGTATAAACATCTTGCACCACTAGACTTACTGATCTTTGCAAATTGAGGCCCCTACCCAAAAATGGGCAAGTGTTCTTTATACAGTTTTCTAGGGCAATACAACAAAAATTGGTTGGAGATAAGACATTTGTCTTTCCTCACACACCCTACTGTGACAGTGGAACTCGCTAAACTCTCTGCTGGTGGCAACCAGTTGGTGAAAAACGCATTCCCTTTTCACCTTAAAAAAATGAAATGTTTAGAACCCACTTGCATACAAATATTTCAACAAGTTGGAAAAACTTTATGTGTACTAATAAGAATCCTCCCCTTGGGAAGTCCTACATAGCCCCAATCCTTGCAAGCATTCTTTGATTCAAGGATTTTGCTTAAATAACAAAGCTGGCTATACAGTAGTAGAGTTGTATTCAAAATGTGGCATTTTATTCATTTTCGTTGAATTATCTAATCATTAACGTTCATTTTTGACCACAGTGACAAGGAAATTCGAAGAAGCAGGGTGGAAACTGTTCTAGAAAAATGTTTTCATTCATAAAATTGCATTAATTTCAAAAAGGAAACAAAGTGTTGCAGTACTTTTGTATGACATTCTCCAAGACATCAAATGTACAATGTGACAATTTTAACATGAATGTACGTACAACCGTTCATTCAAGGAACCTAATAGTGCATGGTCAGCTTAAGACACCCCTAGTTTCAGACAACAAGTGATAGGACATGTATAAAAGGAAACTGTCTTTGGTGCAAGCAGCAATCTTTGAAAGGCTTCCTTTCACTTTTTAGCATGCATTGGAAACATGGTAGCAAAAAGCTGATTGAGTGCCATTAACAACAGACTATTTTCATGACTATACATAATGGGGCCAATTCATGAAAACTGAAGAAGCAAACAAAATGTAGAATTGCTACCCGCAGCAATTTATCATGCTGTGCCTTATACAGTATTTAATAGAAATTCTGACATGCTATATGCAGCATCTCCACTTCTGTGCTAATTTTCTTCAGTTTTTATTAATAAGTCCCTGTAATTTCCAAATGTCTCATCCCACCCATCCCACAATTCTTTCATTCTGAATTTTTAAAATGGAATCACAAAAATATAAGTATTTGTAGATGTGGTATACCTAAATGGGGTCCCCTTGATGTCAGTGTAGTAGTAGTCATTGGTCATCACCAACACCCGTTTCTTCAAAAAAAAAATACAAAGAAAGTGACTTTCAGAAGTTTATCCCTATTTAGAGAAAAAAAACAATACAAAAAGGTAAAATCTCACCCCTTTATCCACAGTCTTCTTGACCTCCATAGAAAACTTTCCAGTCTTTCTGTTCACCATGGCATTTCTCAGCTTCAAACATCAAAAGACAAAATAGTAAATAGAGAGGAGTTGAATGTGATTTCTCTCCAATCACTGCATATAAGAACATTAATCTCTTGATGCATATGTGTGGCGGGGAAGAGGGTGGTCTTTAATGCCTACTAGTCGCACATATATGGGCAGAGCTTTCTGTGCTGAGAGCACGCTCACTGTGCGCTCACCTCCCACCATAGTGGCCAAGCTGTCAGCTCTTAGTTCATACTAATGATCGGGAGTTGGCGGGCTGCTTTTGAAATCAAATTTGGCATTTCATTATATTAAAGTTGTTTATCTAATTACTGCACTATGGAGCTTCTTGCTCTGTTTTTGGCTTTAGTTGTTTAACCCTGGAGTTCCCACGCCTCTTCCATTAACTGTAGTGGTAGGTGATGATTTTCTATTAAATAAATAAATATACAGAATATATATATATATATATATATATATATATATATATATATATATATATACATAGCTGCCACAAATGGATAAACCTTACAGTGTAGAGGCACTGTAATGCTAGAATGTGGAGATGCCAACTTGTCATCTGAGCTACACATAGTCTTTGTTGCTCCTCTTAGTAGACCGTCGGATCTCTTTAACATGTTACTGCTGGAGTGAGCCAGTAGTGCCCATATGTGTATAGAAGAGGTAAAACTAATACAATAGGCAATCACATGGGATTAGAGGTGCCTGCAATCCTCCTGTGCATTTTTGCAATTGCCATTTCTTGAATGGAACAAACACCTGCATTAGAGACGGTTGGTGTTGATTGGCTTTTGTGTGTGTCAGATGGGTTTTGCATATCCACACAAGTCTATAGCCTACAAACCTACTTAACGCAAGAGAAATCTAGCTCAGAAGAGGTAAGCTGAAGACCAAATGCATGTGTCGATAAATTCTTAATTACCTCAAAAGCATTTCAAATGGATGTCAAACTGGTGCCATCTACACAAACTCAAAGCCCATCAACACAGGCCCCTGGCTAATTTTTTTTTCACAGTTGTGTGCAAACTGTATATAGGTGTAATGCAACTGTCAGGAAAGGCTCCACCATAGTGCAAATGCAGTTCTGAGGTGCACGCTTATGTGCATGCGCTGACCGAGAACAGGCTAAGCAGATGTGCACAGACCTGCGTATTCGCGAATGTGAACGCGCATTCGTGAGCGTGCACCTGTCAACAATACTGGTGCCAAACAGCCTATTTAAACTGAGCTTCTGCACTGGCTAATTGCTGTTTGGTCTACAGCATTCTGTGAGTGTGTTCCTGATTCCTGTGTTTGACTTCTGATCTTGACCCGGCTTGCTCCCGACTATCCCTGTCTGCTACCTGCCCTGACCCCTGGCTTGTCCCCAGATTCTGCCTGCTGCTTCAGCTTGATCCATCCTCTGTTGCTGATATTGTTGTGACCTGACTATCCTGCTGTCTGCCGTCTATGCCTGATTTCTCTGCCCGTTACCAACCATGTCTGACCCTGCATCCAGCTCTTCCAGCCTGCTACAGCTCCTTCACTCCAGCTCATCATTTTCAGGCTCCTACTGTGCATCCACAGTCTGTCACCAGCCAAGATCCTAGCCAGTATGCCTGCATCCAGGCGTCCTGCTGTCCCATCTGCCTGCAGCCTCATCTGTCTGTTGTCAGCTGCTCCTAGCTATCTTCCAGTGAATTACCTGGACTGAGCATAGGTGCTCTTACTTCACCGTGCTCAAGCGGTTACTGTCTCACCATCAGTGGCCCTCTAGCCAGAACTGTACGAGAGGCCTTCCTCTGCATGTCAGGCTCACCAACCAGGTACATGACAGCAACATGCTTATACTGGAGTTTACATTATTTATAAAGTATCTATTGATGAAATGCAAGGACATTTTGGTATCCTTGTTCCAGGTCTCCTTATATTCTGGTGGCCTAGGTGTGGGACCACATGTGCTTTACACGTGAATATTTGTCTTATACCTCTACTAGTTTCTTAAAAAGCAAAAAAAAAAAAAAAAAAAAGACCCTTGTTGCAGTTGGCGGCCATCCAAACAAGAGATATAATTAGTACACAATAGTCTATTCAAACAGTAAACATGGCAACATGGCTCCAGAGGGTCTATAAAAGACACAGGACCCTGCAGCCGAAATTCTAAGTGGTAACCTCCATTTAAGCTGTGTCTGCATTATGCTGAATTAACCTACGCTATAAAGGTTTTCCCCATTCAAAAATGAGATCAATGATTGTTTATTAGCTATTCTTTGTTGCTCTATTATGAGACCTGTGCATTCCCTCACACCTATAATTTTTGAGTTTCATAATATTTTATGTGCCAGTTCTTAATTATGGACGCCAGCACCATCATTAAAACAGCATGGGAAGCTGTTTGAAATGATCGGTTAAAGACACATTGTTTGATGCAATTTTCTAGTACAAAGGCCTTTGCTGAGAAAAAGTAATAAAGCCTGTATGTGAGAGGTAGGACTGGGGTCTTGGCAGAGACCGATAAAATGGAAAGCTATGGACACTGAGAAAAAAAAAACATATTTCTTGCTGATAAATCTGAGTTTGCATTAAAATTAGAAATCATTCCTTTCAATTATTAAGATTGGTAAATATAGCTAAAATGTGTTTCTATTCAATAACAGGATGAATTCTAATCACCCAAGCCTACCCTAAAAGGGGTTTCTACTTTACCTACCTTCCTAGACTTGAAGTGATAAAGATGCCAGTAACGCTGACACTTGTGGGTGCAATTCTAAGAGTTTCTAAGAGTAGAACATCTCACTTATTATGATGGCACATTTCACACATTCTTTCAAGCTATAAATCAATAAGGTTTTCATGGGTAATGTTTGTAGCTTTGGAATATATCAAACAGCAAGGATGGAAATAATTAGTTTAAAAGCTGAAGATAACAACAATAAATAGGTCCCTGGTGTATCATTTATCTTACAGCTTAAAGTGAAACTAAACTCTCCCAATCAACATCAACTATTGTCAATCGTTATTCTACTATCCTTGCTATTTTTGCTTATTTTAAACTTTTTTTTTTACTTTTTTTTTAGTTGCTTCCTAATTTCTGACCCAGGGCAAAATGATGTCATACATCCCAGAAGTCTTTGGAATTTTTTTCAACTGAAGGAGGGGAGGAGGAGCTTTTTTAGATAAGTACATCCTCCTGCCTGCGTGCCTGAGCTAAGGGCAAATGCATTCCAGGATGTATCACCTTATCCATGATGTCTGTGGCTATAAATGCTAGGGCGGTGTTTTTCAAAGTGATTTCATAACAAAATAAATATGGAGAGATAAATGGATGGGTGAGTTTGCTTTGAATATTAAAAATGAATTAAATAGCATTTTCAGTTTGTGGTGCTCGGATACACATAAGCCCTGCTTTTAGGGTAGAGTAAAACGTGTGTCTAAATCTCCCTTTCCTCTGAAGCCCGATCCACTTTCAGATCACGCCTCAGTGGCTACTGACAGGCAGTGGGGAAGCGATGTGACTGTCTGTTTTAATCCTATTTTTGCGGAAAACAAGCCGATGCCGCATGCATTGCACATGGTTGTGGGACATTTGCGGTACTTCCCCACTTGCTTCAGCACGTAGTGTCTGGTAGGAGGACTGCCCGCCAATCGCTACATGTTGGATTAACTTTGCTGCAGGCACAAAGCAAGGCATTGTGCCAGTGGCATGTAAACAACCCCATCCGCTGCCTATTGCAGCTTAAGTGGGGGCGGTTGGTGGGCAGCAAAAACACAGCTCAACTGCATATTTTTGCCACGCCTTCCCAAGCACACATCTAAATGAAACTTAAATGACTTGACAATATCTATATTAGAGGAGTAGCCATGCTTCTTGTACTGTTTACAGACAATAAAGTGCATTTTCCATATGGAACCAAACTAAGCCAATGAACCAAAGAAACAGACAAGCAGATCTAGCCATATCTCTGTATACACAGGAGTTGCAGTGGTACCCATGCTACAAAAGAGTACCCTTGGGGACATATAGGGATTGAATTACTTAAGGCAAAAAGACTGTGTACTTTGCAAAGTGCAGTTACACTCTGCAAGTGCAATTGCTCCAGAGCTTAGCAAATGAGCAGAAGCTCTGCTGACTTCCATCATCCAATCATGTGCAAGCAAAATTACTGTTTTTTTATTTTCCTTGCACGTGATTGGGTTTTCTTTGCAAAGTAAAGCCTTACCTTATTTACTAAGCCCTGGAGCAACTGCACTTGCAGAGGGAACCTGCACTTTGCAAAGTGCACAGTCAATTTGCCTTTAGTAAATCAATCCCATGCCGTTTACATAGCAGGTGTTTTTATTTTTGTATGGCATAAGCTGCCATATAAACTTTTACTCATCATGACTAAAGTCTTCTCTTGCTACAGGGACTGGTTAAATCTCTGGGTCTTCCATCATGTCTCTGATACCTCTCTAGGCTTGCCTGTCCTTTAAGGGCATTTCAAAGTAGTACAGCAGGCAGTAAAGTTATATCTAATATGAACAAATATAACATTATAAAAAAGTACACTCCTATATATTCAGCAGCGCTGAAAAAAAATGACCCACAATAGTGAGCCTGAAGTCAGTGGAGTTGAATGAGGCATTAACAGTCCATACACAGTTCGTTATATGTCCAATCTTCTATTGGTGCTCGTGTATCTTAGGTCTTGAAGTGCTTAGAATATTCTGCTCAACACCTTCACCACACCACGTGAGGACAAAAAAGGGCCCCCCCCCTATGGAAAAGCTCACCAGATACACCGTTAAATACAGCCCATACAACACATCAACCGATAATCCTTAGGACTGCTCGCCTCCTCAACACCACCATTGAGCATCCGCCTCCCCCCCCCCCCGAGATCTTCCCCTAGACTTTTCTTTACTGATGTTGCGGCTGTCAATACCACTTGATCTCAGCTCTTCCCCCAGGGAGGTGTGCGCTCCCGGCTTCCCCCAGGGGAGGAGGACGATGAAGAGCCCTCTCCTTGTTTTCCCTACTCCGGCGCCTGTTGCACATTGAATCCCCCCAGGTGACTGTTATGTCTGCAGCCTCTGCTCCACTCTATATGGAGGAGTACACAACTCGTCCACTCTTCAGCCTCCACTCACTCAGCAGCGCCACCTACTTGCTGTAATGCACACCGTCCTCAGCACCATGCCCCCATCCGTCAGCCCGAGCCACGGGGTGCGCACACACCCTCTCCCCAGACTCCCGGCCTGTTGAGAAGGCGAGCAGTCCTAAGGATTATCAGTTGATGTGTTATATGGGCTGTATTTAATGGTGTATCTGGTGAGGACCCCCCTTTTTTTGTCCTCACATGGTGTGGTGAAGGTGTTGAGCAGAATATTCTGAGCACTTCAAGACCTAAGATACACGAGCACCAATAGAAGATTGGACATATAACGAACTATGTATGGACTGTTAATGCCTCATTCAACTCCACTGACTTCAGGCTCACTATTGTGGGTCATTCTTTTTTCAGCGCTGCTGGATATATAGGAGTGTACTTTTTTATACTGTTATATTGGTTCATATTATCATCTTTTGTTACAGCAGCAGCTATTGTGCACACCAGGGAGCTGTTTTTTCCAGCATCCCATCGATTTGATTGACACACCAGGAGCGCTGATTAGGTTTTGTGTATTAACTATTAGGTTAATCATCATTTCTCATTTTTAAAGTTATATCTAACCCTTTTGGTTGCATACATAGCAAAGTAGATGTTAAAATATCCATGTACATGGCATTATCTAGCATTACTGGAACCAATCATTGTTTGTCAATATATACTGTACGGTCCTTTAATATGTAAATAAATAACAGATCTTTTTGAAAAAAAACTTTGTACGTAAGCCCTTATATTTTCTCGTTCAAAGTTTAAACTTCTATTACATTCAGCTTTAGGCAGGAAGGGAGTGTAATCCTGGCGCCTGTCCATTCTGTGTGACCTAAAAACCGTGACAAAAGACAATCAGCTTAGCTATGCTTCCCTATAAACCCAAGCAAAGGGTGAAAATTCTTTTGTGCAATTTGGTAAATTCTGGCTAGAAACTTCAACAGTCAAGTTTTCCTTTACAAGTTTCCAGTACTATGCCTGGCTGAAGGGGCGAATAATCAAGCTGAGTAGGTGGTAGTGTGTCGTGCCCATCTGGATCATAAAGAGAAACTTTCAATCCTAGAGATTTACAACTGTGTGGAGCCTGAATACAATCCAACTGTTCCTCTCTGGTCGCATTTATTGTATAATTAAGAAAATAAGAAGCATTCTTCTTGATGGTTCATTTCATATGAGAAAAGATAATGGTTCTGTGGGATCAAAATTGGTGATAGTGGTATATAAAAGAAGTTGCCGGCTCCCTGGGGTATAGAATGCTTTTAAGCCATTACTGACTTAACAACAGGGATTAGAAAATCAACTTTCAAGGGGTTTACCTCTAAAATGTGACATTGATTTACTCATGCCTATCGTTAGATAACTAAGGACATGAAAGTATTATATACATAGATTGAGGAAGGCTTCCTTAGCTTGGATTGTAAGGACCACCTGGCTTAGATGCACCCAAATACAGAAGGGATGTCAGAATCTCTATTAATGTAGAAGCCCTATCGATCTCTAGCTGTGCTTAAAGCAACTGAAGAAGATTGTATTACGACATTGTGTGCAACTTCATTAGGCCATATAGCAACACATTTATACACATGGTCATTTAACTACCAAACACACTTTTTGATCTATCAACTATTTCACAACTGAGGTGGAACTAAAGCCCTTTTTATGAAACATGTATAAATACTCTGCATGGGCTCTTTAGCAAAAAAAGCTCCAGTTCTGCCTGCCAGAAATGTTTACAAGATCAAAGTCAATCAAGATGTCTAAAGATGGTGAACCCAAATAAAGATGGGGTGAACATGTCAACAGACATGATGGAGGCCATTGCAGCATATATGTTGCCAATTCTTGCACAACATGACTAAAGTCCACCCAAAACAATGTGAATTTCATTCCACAAAGTGTATCTAAAGACTTTTTTTGAAGATTTTGATATTGTGAAAAGGGTTCAGAAAAACTGTCAGGTTTGTTTATTGTCTAGGAAGATTTCAGTTGGTCATAGACGGATTGAAATTTGGCCAGTTCATCAGGAACCGGACGGACTCAGAATGAGCTATGGGCAGGCTGGTTGTACTGAATTCGATCTATCAATTGATTTCAGTACAACCAGCCTGTCAGGTTTTTTTCCTTCGATCATTGGTGGCAGCTATAACAGCCCACAGTGGTCATTGTATCCTGAAAGCTGGGAAACCTCTCACTGTCAGAATACAAATGAGAGGGATTCCCACCACTGACTGTGTTGATGGGGGAACCAAGCAATTTTCTTTCCTTCAACCCGTGGTTGAAAGAAAGAAAATTGCATAATATATGGCCTGCCTTACTCTATTTGTTCAATTGAGCTTTATCTAAGACTGAAATTCAATGCAAATACTTGATCTGGTGAGAAATGTCTAAGGGAACATTTCCCTAATTTTGTAAAGATTTCCTCTCACTTTCTGTTGTGCCCGCAGGACATGAATTGAAGGAAGGTTTCCACAGATGCAGATAGCAAAAAATAACTGACAGAGGTTCTAACTAGTCCTTACTCAACCCATAATGGAATAAAACTGTTTTGGGCTTTAAATGTACTTTAAGGGCAACTGTAACTTTGGTACAGGTTGCCATTTCAGTCAAGCTCTCACCTCCCTGAGTGCAGCCTAGTCCAATACTTACCTTTGTCCCTTATCCAGAAATCTCTACTGTGTGGCCCTGCTGGGTCCTGTTCATTCTCTACATGTGTGCTGTGGTCCCATTTATTTCTACTGGGAAATCTGTACTGTGCAGGACCAGTAAAGGCCACCATGAGTATGGTGCATCTTCAGGTGGCTCTTGGCCTACCTATCAAGTTTAGCAGATTGACAGCCCAACAGCTAGCAAAATAGAGGTTACATGTCAGGCTGACAACACTGCTGCCTTTTGTGAGGCAGTAGCTTAATGTTGTTAGTCTGTGACAGGAAGGGCTATATATATATATAGATATATGTATATATATATATATACATATATATATATATCTATATATATTGTATATATTTTATAATATAGAAAATGATTTGCTTACTAAAACTGTATACAGTGAGACATGATGCCAAACTTACTGAAAAACAGATGTAGGGTTTACATACATTTTAAAGACCCCACAAATGACATGCCTTTAAAATAGTATCTGTTATAATAATCTATAAAAAAAATGATAACATACAGTTTAACAGATGTATGCATTTTTCCAAGTTTTAAATTGTGTCTAGGGTAGACCCACATGCAAGCTTGTGTTGGTGCCACTTATCCTATTCTTATGTGTTTCTCTAAATGAACATTTGTTAAGAATTAAAATAGGAATTTTAGTCATGACAAACTACAAAGATTAAAGAGGGAGATTCATCTATGTCCAATGTGATCTAGTACCAGTGGCATGCTAATACATTCAATGCCACGTAATAACAAAAGCCTTTTTCTAAGCATTCTTTGTATATTTTCCACATCTGTAGGGTACATAGATTATTTCCAAAATGGGGACTTTAAGCTAATACATTATTTATAATAATAATATAGGACAAATGCACACAAAAAATAATCATGATTTAGTGTAATAGCAGACTTTGTTTACCTGAAAAAAACCTCATTCTATATTTACTAAGATTGTATAATAGGCCTATCCTTTTCTGTTGGCTTCTAAACAATCAACCTACATCCTGACAAAGCAGTCACCTAGCTGCCACACAAAGTGTCAATAAAAGTATGAATATCTAGTCAGATTGCTATTCACCATCATTAACGATTCATAGCATCCTGATGAGTATCACATGTAATCCAATAAGTACAGAGACCTTTCATACATTATGTCTGTATCCTAAAATCTGCAGCAACTGAGACGTGCTGCATGTTGCATTCTTATGCTGGAAGCACTGGCAGTACCATCTAGGCTACAGCCACAAATGGAATCCAAGGCTAGGTATGGTCCAAGCTGTGACAGCTTGGGTTACTGAGCTAATCTTGATCTTCTCTTCGTGTTTACAGAATTCTCCAATAACCACTGCTGTGCCCAACCCACATATGTTGCAGCGTACCACTATGCATGGTAACACACTACAATGCATTGTGGTTTGCAACATTGCTAAGAGTAGTGCAAGTACATATTTAGTGAGTTGAAAAGTCCATTTAAATAATAGATGTCTGTGGGCACTAAAAGGGACTAAGTGGATGTTCTTTGTCCAGCTAATTGAGGTATAGCTGGCCAGTCACATTTAGAAATACTTGTATACTTGTATAATCATGTTCCCTAAGGAAGTAAGTAAAGAAATGTAAAAAAAAAGTGTAAGACAAGTAAATATGTTATACTTTCCTATCTATTTGTTATTGCATGCAGCATGAGGATTAAAACAAAATCAATGTTGATTAGCAGAGTGAAGCTCAACTTTAACTACTTTCTACTCTGTATGCATAATATGTGCACGTGATGGTTTACATTAATTATCTTGTATAGGGAACTTTAAGGGTGTCTAAGGGTGTCCTGGCCCTAAACCTTCTCTCCCCCAGTTCTTGTTAAGAGACAATAAAATCTCTTTTTGCATTCATAAAGTGACTGGCGCACAATGATTCCATTTTGCACTATACCCACCATGCCTAATAACCCACACAACGATGTCAGCTCTCCCTGACTCTGGAGGTCACCATTAGTCCTCTAGAAGTCGGGGACACTGCTACAGAATTATTTCCTGTGTCAGCTTACATGCATTTTCGACTAAACGGTCATTTTAATTCACCAGTTGAATGACTGTATAACCTTATTCCAACAATAAGCCTATAAAATATTGATTATGGTAATGAGAGACATAGCAATGCCACAAAAACAATTTCATTATATGCTCAGTTTCTGAACTCTTTTTGAGCTGCTGAAATGTTGGGCATAGAGACTGTGGACATTGTGTGTGATTTTTTACACTTGGACACACACAGTCTATGAAACAATGCCAGCTCCAGATGCCTCCAACTATATTTTTCCTTGAACATTTTCACCCCATAAAATTCTTTTTAATATGATTTTAGAGACCTCTCGCTGGTGAGTAGTCCTTGAGGAACAGTTCCAGATATTTGGAGACTGAATTAAGTTACGGTTTCTGGAGTTTTCTTTACCCATGAAAAACATATTACAGTCAGTAAGAGTGACATTCTCAGCTACAATTATGGCTGCAAAAATCACACTTACTCTGTCCAAAAAAGAAAGCAGTGAAACATAAGGGGCATAGCAGGTAATGGTTGACAGCTCTCCAGGTAGTAGGTCATCCATTGCAAAGCACAGTAAATGGTTCCCATTTCTGTTTAAGGATCTAATTATTTCACAGCAAGAAAATAGCAGCCAGCTAGAGCACGTTCCACACTCTTACTGAGACAGCAGCCAGCCAGGACAGCTGAAGCCCCTTCATACGTCATTCATCAGCCAGGCCACACAAGTTCCTTATGCCTTGTCCTGTTAATAATCATATAGCACAAGTCTGGCCCACTGAAGTTTTTATATATCCCATCTGAGGGGAATCTAGCAGACTGGATGACTTGCATGCTCCTCATACCTCTCCAGGAGTCCAGTCGGAAGATCTCCCTGTTAGCAATGAGGATAGACTGCACATAAAAAAAAGCTGGGCCATCCTTTAATACTCATATCTGTGGTCCATGCACCTTCCTGCCAGGATGCCACCTTTTCCCTTCTCCCATTTATCTGCCTTTATATGTCATTCTGGCATGGTTGGCTAGCATTATCAGTTCTGGCCATGTCATTTCCAGGGCCAATAGAGCCATTTATTTGTTACCTGAACAGCTTTTTTTTAAACTAGGTCTTGATTATCCACGGTGCCCCCACTTCTTTCCCTGTAGTGTGCAGGCTCCATACTTACTCCTATTGATAGTTGTGATGGGCCCGATTTTTTTTCTAATGCTCCTTTGCAATGACACAGACTTATCAGGCTTGTCCTGGCTCCTGTCAAACTTGCAATCAAGCCCTAGACTTCAAAGCCATTGACCTTGTTTAAAGAGTATAGTATGCTTCTAATGAGCACTTGAGTTATTTCAGTGTTTACCTTCAAATTACTTTTTAATGTGGTTTTGATGAGCTTGCTCTCCAATATTTTTGGTATTTCAATAAATATTGAAACTTTCAGATTAACCATAAGGCTATATTTCGGGTGCGGGATTGCAGGTAAATCGCACCTGATCTTCCGCACCCTTAACCACCCACAACCAAACCAAACTGCTCCTGTGCAGATGCGCGGGGCTGCCATTCATTCTTATTGACACCCCAAGCCATGTGATATTCCTCCAGCTGTGTTTTCAAAATGGTGCAGGAACCTTTTTCCTGCAAGAAACCCCAGGCACTGCAGCCCATTCAATTGAATGGGCTGCCATGCTCATGCAAACACAGCTTGCATAGATGTGAACCAGGCCTTAGAGAGAGTTTCGTATTTTGCTCAGCCTACTTCAACCTCGCTGATTAAGAAATTTTAAAATAATATATCAGCCACACAGGGAGTGTGTTGCTTTTAATGACTTAGTCAACTATTGCATTGTGAAAAGAAGCAGTAAAACACAACTATTGTTACATATTTACATAGTTACATAGTTGGTGAGGTTGAATTAAGACACCAGTCCATCAAATTCAACCTGTGTGGGTGTGTTTATGCATTTGTGCTAAGGGAACTTCTCATATCCCTGTATATTGGTTACGCTAAGATACCTATCTAAAAGTTTTTTTTTTTAATCGTTAACATTTCCTGCTGACATCACTGATTGTGGAAGGAAGTTCCACATCTTTACAGTTCTAACAGGTGCCAGGATATGCCCTAGGATATCCCACTCATAACTCCAGACCATTCAGAAGATATGTTTATCGTCACCCTTTGGACGCGTCCCTGTAACCAGTTTTCTATGCAGATACATACACTATTGTCAATGCCAGCAGACCTCAATTTGTAAATAAAGCATTTATGGGGTAATGTGGCAAATGCTTTAGAAAAGTCTAAATACACTACATCCACAGTTCTTCCTTTATCCAGGTTACAGCTCACTTCCTCATAGAATGTTAACAGGCTGGTTTGGCAAGAACAATCTCTCATAAACCCATGCTGGTTACTACTAATCAAACTGTTTTCATCAGCAAATGCTTGTATATGTTTCCTTATCATCCCTTCCAATAATTTACAAACTATTGATGTATGGCTGACTGGCCTGTAGTTTCCTTGTATGTATCTTGGCCATTTTTTGAAGATTGGCACCACGTTAGCTTTCCGCCACTCCGCTGGTACCATTCCAGTTAATAAGCTGTCCTTAACGATTAGGAATATCAATCTAGCTACGACCTGACTAAATTCTTTGAGGACTCTGGGGTATAATCCATCTGGCCCCGGTGATATTGTGGAGCATTGTAAAGCAGGAAACAAAGCCTGTAAATGTAGTGAGCAAAAATGGCTGTCCCCCCATGTACAAACATATTTTAGTAGGAAAATCATGCCACTGGATTCAGATATTGGAAGCAAGTGGGAAAAAAGTTAGACTAACCATAGCAAAAATGTTAATATTAGATAAGAGATAGAACTCTTTGAGCTGTTACAGTTGTGTTATAAATCATGTTATTTGTTAAATGGATCAGCTCTGTGATTCTTACCACATCATCTCGGTCTTCCCACTCTACTTCCGATAAATCCACACTGCTGTAATTGGGTTTCCTTCTTTTTTTCCCTTCTTCATACTGTTGGAAATTAAAATAAGTAAAACAACTGTTTTAAAAGAGTTTAGCAGTTTTTTTACAATGATGTATGTTGATTTGCAAAAAAAGAAGATGGTTTTAACCTATAGTTTTGTATGCAAAATCATTGGCATTGCTCTAACTAGAAGGAGCAAAGTATTTATATTACCTGTAGTAATGATCACTTTTCAAACAGAGATTTTGAATTAACAGTATGATTCTGACTGATTTCTATGGGATATACACCAATCAGCCATAACGTTAGGACCACTGACAGGTAAAGTGAGTTACATAGTTAAATAGGTAGTCAGGTTGAAAAAAGACACAAGTCCATCCAGTTCAACCAATAAAAAAAGAAAAAAATATATAACCATGCAATCCCATATATCTTATATACACAATCCTTCACCCACAGTTGATCCAGAGGAAAACAAAAAACCCCAGCAAAGCATGATCCAATTTGCTATAGCGCGGGAAAAATTCCTTCCTTATCCCCCGAGAAGCAATCAGATTTTCCCTGGATCAACTTTACATATATATGTTGGTACCCAGTTATACTATGTACATTAACCACCTCCCACCCGGCCACTGCACATATACGGCCGGGTGGGAGCTTCCCCGTTCTGACAGGACGTATATATACGTCCTGCAGAACGGAAGCTCGCAGCGCGGGCACGCGCCGCGCTGCTGCTGGATCCTGTGATCATTATGATCACAGGATCCAGCTGAGCGGAGATCAGGATTCGGGCGCAGTGACTGTTGTGACAGTTCTCCCCCCGCCGAGCTCAGTGAGAGCTCAGTGCGGGGGGGTGAAGGGGGGGAGCTGCAGCTCTGTGACAGCTTTCTGCATGGTGAGGATTTCATGCAGAAAGCTGTCACAGATCGCCCCCCACACAGTGCACCAAGCACACTGATACCCCATGTCCCTGTAAACATACGTGCCCCATAAAAGAGCCCCAAAAACATCTGTATGTCCCCCATCACATCTGTCACCATACACAACATCTGTCACAGTCCCCAAACATCTGTCCCAGTCCCCAAACATCTGTCACCATACACAAAACATCTGTATGTCACCGTCACATCTGTCACAGTCCCCGTCACATCTGTCTGTCCGCCAACACCAAATAAACTCCAATTTGGGTTATTTTTACCAAAGAAATGTAGCAGTATCATTTTTGGTCAAAATTTATCAAGAGAAATTACTTATTTGCAAAATTTTATAACAGAAACGAAGAAAAATGCATTGTTTTTGAAATTTTTTTGTATTTTTTTAATTTATAGCGCAAAAAATAAAAAACCCAGGGGTGATTAAATACCACCAAAAGAAAGCTCTATTTGTGTGAAAAAAATGATAAAAATTTCATATGGGTGCAGTGTCGCATGACCACGCAATTGTCATTCAAACTGCAACAGTGCTGAAAGCTGAAAATTGGTCCGGGAAGGAAGGGGGTTTAAGTGCCCAGTATTGAAGTAATTAACCACTTCAGCCCCGGAAGGATTTCCCCCTTTAGGACCGGAGCCCTTTTTGCGATTCGGCACTGCGTCGCTTTAACTGACAATTGCGCGGTCGTGCGACGTTGTACCCAAACGAAATTTGCGTCCTTTTTTTCCCACAAACAGAGCTTTCTTTTGGTGGTATTTGATCACCTCTGCGTCATTTCTGATCGCCGCTATAAACAAAAGAAGAGTGACAATTTTGCAAAAAAACCCAAATTTCTTACTTTTTGCTAGAATACAAATCCAAAAAAAAATATAAAAAAACATTTTTTTTCACCGTTTTTGGCCGATTTATATTCTTCCTCATATTTGCGATAAAAAAAATCGCAATCGGCGTTTATTGATTGGTTTGCGCAAAAGTGGCCGCGTTTACGGATGATGAGAATTCATTTTTGGGGTTTTTATTTATTTTTTATTTTTTACTAAAAATGGCGGCGATCTGCGATTTTTTGTGGTACTGTGATATTTCAGCGGACATGTCGGACCACTTTGACACTTTTTTGGGACCATTGGCATTTATACAGCGATCAGTGCTATAAAAATGCACTGATTACTGTGTAAATGCCATTGGCAGTGAAGGGGTTAACTTGCAGGGGGCGCGCTAAGGGTTAACTATGTTCCCTGGGTGTGCTCTAACTGTATGGGGGATGCCCTAACAGGGGAAGGGAAGTTATCACAGCCTTCACGTAAAGGAAGGCTGTGATCACAGCCCTTCCCCCTCACACAGAGCGGAGGTCCGTGTTTACATACACGGACCTCCGCTCACTCGCTCCGGGGGGGCAATCGAAGCCGCCGCACCCGCTCCCTGGCCCTCCCCGAACACAGTGAGCGCGCGGGCACGCCTCCGGCGGCGCGCGCTCACAGTGCGCGTTATCGCAGCCGCCGTCGTATGACGGCGATTTGCGATAACGAACCACCTTGTCGCCGTCAACCTGCGGTTGGCGGTCGGCAAGTGGTTAAGGAAAGAATCCAGGCCTTTTTTAAAGTAATCTACTATGCTGGCCAGAACCACCTCTGGAGGGAATCTATTCCACATTTTCACAGCTCTAACTGTGAAGAAACCTATTCGTATTTGGAGAAGACATTTTTTTTCTTCTAGACGTAAAGTAAACATTAATTATCTTGTTACAATGGCACATGAAAGTGGGTGGGATATGTTAAGCAGCAATTGAACTTTTTGTCCCTGAAGTTGATGCGCTAAAAGCAGACAAAAATGGGCAAGTGTAAGGATTTGAGCAACTTTGACAAGGGACAAATTGTAATGGCTAGATGACTGGGGCAAAGCTACTCCAAAACTGCAGCTCTTGTGGGATGTTCCCAGTCTGCAGTGTTCAGGACCAACCAAAAGTGGTCCAAGGAAGGAAAACCGGGGAGCTGGAGACAATGTCAAGGGCAGCCAAGGCTCATTGATGCACGTGGGGAGGGAAGGATGGCCCGTTTAATCCAATTACTGAAAAAGTTAATGCTGGTTCTAAAAGAAAGGTGTCAGAACACACAGTGCATCACAGTTTGCTGTGTATGGGGCTGCATAGCGGCAGATCGGTCAGGGTGTCCATGCTGACCTGTGTCCACAGCCAAAACTCCCTACAATAGACATGTGAGCAACAGAACTGGACAACGGAGCAATGGAAGAAGGTGGTCTGATCTGATGAATTCAGAAATGGTTTAAGTAACATAACAACAAGTTTGAGGTGTCAAGCTGGCCTCCAAACTCTCCATACCTCAATCCAATTGAGCATCTGTGGTGGCCCCACCTTGCAAGTTACAGGACGTAAAGAAAGTAAATCACTTTTTAAAGGCTACTGAATGTGGTTTGCAGGTGTTCAGGAGGTGATACTGCCACCTCCTGAATGTTTTTTCTTTCAATCCCAAGGGGGATTTAGCAACCGGTCCAGCTGGCTTTATTGGGAGCATTTGGCAAGTGGCACCTCCTGCCAAACGCAATATGCCGAGTTAAATTAGTCACATCACAAAGCATCACTCGCAAAAGTGGCAATGTGTTCAGATATAAGCAGCTGTCATGTTCATTTTTAGGGGTCAGGGGCAGTAAAAACATGGATCAAATGCCTGTTTTCATCACCCCTTTGCCACCTGTGTAGCCACCTATGGAAGACTTCTTTATATGTCCTGCCCAGTAACAACTGTAGCATTTTGGATTTCCCACAACTTTCTGTTCCATTGACAGTGGTCACCAGGACAGATAGAGAGGTAAATGTCTCCAGCAGGGTATAATTTGCACTATATGAAAAAAATAAATAAATTGGATTTAGATATACTATATAGTTATTATAAGTATGTTGAAATCCCAGGTATTCACTGCAGTATAATGTCCAGGTGCATGCTTGCGTTATGCAGGCTACTGCCATATTCTAGCATGGTGGCATCCTAATGCAGCTCCCTGAGATTTCACCCTTTTACATGTCAATAAGAAGCCTAGTTTAGCCACAATAAACACATTGTTACAGATAGTGCTGCTCCACAACCACATAGGGAACTGCCATGGCTACATAGTTACTTATTAGAACCTTATTTGGACATTATGCTGCCCTAGGCACCCTGAAATGATGATACTCTTTGGTGCAAGCTTCGCCCATTTTGTTGTATGATTCATAAAAAAAATAGTGCTAGAAGCCTTCTGCAACTGTATATAGCATCAAACTAAAGATAGGAGAGATGGTTTCATGTTTTGTGAACTATAAAGAGACTTCTGACTGCCCAAAACTTTTTTAAACTCCATCCCACAGGTCTTTTTCTGAAATTAGACAAAAATTTACAGAAATCGCCAAAAGAGGGAAAGCAAAAAAAAAAAAAGGAAAGTTATCAAAATGTATAAATTTGTAGGCTTGATGCTGGCCCCTTTAACCACTTGCCCACTGCGTTGCTTACATTTACTGCGGCAATGTGGCTCCGCAAATCGCCTTCTAAAAACGGAAATTTGCGCAGCTGCGGTTGCAGGCCCGCCGCACGCTCTGTGAGTGTGGCCGCAGGTCGGGTGGACTTGATGTCCGCCGGCGACCCGCGATTGCCTACTACAGAGGAAGAATGGGAAACCGCCGATGTAAACATGGTGGTTTCCCATTCTGTCAAGTGGCATGACAGTGATCTACTGATCCCTGTAATCGGGATCAGTTAGATCTGTCATGCTCCTGCCAGCCCAGCCCCCATACAGTTAGAACACAGTGAGGGAACACATTTAACCCCTTGACCATCCCCTAAAGCTTAACCCCTTCCCTGCCAGTGACATTTACACAGTAATCAGGGGCTATTTTTAGCTCTGATTACTGTATAAGTGTGAGTGGTGCCAAAAAAGTGTCAAAAGTGTCCGATCTGTCCGTCGCAACAGTCTCGCTGCCATTACCAGTGAAAAAAATAAAAATAATAAAAATGCAATAAATCAATTCTCATAGTTTGTAGATGCCATAACTTTTGCACAAACCAATCAATAAACACTTTTTGCGATTTTATTTAACAAAAATATGTAGAATACATTTTGGCCTAAACTGATGAATACATTTGCTTTTTTATATTTTTTTTTTGCATATGTATTACAGCAAAAAGTAAAAAATTTTTTTTTTTTTCAAAATTGTCGCTCTTTTTTTGTTTATAGCATAAAAAATGAAAACCGCAGAGGTGATCAAATACCACCAAACGAAAGCCCTATTTATGGGAAAAAAAGGACGTCAATTTTGTTTGGGTACAACGTTGCACGACTGCGCAATTGTCAGTTAAAGCGACGCAGTGCCAAATCGCAAAAAGTGAACTGGTCAGAAAGGGGGTAAATCCTTCCTGGGCTGAAGTGGTTAATCCGTGCTGCCCTATGCACTTGGCCATAAGTGGCAATATGGAAAATACTGCCCTGTGGCTTACTGCTTAGCACTGTGGTCCTAGATGCAGTAGACATATTATTTGCATGGAGTTTGTATGTTTTGCTGTGTTTTTGTGGGTTTGCTGATCGTGCTGTACAGTAGTTTCCTCCCTCCGTCTATCTTGATGTGATTTTAGCTGTATAGAGCACTTCCAACAAAAACATCCCAGTACTGTCTATGTTACTTATTTGCATCAACATTTAAATTTTCAGGTCAAATTTTTGTGGTGTTCTCTTATTCTAATATTTTGTCAAAACATTTTGTATCAGTACTGATTGGACTGAGAAGAAGGGAACTACCCAAAAGTCCTAAAAATGTAAAGCAGTATTAAACCCAAAAGCAAACATTTATTATATTGCAGGTTACCAATTCTTAGATGTGATGGCTGCATTAGCTTTATTTTTAGGCTTTCTTTCTTCTTGTTTAATGTGTAAGTCTGTTGTATTGCAAAAGAACAAGCTCTCTTGCAGTTACAGGGGTGAGACAAACCATTTAACACTGGCAGGGGTGCTTAAAATGATCAACTTTTATTTATGCCTGTAAAATCTTCATCCCTAAAAGGAAAAACAAATGTTGCTGTAACTGATTATAAAGTGTTAACTAGAGCTTGGCTTCAATTTTCTACTGTATTTAAATCTGCCAGTACATCTATCACTCCCCTCCTCCCAAACTGGCAATTCTGCTGCCCAAATGTGCCCCTGTGCTCCTTCATCCAGAGTGGAGGCACTAATACAGGAGGTGTGTTACTGGCCAGATCACCAGGTGCAAACAGAAGGAAAAAAGCCTAAAAACAAAAAGAATGAATGCAGCCACCACATCTAATGATTGGTAAGCTGCAATCAATCACAATTTAGGGTGTGGGTTTAATACCGCCTTAAGGCCTCATACACACGGGCGTATCTTTGAAAATAAACAAAACGTCGGCCCGACGTCAAGGAAAAAAAATCTGCGTTTTTGCGGCGCTATGCATCGGCATTAGTGAGCGTCGGCATAAATAGGCGTTTTTTAAAAAAAAAATCATCCCTCTGCTATTTTTCAACCTAAAAACGTCGGCGTCAAAAAACGCCGGAAAACGCCGGTACAATATTAGTTGGCGTTTGTTGGCGTTTGTTGGCGTTAGTTGGCGTTTTGCGGCGTCAAAAAACGCCAAAACGTTACAGCCTCAGAACGCGATGGCCGTGGGTTCTACTTTCAGCTCACTAATGCCGACGCCATCTACAGCTCAAAAACGCCAACGTTTTTATGGGGCCATTGACTAACATGGAGAGCTGCAAAAAACGCCAGAAAACGCCGGCGTCAAAAAACGTCCGTGTGTATGAGGCCTTAATGTAAGTGCAAATTTAAATAGATGGTTAAAAACAAAAAAAGCACATCATCGAAAGGTTTTTTTTTTTCCTACGGCCCAGAAACATATCATTAGCCACGCTAATCATGAATGACAAAACTGGCCATTACAAAGTGTTTGTATGATTGCGGTAGTAGAGATATGGTATGATAAGCTCTTCTCGGACAGGAAATTATGCAAATGGTTTTATGCACTTATTAAAAGCACCTATTACATACATGAAAAGTGTAAGTGAAACAAATAATATACAAGGGGTAGCTGTTCTTTAGTAAGCACATAGGCGTGCGCACCGGGTGTGCCAGGTGTGCCTGGGCACACCCTAATCACCCTGTGTGGTGCAGATTCCTCGTTTAAACTCCTGATATTTCACCAAAGCCCCCCTATCGGAGCTCCTAAAAGAACCTGTAAAATATTATATTAAAATACAATTGTAAAAAAATAATAAAAATAAAAACTATTGACACCATCCACTGCTGTACTGACACCGTCAGAACATATACACATGCACACACGTGTGTTTGAGCTTTGTGGTGCACACCCTGATGCAATAGGCTGCGCACACCTATGAGTAAGCATGAGTCTTCCATAATAGTTTCCAAACTTCTATTGAGTTTCTTGAGTCTTATTTATTGCTGGCATCATCAGTGATATGGGACAGATCCAAATTACTAACATGTAATGAGTTATAATACTTTTGATTTGTAAATCTGTGTAATTATTTTAGGTGTGTGCTAGTAACTAACTACTGCATTTTGCCAAATGAAAGGTATTTTGCATGCAATGTTGAGTGATACCGTATACTACAGCAAGTAAATTACATGGTGCTCCAGTTTTTTTTTTTTATTAGTACTTTACACTATGCTTGTACTTGCCAAGTAGTTTAATTGGTTTTGCTATCTTGCATCTTAATTGCATGTACTTTTCCGTGTATAGTTGACATACAGAAACATGCAAGTTGCACGCAATTAGAAAATAATAAGGATATAAATAATATTTATTATTTATCTATAAAGTATGTACAGCGGTATGGTCACTATTTTGTAGAAGATTAGCATTAGGCCCCTTTCACACTTGTGCGACTTATCCTGCGACTTGGGTTTGCAAAAGCGCATGACAAGTTGTACCCCATGATTTCCAATGAGTACCGTTCATATCTGTGCGACTTCAAGTCGCAGTGACTCCAAAGTAGTCCCTGTACTACTTTGGTCTGACTTTGATGCGACTTGAGGTCTATAGACCTCAGGATTACATAGGCATTGCTTCAAGTCGCATCAGACTCGCAGCAAAAAATTGCAGTAAAATTGCGCGACTTTCAAGTGTTAAAGGGGCCTAAGTCTAACTCAGGCATGCTCAATCCATGGCCTGCCTGCCAAATGTGGCCCATGGAGCCATCGGATGTGGCCCTCAACCTCAAACCTATGGCAACCCGCACAGCCTCCTTTGGGTGCATGCTGTTGAACTGATTGATTGGCACTCCTCCATATACCCAGTGGCTGTCATACACAAGCCGCAAGCCTTTAGCCGAGTGGATTACATCTAATGGCATCCATACAGGGGTACCAAAGGTGAATTCTCACAGTTGTGTGATGAGCTTGGTGTCATTCTGGGTAAATCTGAATGCATTATGTGTCATTTTATCTTTGCTTAACCACTTCAGCCCCGGAAGGATTTCCAGCTTTACGACCGGAGCCCTTTTTGCGATTCGGTACTGCGTCGCTTTAACTGAAAATTGCGCGGTCGTGCGACATTGTACCCGACACTCTTAAGTGGAAACCATGGGGACATACCTACGGTAATCTACATTAGGTGAGCCGATTTCCGAACGCCGAACACATACTGTCGGTGACCCATATACCTCCTCACGGTTAGTTAGTCAAGTTGTCGTACGTGGGTTTCCTCCGACACGCCCAACGGTATCCAAACTCCAACTCCCGGTGTAGGCTACCGAGGTACCCGGTGTAAACCGTCCGTCCGGTACCTAACTCGTACGGACTCAATCTGAATCCGGGGAAATTGTGAACTTTCAGCGCGTTAAAATGACGTTAAAAAACGACGCTCAGACTACGCT
>BLSH010411801.1:49656-63309 GCA_018402905.1 Glandirana rugosa
GCAGACAAACGACCCACCGTCCACCGTGGCCGTGACATCTCCACCTCCTTCTCCGGCTCCGTCGTCGTCTTCCCCTTCGTCCTCCTCCGGCTCTGGAAAGAACCTAAAACTCCATGAATTGACTTTCGTGTGGTCGTCAGTAGTTTTTCGTCTTCTCTGACGACGTACTGAACCCCAAGTCTGACGAACCAACTAAATGTTCCCCGACTCCACTTTCTGTCTACCGGTACCCCAAGTCCACGGTTGAGACTCGAAAGTAGTTCCCTGGCCCACCCTCTGTTACACTTCCTTGACCTCTGTAACAGTCGGTGCGTTAGATGATCGCGTACATGAACAAGACCGGAGTGGTAAGCAAATCGTCGTAAGCCCGGATGGTATATTGCAACTTCCAAGGCAGCCGATGAGCCCTTCACATTGTCTCCCACCCGGTCCCTTGATGAAAGCTCAGAGTTGGCACCTGAACCCCATGGCCATCTGTCTTTCACCTCAGCCCCTTGTAAATCAACCAAGCAGTCTGAACCCCAAGTCATGCAGCAGTCTCTTCTGCTTTTTGATGACTGCTGGTGTGCTTTCAGTTAAGTACCTCAAAATCCAAGAAAGGTCTCGGCCTCCTCCTGCTTCCCCTTCTGCTGCTGCCTCGGCCTCTTCCTCCACCTCTACAGTGCCGGTGCCACCTGCCACCCAGCAAACAGACGATGTGACAGCAACGCCACCATGTCCGCCACCGTCCCCAAGCATTTCCACACGGTCCCATGGAAGCTTACAGCTCTCCATCTCCCAAACACTGGAGAGAAAGAGGAAGTACCCCCCTACCCACCCGCGATCCCTGGCCCTGAATGCCAGCATTTCAAAATTCCTGGCCTTTGAAATGCTGTCATTCCGTCTGGTGGACACGGACAGTTTTAAAAACCTGATGGCGGTGGCTGTCCCACAGTACGTGGTTCCCAGCCACCACTACTTTTCCAGGCCAGCCATCTCTTCCCTACACAAACAAGTCGGGGACGAGATAAGGTATGCATTGCGCAACGCCATCTGTGGCAAGGTCCACATAACCACTGATACATGGACCAGTAAGCATGGGCAGGGACGCTATATCTCGCTAACTGCACACTGGGCAAATGTAGTGGCGGGTGGGCCTGAGGCGGCAGGCCGTTTGGCGCATGTCCTTCTGCCACCGAGGATTGCAGGGCATTTCTCTTTGCCTCCTGTTGCCTCCTCCTCCTACTCCGCTTCCTCCTCCTCTACCACCTCCTCATTCACTCAGCGTAACACCTTCACCACCAACTTCAGCACATCCAGGGGGAAATGACAGCAAGCTGTTTTAAAACTGATATGTTTGGGGGATAAACCCCACACTGCGCAGCAGCTGTGGACGGGCATTGAACAACAGACCGATGAGTAGTTGTTGCCACTGAGCCTCAAGCCCGGCCTGGTGGTGTGCGATAATGGGCGAGATCTCGTAGCAGCTCTGGGCCAGTTGGTTTGACGCACATCCCTTGCCTGGTGCATGTGCTGAATTTGGTGGTGCAGAAATTTCTAAAAAACTACCCGGATATGTCAGAGCTGCTGCAGAAAGTGCCGGCCGTCTGTGCGCACTTTCGGCGTTCTCACCCTGCTGCTGCTCGCCTGTCTGCGCTGCAGCGGAACTTCGGCTTTCCAGCTCACCGCCTCCTATGCGACGTGCCCACAAGGTGGAACTCCACCTTGCACATGCTGGAGAGACTGTGCGAGCAGCAGCAGGCAATAGTGGAGTTTCAGCTGCAGCACACGCGGGTCAGTCGCTCTGCGGAACAGCACCACTTCACCACGAAGGAGTGGGCCTCCATGCGAGACCTGTGTATCATATTGTGGTGATTCGAGTACTCCACCAACATGGCCAGTGCCGATGACGCTGTTCTCATCGTTACTATCCCAATTCTATGTCTCCTTGAAAAAACACTTCGAACGATGATGGAAGAGGATGTGGCATAGGAGGAGGAGGAAGAGGGGTCATTTCCACGGTTATCAGGCCAGTCATTCACAAGTGGCTCGGAGGGTGAGTTCCTGCACCAGCATAGGCCAGGTAAAACATTTTCAAGCCAGGGCACAGTTCTGGAGGATGAGGAGGACGAGGATGATGAGAAGGAGGAGGAACCATGTTCACAACAGAGTGGCACCCAACACAGCTCGTGGGCATCACTGGAGCATGGCTGGGGGGATACGGAGAACACAGATGATACACCTCCCACAGAGGACAGCTTGTCTTTGCCTCTGGGCAGCCTGGCACACATGAGCGACTACATGCTGCAGTGCCTGCTCAACGACAGCCGAGTTGCCCACATTTTAACTTGTGCTGATTACTGGGAGGCCACCCTGCTGGATCCCTGTTACAATGACAACGTGCCGTCCTTAATTCCCTCACTGGAGCGTGATGGGAAGATGCGCGACTACCATGCTGGTAGACGCGCTGCTGAGGGCATTCCCAAATGACACCGGGGGCTCAGTGGAAGCACAAGGCGAAGGCAGAGGAGGAGGAAGAGGTCACCAACGCATCTGTGGCACTGCCAGCCCCTCAGAAGGCAGGGTTAGCATGGTCAAAATGTGGAAAAGCTTTTGTGTCAGCAGCCCACTCCAACAAACAGCGCCACCAGCTGCTAGGCAACGTCTTAGCAGGAGGCAGCATTTCAGCAACATGGTGGAACAGTATGTGTGCACACGCCTGCACGTACTGACTGATGGGTCTGCCCCATTCAACTTCTGGGTCTCCAAATTGGGCACATGGCCTGAGCTTGCCCTTTATGCCTTGGAGGTTCTGGCCTGCCCTGCAGCCAGTGTATTGTCTGAACGTGTGTTTAGCACGGCAGGGGGGTTATCACAGACAAGCGCAGCCACCTGTCCACAGCCAACGTGGACAAGCTAACGTTTATTAAAATGAACCAGGCATGGATCCCACCTTGTGCAGAATAGACATTTAGACCGGCCTCACACAGCCATTGGTATACTTGTTTTTTTTTAACATGTCTCAATATTTTGGGGGCTACCCCAATTAGAAAAAAAGAAAAACAAACTTAAAACAGTGTTGGCTACCTCCTCCTCCTCCACCGCCACTTCCACCTACACCGCCACGGTCACATCCTACTCAACCTCCTACTCCACATCCACCTCCTCCTCCATTTTTTTTCTTGTCCTACTCTTACCCCCATTTTGCTTCCTTTTGCAGCCCTCTAGCCCTTTCCAGTACTTTCTTACAGCCATTTTTGTGCCCAAAAGTTCAGGTCACCATTGACTTCAATGGGGTTCGGGGTCTGGGGTCACGTTCCAGTCAAGTTCGGTGCAGAACCCGAACTTTTTTGCGAACCCGCCAAACCCAAACATCCAGGTGTCCGCTCAACTCTAGTCTTTGACTCTGTCCTGTAATGGGTGGTCCGGAGGTCCTGCTGACAGAGTGCAGGCCTCACCATGTGCTAGCTGCGGTGAAGAGAAAGGAATGGAGTGAGCCTGATAAATATCCCTTCAGGTCAGGAAACTAAAAGAAGTGCTGGAGAGAAGTGAAGGAGCAATAGTCTGCAAGAGAAGTGCTGGAGAGAAGTGAAGGAGCAATAGTCTGCAAGTCAAGTGCAGGAGGAAGTAAAGTGTATATACGGTCGTGTATATAGGAGGTCCTGTAACCAATTCTTTGGGCATCCCACAGTCACCCCTTTTCCCCATCCAAGTTAAATCTCCTAAATAAAACAAACAAAAACAAGAGTGACTTCGGATGTGTGAGATATGGTGGGATTGAGGGCAGCTATAAGGTGAACCACAACTACCAGCCACTCCCAAGGGGACACATGGCTACACCTGCATTAAAGCACGCACTGGGTGGTCACATACAGTGCCTTAATAAAGTATTCATACCCCTTGAAATTTTCCAGATTTTGTCATGTTACAACCAAAAACGTAAATGTATTTCATTAGGATTTTATGTGATAGACCAACACAAAGTGGCACATAGTTGTGAAGTGGAAGGAAAATGATAAATGTTTTTCAAAATGATTTACAAATAAATATCTGAAAAGTGCGGTATACATTTGTATTCAACCCCCTGAGTCAATACTTTGTATTTAACTGCAATTACAGCTGCATTCTTTTTGGAGATGTCTCTATCAGCTTTGCACATCTAGAGAGTGACATTTTTGCCCATTCTTCTTTGCAAAATAGATTGGATGGAGAGCGTCTTTGAACAGCAATTTTCAAGTTTTGCCACAGGTTCTCAATTGAATTTAGGCCTGGACTTTGACTGGCCCATTCTTTTTTTTTTAAATATCTTTATTGAAAAAAGGTTTTAACAACATTCCTTCCTTCACGCAGGAGGGTAACATTGCATTCAACATTTCGCTTTTTCCTTCTTTTTACTCGCATATTATCATCATATGAAATTGCTCTTTTAAAACTACATAATTTCCATATCTACACAGGCAAAAAAAAAACCAACTTACACACCTACAAAGGGGAAATAGAAAGAGAAAAAAAAGGGTTTTTTTTGTGTCAATTAAAGTGTCAATATGTCAATAAAAAATTGTACTTACTAGTGCTTTTGTCTTGAGTATTTTATAAACGTACAAAAAAAAAAAAACCTCCTCCCTCCTTCCTAAAATCTCTGCACTCCCAATATATCATATCCTTAAATAAAAAAAAGGGGGGGGGGTCCCTCCTAGGGGGGCAACTACACATAGGGGGGGGAGAAGAGAATCATTATTGTTGGTTCTAAGAAGTTGGTCTAAGGGTATTAGGTTATTAGGTCTAGTCTTCTATAATTTCTGCAGTGTTGTGTATCCAACCTGCCCAAATGAATTTAAACTTTTCATATTGGTCCCTGGTTGTATGAATCCATCTCTCTGCTTCCATCATTAAATTTACCTCTTTTTTTCCAGTCCATCAGGGTTGGGCCTCTTTTCTGATTCCAAAATCTTGGTATCAGGGTTTTAGCTGCATTTAACAAATATGGCGTGACACTCTTCCTATAGGATTTATCGGAACAAGACATCCCATGGAACAGAAAATGTAACGGATATTCTTCCATGGGTCTATTGGTCAATCATTTTATCCATGGTGCTATTGCCTCCCAAAATGTTCTGATCTTGGGGCAATCCCATCATATATGTATTTTTTCCCCCTTTGGCCACAACCCCTCCAACACAAAGCGTCTCTTCTAGGGTATATCTGTGTCAAACATACTGTGGTTCGGTACCATCTAGCTATAAATGTATACAACATCTCCTGCGCTTGGGAACTTATTGAAGTGGTGTGTGTAAGTTTAACTTCTTCTAGTTTGGGCGCTGGTGAAACTGCACCCCAGTTCCCTTTCCCATTACTTAATAAAATAGGGGACTGAAGTATGTTGCCCAATCAGAGAAAATTTGTACATTTGTGCTAGTAAATCTCTAGGATCCTGAATGCGTAAACATAAAGATTCAAATGTCGTAAGGGAACTTAAAGGTTTTATTTTAGGTCTTATTTTCCCACAAAAGTCCGCTATCTGTGGTATCTCCAGGTATCCATCAGTATATTTCCCAAAGTTATCATCAATTCTGAAAGGGGGGATACTATACCTCGCGGGGCAAATTTTGCACACGTACCATTCCCATCTGCACCCCCATCGTTCTATAAATCTGGATTCTTCTCCCGGGGGGAACCATGGGTATCCCTCTAATGGTGCCAAAGGTGATGTTGGAGGTGCAAACCCACCTAGTGCATTAACTCTGTCCCATATTACCAGTGTTGATGGCGTTAAGGGACAGGTCCGTTTCGAGAGTCCCCTGGACTTTCTCGGTACCCAGGGGGCCCCCGCTAAGTCCCTGCCTGCCATGGTCTTTTCCATGGAAACCCATGTTTTTCTCGGGGAGTCGTGACACCAGTTTAATATGCGTACTAGTGACATTGCCCTGTAATATATGGCTATGTCTAGAAGTCCTACCCCTCCCTCATCCTTGTGTCTTCTCAAAATGTCATATGCTATTCAGGGGTGTTTATTTTTCCAGACAAAGGTTATAGATGCTCTACGCAACTGCTTGAAGAACATTTGTGGGAGTGCAATGGGTATAACATGTAATAGATGTATTATTTTAGGTAAAATTATCATTTTAAGGGCATTTACCCTCCCAAACCATGTCAAGAAAATAAAATAAAATAATAAATCATCAGCATATGCTGAGATTTTATGTTCTGTTGAGCCAATCTGAATCCCAGAGATGTCCCCATTCCCCCGGATCCTACAAAGAAGTGGCTGCAATACTAATGCAAATAGTAATGGGGAAAGGGGGCATCCCTGCCTGGTCCCATTATATATATTAAAGTGTTCTGACATTGTACCGTTCACCTTTACCCTCGCTTTGGGGTTAGTATACAAAGCTGACACCCATCCCATCATCCGTTTGCCTAGACCCATCCGCCTCAAAACATCCATCATAAAGATCCAATTCACCCTATCAAATGCCTTTTCGGCATCTATTACCACCCAGGGGCTCTGATCAGGTCCATTTTGAGCCCTGTGGAGTGCGTGTAAGGCCTGAATTGTATTATCTCTAGCTTCTCTGCTTTTTATAAACCTTGTCTGATCCAAGTGGATTAGTTTAACAATATGGTCTTGCAATCTGAGTGCTAATATTTTACCTAGAGGTTTAGTGTCTGCGTTTATGAGGGAGATGGGTCTATAGTTGGCACAATATTGAGGGTCCTTCCCCTCTTTTGGGATGACCGTCACGTAGGCCAATAGGGCTTCCGGAGGTAGTGGGCTTGACCTAGTTATTGAGTTCAAATAACTACCTAATGGTGGTTTTAGAATAGTTTTACATTTTTTGTAATACCCATTTGAAAATCCGTCTGGACCCGGGCTCTTACCCCCTGGTAGGGCAGAGATTACCCTACTTAATTTCTCACTGGTGATTGGACCCTCCATCTCCTCCAAAATCTCAGGTGTCAACGCTGGCAATTTATAATTATTGAGATAGGATCAGATCCCTTCTAGCTTTACTTGGTTCATCATATCTGGTGGGGTAGGGATTTTATATAGAGCGGCATAAGATAGTAGTATCTACTATCTGTTTATTACGCAAAGACAGTTTGTGTACGTGGCGTGTTTCTTGTTGTTTCTTTAATTGTCTAGCCAATAGATGACCACATTTATTCCCTTGCTCTTAAAAGCGATTTATAAAAAAAATCTATGTTTATCTTTGATCCTGCGGTCTAAACAAACAGAGAGTTCAGACCGCAGGGTTTCAAGCTGTTTCTCTACCGAGGGATCAAGATGCTTTTTATGTCTGACCTCCAGTTTGTAAATCTTTTCAGACGACTTGTATTGACTACTATTACAGAAGTCGCTTGCAAGCCGTGCTGAAGTCGCACTGTGCAGGGCGACCTGAGTCGCCCCTGAACAGGAATGCATGAAACAGAGGGACTGACAGTGATTTGTTTCAACAGAGTGAGCGGGCAGGGCTGTCCGTAGGGTTCAATATTGAGTTGGCCCACCCTTTGCAGCTATAACAGGTTCAACTCTTCTGGGAAGGCTGTCCACAAGGTTTAGAAGTGTATCTATGGGAATGTATGACCATTCTTCCAGAAGTGCATTTGGGAGGTCACGCCAATGGTGTACTTAGGTTTTGTGCTGTCCCAGGCCTGAGTAAACTTGTGCAACCCCTAATTTAAAAATGACCCACCCTTTCCTGCCAAGGTCACACCCCTTCCTGTTTAAGACCCACCCTGTCATCTTCGTGGGATAAGGGATGCTGTGGGAGGAGGGATGCCATGAGAGGAGGGACGCCATGAAAGGAGGACGGAGGGATGCCATGGGAGGAGGGATGCCATGGGAGGAGGACAGAGAGATGCCGTGGAAGGACGGATGCCATGGCAGGCAGGACAGAGGGACGCCATGGGAGGAGAGACAGAGGGAAGCCGTAAGAGGAGGGGACAGAGGGACATTGTTGGAGGAGGGGACAGAGGGACGACGTGGGAGGAGGGCCACCCCCTCCATTGGCTCTGCCCCTGACTCCACCACCTTTTCCCTGTCCATGTATATGGTGGAGGTGGCGGGGGTGGAGATTTTTGCAGTGCCTCTCCACCTATTACTTCATTCGTGGTTCGCAGGTCTGCACCTGTGCCTCTGGACCCGGCCTGAAGACAAATAGTGGTGGAACCGGTTCTCTTACTCATGTCAGCAGTGGTCTGCAGGTATATAGATAGGCTAGGGTAGTATACAGACAGGCTAGGGTAGTATAAAGACAGGCTAATGTAGTATACAGACAGACTAGGGTAGTATATAGACAGGCTGGCTGGTGTAAAGTGGAACTCTGATGTCTGCAGCATTCCCCTTTACATTACGACCCACAGAGTTCCCCTTTACATCACAGGCTGCAGCATCAGAGTTCACGGTGTAAGGGCAGGGCAAGGGGAACTCTGCAGACTCTAATTTAAAGGGGAACTCTGATGTAGGGGGGGTCTCTGGTCACCAGAGCCCCCTCCTTACATCAGCATGCACTATGTAAGAGGGGAGTGAGGGCACTGATATAAGGGGGAACTTTTATATCAATGTTCCCCTTTATGTTAGGGTCCCTACTCCCATCTTACATCAGTGTCCCTTGCAGATTATTTTCAGCAGATGGCAAGGCAGTCTGTGGCATGGAGCCGTCATGCACTGACCTAAAGTTTCTGGTGCAGTCCAGGGCACTGAGGGCAGGAACGGATCCTCTTCTCCTCCCACTCCCCCTCCTTGCAGTATATTTTAAATTTGGGGGAAGAAAGGTGCCTTTACGTGCACCGGGTCAGTGGACCACCCTGCCCCCCAAGCCAAGCCAAGCTAAGCAGTGCCCTTCAGTGGATCGCCCCGCCCCCTGGAGTCAAGCCCTTCTGCAGACCGCCCTGCCCCCTGAGCCGAGCCCTTCAGCAAAATCTGATCCTTAGTCTGGCGCTCACACAGGAAAAAAATGCACTGTAGTCAATGCATAATAGCAAGTCTCTAAAGAGTCTTAAATTAATAGTCTCAATGGCTTTTTGCCACAGGAGAGGTCCACTAGTTCAGGGCTAGCCTCATGGTGGGGGAATAGAAGCCACTTCCCATTCATGTAGAAAAGAAAAAAAGAGAGAGAAGCACCTCTGAGTGTAGACTGACATAAAATTTAATATGCACAATAGATGCTAAAACTGACATGAATGATGAAAAAAGCAGGCACTTCAACAGGGGAACGATCCAAACTAATGTCAACAGGCGATGGGGCGACAGTGCTGGGCCTTAGCCATAGGTCCTTTTGGTTGTGTCTGGCCGGCTGTGTGGTGGAATACAGGGAACAACCAGGGCGAAGTTCTCTCTCTTTTTTTCTTTTCTTCGAACCCTGAGCTGAGCCGAGCCCTTCAGCTGCCCTCCCCGCCCCCTGAGCCGAGCCGAGCCCTTCAGCAGACTGCCCTGCCCCCTGAGCCCTGAACCTTTTTTGGCCATAGTTCTCTTGTGGGTCACAGGGGTGAACTTAATTGTGCTCTCCTATGACCCAGAATCCGCCAACAGAGGGCTAAAGCCCACAGTCAACTGACATCACAGAACTGCTCCAGATTGTGGAAGCAGACTCAAGGATCCAACAATAATTTCAAGATCCACCCATATGCCTGGTCGGCAGCTGGATCAGCCTCTCAGCAAGCTGATACTGATTGTTACATGTGTTTGAAAAAGTGCCATTAAAGGCCTGAACTGGAAGTAGTTAAATCGTTGTTTTGATTTGTGTGCTCTATACAGTGTAGTTCTGCTTTAATTGTCTGCAATGTGGCAATACAGTTGGATTGTATGGCAGACATTTTAATGATGGGCGAAAACATTTTCTTTTTCGCTCAGTGGTGAGTTCTCTGCTATTTTACTATGGCATTGCTATACTTAAAAGATTAGACTTTGAATATAGATTCTTCTATAAAAAATGATCTGCTGCTTGAGCAGGTTGGCTAGCCCTTAAAGCTGCTAAAGGCTACCATCAATTAATGGTAATTTAACCACTCTATTCACCCCCTAACAAATATTGCAAATCATACACAGGGTCTTTTCTTGACAAGAACTCTTCACCTGGGTAATCCTTTTCAGAAGTGACTTAATTTAATCCCTATTCCCCACCCTCTTGCTTCATGTTTCTTTTAGTATGCTCAATAGAGGTAGACATGCTTGGGTCACTACTGGGATACCAGAAGGCATGATCTACTTTACACTGCTAATGTTTATTCCATTGTGTATCTAGATTGACACTTGACTATTGGTTTTCTTTTTTATTTATGTTTTAAAAATGAAAAAAAAAATACAAAATATAATTTAATACAAGAAAGACTAATTCATAAAAATGTGATATTTTATTTTTAAAGCCTAACACCTTACATGACTTGGAAACCCATACAGTAGGATCTTCTTGCCCGAATTCCTGACTCCTGTTCCTGTTCACCCAGGAGTTCCCACCCACCTTCTTGTAGTCCAGCTCCTCCTGTGGTGTTCTCCATAGCATAATATACACTTGTTAGTATGGCTGCCAGAATACTGGACTGGAATGTGGCCTTGGAAGAGGCATTTTCTTCCTGAGAACTATACCAACCACTGTCTAAGTTATACTATATTTCAGCATCCACAAGCCCTGGTGAAGGACCTTATGAACTCCCCCTGCCAAATATGTTGGCTGTTTCCCCTAACTGTGATGATAATAATGATAAAATAGGTCTGGACAAAAAACATATGGTACTCTAATCCTGAAATCTTTAGCCAACAAATAAAAAGCTGACAAGGATTTTAACCCATTCCTGCTCTAGGAAAATATTTTTTTTCTTAGTTGCACTTCAAAATAATTACATGAACGAATTTGGCAATTTGTGACAAGACTGGCATAGTCATCCCATATCTCCTAGAGATACAACATGGACTTAAATCTGTTTCTCTCAGATCAGGTAACCACATTCTCTATCTATATTAATGTATTTACGTATAGTTTAGACATGGCAGATTGTGGATATATTCTCTCAGGAATACCTGTGGCTTTATATTTTTAAATTTCACAGAACTATCTTAACGGTATTAAGGAATCTAAGCATTCTTCAGAAGTCTGAGCACAAATAAGTTATACATTTGAGCTGGCCCTTTGCCTTGAAGTCTAGACTGCAATTAGGTAGGGCAATCTATATTTTTTGGCCAGCAAGCCTGCATTGGGTCATTACCGTATTAATTTTGGATACTGCAGGATACAGAGGTACTAACACCTCTCTATGAAAACAAGCATGTGGGAGTATGAGTTATTTTTAAGGTGATTTAGACCGCAGTGTTTGGCTTGATGAGGCCTCCAGCTCAAGATCTATTATCTGCTGTGTTTCAGAGAGTTTGTTTAGGTGTTTTGGCCTCAGTCACATCATTGCTCCAGTTTTGCACAATTTACACACAAAAGGAGGACAACGTGTTAAGCTGAGGCAGTTAGGAATTTTTCAAACCTATTTTAGCAACAAGAAAAAAAGTAATCATAATTCACTGCACAAATTTATACCAACAATTATTTTTTTTCTTGAAATAGTTAAAATAGGGACTACTTTTGATGTCTACCCTGCCCTTAAAACCTATGAGCAGCCAGCACTCCAATCTATATAATAATAAACAAATAATAAGTAATTCCTATATAGTGCAATGATAAAACATAATAAAACCAAGAATGTAACATGGAACATTTGTGGTATAAAATATGTGTGTAAAAAAATATATCATTAAGAAGAAAGATTTGATCAGCTTTAGGGTCTATAACTTAGGAACAGAGTAGAACATCATTAGTAACTCTTCTTTGTTATTTGTGATTGACAAGAAAAATGTTTGCCCCGCTGTACCTTTCCCAGTTGGGCAATCCCCCCCACTTCCTATTCTGGTGGTAGATGGCTATGCTTGGGCAGAAAGTGGGTGTAAATAGTCTTAGTGGGAACATAAAGACTTCACAGAGGTTCTAACCATCCCTTCTCTCCCCAAACAAAAACATAAATACCCTGACTGGAGTTCCACTTTATTAAATCATCATTTTTACAAATGTGTTTCTAACTTCAAATATATACATGATAAAACAAAAGTTTAACAAAAAATATTTAGAAAAGTAACTTGCAACCATTTTCATTTAATTTTCCACTAAACTCGCAGTGAATTTTTTGATTGGCTGCTATGGTTGTTACTGTATTTTGGACTGTTTTTGAATGCATTTGTAAGTCTACTAAACAAGAGTTTCACAGAATGAAATATACACATTTAGATTTAGGCTCCATGTACACTGTAGCTGATTAACAACTGTTTTTGGTCGTTTTTGGCGTTTTTTAACAGCCCAAAAAATGCCCCTTCGTGTTATGCACACATGGACGTTAATTATCGTTTAACAGCAGTGGCGTTTTTGGGCTGTTATCTGAACACCCTGAATTGGCGTTCAAAAGTCATTCTACTGACCACAAAAAATGCTGGACGCTGATAAACGCAGCTAAACGCTCATAAACACCTGTAAACAGCTGTTTATCAGCGTCCGGCGTTTTTTGTGGTCAATGGAAGCTAATGAATTTAAAAAAAAGGCTGTTTACAAAACGCTGCAAAAGAACGTTTTCTAAGCAGCGTCTCCTGCCCAACGCCCAGAGAGCCCAGGGAGCGTCCAGTGTGCATGGAGCCTTAGAGACAAAAGGGAATAGGAATCATGAACTCTTGTCTGTACTGAAAATTAAACATAGTTGGATAATCCCATGTTTTAAATTGGCAGGATGTTATTAGGTCCAAATATCCGTTAGTTGCCTAAAACTCTCTGGCTCACTGGATTTCCTTAGAGGGGCTCCTGACTCCACCCCTGCAGAGTCCATCGTCATTTGGCATGACAGTACTTCACTTTGAATTCCCCTGTTGACTTTTTCATTTGAAACAAAGCCAACACTACCTTATCTTACACTATCTTGACACAATTATTAGCACCATGTTGGTTATGGATAAAAAGTTGCCTTTAGGAACCCTGTTTCTTTTTTGTTGTTATTATTATTAGCTTACATTTTAAAACATTTCCCCAAAAACAATATAAAAAAGAATGAGATTTATAACGGTGCCAATTAACATGTAATTCATCAGAAAATCTGATGAATTAACAAAGTGTTATTAAAATATTACAAACATCCAAAAGAATGTGTAATACAATAACACCTCCTGGCTGACGTCCCACAATGTTTGACATGTTGCATGATATCAATCTCTTAACTTATTTGTACATCTAAACAAAGTACATGATGGGAAAATACGTGAGACCCGAAATTCTATGCGTTTCATCAAACGTTTAAGTCAACTTCTTGAGGAGTAAATCAGAGGCGTTTGCTAAAATCAATATAGTGATTCCAGAACATTGTGCCATTAAGTTCCCTGCATCAGGTACCTTGTACAGTTTGTAACACCCTGCAGTCGGTCCTCCACAATAACATAATGTGTAAGAAAACCTACAAACATTATAAAATTATTGTGAAACAATTAAGTAGTCTAAAAGACTACTTAATGTACAATTAACCGTGGCAATATTTAGAGTAAGAAAAAATATAACAAAAACCCCTTTACAAAATTTTACATTCGATTATTATTATTGTTGTTTTTTCTTTGTCCCAAGGATTTCCGTTGAAAAATAGGTATTGGTTGTACCACGATTATTA
>BLSH010411801.1:64574-81345 GCA_018402905.1 Glandirana rugosa
CTAATTTTGCATCTCCTCAAACATGTAATGGGTGAGGAGATGCAAAATTAAGGCAAGGATCCCAGACCACGTGAAAAGTTCAATGAAACGCGTAAAGTTTTGGAGCTCACAGATAATCCCATCATCCACTTTGTTTAGATACACAAATAAGTTAAGGCATTGGTATGATGACAGCATGTTGCATATGGTGGGACATCAGCCAAAAGTTGTTACTGTATTAAGCATTTTATTGGATCTTTGTAATATTTAAAAAAATGCTATGTGTAATAAAATTCGGATTTTATGATTAATTACCTACTTGTTATTTGGTGCCATTAAAAATCCCATTAAATACATTATATCACCAAAAGTATTGAGACGCCTGCCTTTAGACGCACATGAACTTTAAAGTGGTTGCAAAGTCAGAAGGTTTTTTATCTTAATGCATTCTATGCATTAAGATAAAAAGCCTTCTGTGTGCAGCAGCCCCCCTCAGCCCCCTAACACTTACCTGAGCCCATCTCTGTCCACGAGTCCCTTGGCTGTCCTGGACTATCCCTCTTGATGGGCTGAGACACAGCCAAAGTCAATTAGCCAATAAGGAGAGAGAGGGAGTGGAGCCGACCCACAGCTCCACGTCCAAATGGGCACACAGAGCTGCAGCTCAGCTCGGGTGCCCCCATAGCAAGCTGCTTGCTGTGGGGGCACTCGACAGGAGGGAGGGTCCAGAAGCAGTGAAGAGGGACCCGAGGAGAGGAAGATCTGGCTCACTCTGTGAAAATCCACTGCACAGGGCAGGTAAGTATAACATGTTTGTTATTTTAAAAAAAGAGACTTTACAATCACTTTAAAGCCATTCCAGTCTTAGTCTGTAGGGTTCAATATTGAGTTGGCCCACCCTTTGCAGCCATAACAGCTTCAAGTCTTCTGGGAAGGCTGCCCACAAGGTTTAGGAGTGTGTTTATGGGAATGTTTGAGCATTCTTTCAGAAGTGCATTTGTGAGGTGAGGCATTGATGTGGACAAGAAGGCCTGGCTTGCAGTCTCTGCTTTAATTCATCCCACAGGTGTTCTATTGGTTTGAGGTCAGGACTCTGTGCAGGCCAGTCAAGTTCCTCCACTCCAAACTCACTCATCCATGTCTTTATGGACCTTGCTTTTGTGCACTGGTCCAAATAATATGGTGAAGGGGGGATTATGGTGTGGTGTTGTTTTTCAGGGGTTGGGCTTGGCCCTTAGGGAACTCTTAAGACGTCAGCATACCAAGATATTTTGAACAATTTCATGCTCCCAACTTTGTGGGAACAGTTTGGGGATGGCCCCTTTCTGTTCCAACATGACTGTGCACCAGTGCACGAAGCAAGGTCCTGACCTCAAACAGATGGAACACCTTTGGGATGCCTTCTCGTCCAACATCAGTGCCTGACCTGACAAATGCTCTTCTGGAAGAATGGCCAAACATTCCCATAGACACTCCTAAACCTTGTGGACAGCCTTCCCAGAAGAGTTGAAGTTGTTATGGCTGCAAAGGGTGGGCCAACTCAACATTGAACCCTACGGACTAAGACTGGGATGCCATTAAAGTTCATGTGCGTGTAAAGGCAGGTGTCCCAACACTTTTGGTAATATAGTGTATATATATATATTTATTTATTTATTTTATTTTTTAAATTACCTGCCATATGGGGATGTATGCACGCTTGCAATGTAAGATTTAGCCCATAAACCCATTGTTTAGTCAATTAAAAAAAAAAAAAAATCTAATTTCACTGCCTGCCCTCTGAATTTAGTTTGATTTAGACTGTTTTATTTTCAGTAACTGTCCCATTCCAGCCAAGGGATTTAATTATAAATGAGCAAATGTGTATATTTACCTGCGCAATCAGACTGCTAAGAAAGTAAAGAAAACACAATCTTTCCAGGAAAAGTGGCTTAGCATTTGTTGACAAGGAGCCCGCAGCCTGTGCAATGACCTGTCATGGAACATCCACAAAGACGGGGCAGAAAAAAAAATAATAAAAAAAAACTTAACACCTAAACCCCACAGGGAGGTTTATAGAGGTGTCCATACCACAAAGACAAAATATTAGAAAGTCACGAAGAACAGTGCAAGATGACTGTCTAAGACAAAAGCATGCATTCAGGAAAACAGGAAATTCCTCCAGTTTAATAGCTGATAATTAGCCTAATGCTGGTGTGGCATTGGAATAGTTTGAATTCTGCGTTTTATAGAGGCCGGCAGCACCTGGATTGCTGAGAAAGGCTTATGGGTAATGTGTGGTTCTGATGACAGACTTAGGTATGTAACCAGCCTCTATGTTTTATGCTCTGGGAAAGTAGTTTTTGGTAATAATCTTATATAGTGGAACTACAGACAGACTAGCCTGCTGCCCTGCAGCATGTGTTCATTACTGCTGTATATAGAAAATTAGCATTTCTCTTATTATTCACATTCACTCCATTATAATACATTCACTCCAATCTACCAAAGTGCATGTGAATAGGATTTAAAGTGCACAATTTTTAAAAAAAATAATTATACAGCATAAATAAGTAGAATATTTTCATAAATACAAAAAGGGACAAGTATATTCTTATAACAAAAGCCCACCAATTACCCCAAAATAATACAAAAAAATATTTCTTACATGTGGTCAAAGAAAAAAAAAAAACACATAGTGAAGTCAATAGGCTCCCCGGCAAAGGCCATCTGAAAACTTGTACCCTGAACACTTTATATACACTGAGCAAAATTATAAACGCAACACTTTTGTGTTTGCCCCTATTTATCATGAGCTGAACTCAAAGATCTACAACGTTTTCTATGTACACAAAAGGCCTATTTCTCTCAAATACTGTTCACAAATCTGTCTACATCTGTGTTAGTGAGCACTTCTCCTTTGCCGAGATAATCCATCCACCTCACAGGTGTGGCATATCAAGATGCTGATTAGACAGCATGATTATTGCATAGGTGTGCCTTAGGCTGGCCACAATAAAAGGCCACTCTAAAATGTGCAGTTTTACTGTACTGTAGGGGTCCAGGGGGTCCGAAAACCAGTCATTATCTGGTGTGACCATAATTTGCCTAATGCAGTGCAGCACATCTCCTTCGCATAGAGTTGATCAGGTTGTGGATTGTGGCCTGTGAAATGTTGGTCCATTCCTCTTCAATGGCTGTGCGAAGTTGCTGGATATTGGCAGGAACTGGAACACGCTGTCGTATACGCCGATCCAGAGCATCCCAAACATGCTCAATGAGTGACATGTCCAGTGAGTATGCTGGCCATGCAAGAACTGGGATGTTTTCAGCTTCCAGGAATTGTGTGCAGATCCTTGCAACATGGGGCCGTGCATTATCATGCTGCAACATGGGGCCGTGCATTATCATGCTGCAACATGGGGCCGTGCATTATCATGCTGCAACATGGAGCCGTGCATTATCATGCTGCAACATGAGGTGATGGTCGTGGATGAATGGCACAACAACGGGCCTCAGGATTTCATCACCGTGTCTCTGTGCATTCAAAATGCCATCAATAAAATGCACCTGTGTTTGTTGTCCATAGCATGCGCCTGCCCATACCATAACCCCACCGCCACCATAGCGCACTCGATCCACAACATTGACATCAGCAAATCGCTCACCTACACAATGCCATACACGCCGTCTGCCATCTGCCCTATACAGTGAAAACCAGGATTCATCCGTGAAGAGAACACCTCTCCAAAATGCCAGATGCCATCGAATGTGAGCATTTGCCCACTCAAGTCAGGTACAACGACGAACTGCAGTCAGGTCGAGATCCTGATGAGGACAACAAGCATGCAGATGAGCTTCCCTGAGATGATTTCTGATAGTTTGTGCAGAAATTCTTTGGTTATGCAAACTGGTTGTTGCAGCAGCTCTCCAGGTGGCTGGTCTCAGACGATCTTGGAGGTGAAGATGCTGGATGGGGAAGTCCTGGGCTGGTGTGGTCACACGTGGTCTGCGGTTGTGAGGCCAGATGGATGTACTGTCAAATTCTCTGAAACGCCTTTGGAGATGGCTTATGGTAGAGAAATGAACATTCAATTCAAGGGCAACAGCTCTGGTGAACATTCCTGCAGTCAGCATGCCAATTGCACGCTCCCTCAAAACTTGTGACATCTGTGGCATTGTGCTGTGTGATAAAACTGCACATTTTAGAGTGACCTTTTATTGTGGCCAGCCTAGGGCACACCTGTGCAATAATCATGCTGTCTAATCAGCATCTTGATATGCCACACCTGTGGTAGATCTCGCCAAAGGAGAAGTGCTCACTAACACAGATTTAGACAGATTTGCGAACAATATTTGAGAGAAATAGGCTTTTTGTACATAGAAAAACTCGTAGCTCTTTGCGTTCAGCTCATGATAAACAGGGGCAAACACAAAAGTGTTGCGTTTATAATTTTGCTCAGTGCCCATTGCCAATGAGTCTACATATGTATTAGTAGCATGATTCTATAAAGATGATTGGTGGGGAAGCAGACGAGGCACTTGGTTCTTTCACAAAACTGTGGGGAAGCACAATGGCTAAGTGGCTAGCTCTTCTGCCTAGCAGCACTAGTGTTGCTGGTTCAATTCCCAACCATGGCACTACCTGCACTGGCAGATTACAACTGTGGAATACAGGAGGGGCAAGGGGCACTTCACATTAAATGTAGGTAACATACCTTGTGCTGATTTTCTTACCTACATGTTGCTTTTAGTCAGGGGTCTCCAAACTTTCAAAACAAAGGGCAAGTTTACTGTCCTTCAGATTTTAGAGGGGCCAGACTGTGAAGGAGTAGAAAATACCCTAGCATTGGTAGGAGGAGAAATATTGGTATTAGTGGAAGAAATGTGCCCCATCACTGGTGTCAGTGGAAGAAAGAGTGCTCAATTGTTGGTGTCATTGAAATGAATATAGTCCCATTTTTGGCATCAGTGGGAGGAATATTGCCCCCCTATTTGTTGTCAGTGGGAAGAAAAGTGCCACATGGTTGGCGGCAGTGGGAGGAATAGTGCCCCATCATTGATGTCAGTGGTAGGAATAATGTTCTTTTGGAGAAATTATGCCTCAGTGTTAGTGTAAGTGGAAGTAATGTGCTTCCTTATTGGTTTTAGAGGGAGTAAAAATGCCTTTCGTCAGTGGGAGGAAAAGTTCCCCCAAGGCTGGATAAAGGCAAGCAAAGGGCCGCATCCAGCCCAAGGGGCCACAGTTTGGAGACCACTGCCTGGAGTTCTAATTAAAGGGTATGTAAACCCTAACAATGAACTTCCCTTATATGTCCCTTTTGGTCTGTATTATATACCATTGGAAGCAGTGTCGTAACTAGAACCTTCAGGGCCCCAATGCAAGAAATCATGAAGGGCCCCCCTGACCCTTGGATGGGGCCCTTTCCTTCGAGCCTGGTGGCCGAACGCCAGGGCCCAGTCGCAAGTGGGTGGCTGCATATAAAGGGACTCATTACTCCATCCCCCTGCTTCTCCTCCTTTCCCTCCCACAGGCATTTAGTTTAGCAGCTACAGGAGGAAAATGGAGAGATTGGTTAGTTAATGCCAGTGTCTCTAAATCTTTTTTTCCAATCAGGGCACCCATGAATTATACCCCTAGATGAATGGGGCTGCACTGCAACCACTCCGCAACTGATAAAGATAGCCTTTTAACCACTTGCCGACCGCCGATCGGCATCTGACGGCGGCAAAGTGGCTCGTTCCCGCAAATCGCCGTCATACGACGGCGGCTGCGGGAACGAGTTTAGTGAGCGCGCGCGCGCCACCGGAGGCGCGCCCGCGCGCTCACTGTGTCCAGGGGGGGCCAGGGAGCGGGTGCGGCGGCTTCGATTGCTGCCGGCTACCCACGATGGCCCCCCCGGAGCGAGTGAGCGGAGGTCCGTGTATGTAAACACGGACCTCCGCTCTGTGTGAGGGGGAAGGGCTGTGATCACAGCCTTCCTTTACGTGAAGGCTGTGACCATTTCCCTTCCCCAGCTAGGCAAGTCCCCATACAGTTAGAACACGCCCAGGGAACATAGTTAACCCTTAGCGCGCCCCCTGCAGGTTAACCCCTTCACTGCCAATAGCATTTACACAGTAATCCGTGCATTTTTATAGCACTGATCGCTGTATAAATGCCAATGGTCCCAAAAAAGTGTCAAAATGGTCCGAAATGTCCGCTGAAATATCGCAGTACCGCAAAAAATCGCAGATCGCCGCCATTTTTAGTAAAAAATAAAAAAAAATTAAAAACCCCAAAAATGAATTCTCATCATCCGTAAACGCGACCACTTTTGCGCAAACCAATCAATAAACGCCGATTGCGATTTTTTTTTATCGCAAATATGAGGAAGAATATAAATCGGCCAAAAACTGTGAAAAAAAATGTTTTTTTATATTTTTTTTTTGGATTTGTATTTTAGGAAAAAGTAAGAAATTTGGGTTTTTTTGCAAAATTGTCGCTCTTCTTTTGTTTATAGCGGTGATCAGAAATGACGCCGCGGTGATCAAACACCACCAAAAGAAAGCTCTATTTGTGGGAAAAAAAGGACGCAAATTTCGTTTGGGTACAACATCGCACGACCGCGCAATTGTCAGTTAAAGCGACGCAGCGCCGAATCGCAAAAAGGGCTCCGGTCCTAGAGCTGGAAATCCTTCCGGGGCTGAAGTGGTTAAAAAAGGACAGTACTGTACCTCTTCCTGTCGGGTACTGCACTGTAGGGGGAGACAAAGAGCACAACACACGCACGCTGTGCTTTCACTTTAGATGTAAACAGTGAGAGCAGCTCCCCGCAGCGCCGATATACAGTTTGGCTGAGGATCAGGGAGCTCGGTCTCAGCTTGCTGCTCTTTCTATCTAGGCATACAGGGGGCCCGACTGGGCCCTACAGCATGGGGCCCAGTTGCCATGGCAACTGCTGCGACCCCTGTATGTCTGCCACTGATTGGAAGCATTTTGTTTTATCTGTTTTTAAGTGCCAAGAAACCTGTTGATCATGTCTTAAATTCAGAGCTTTTCTGTGTCCTCTGCCCACTTCCTGTGTTATCTCAAACAGCCCTTCTAGTTCTTATTTTGGGCTCGAGTATAATTAGCCCTTATGTCTTAGAAATCTGAAAGTGGGAAGGGTTGTGTAGTTAAGCAAAAGATACTGGGCAGGGCTGACACCACTCAGCCCACTCAAAAAGCTGTTGTCAGCCCACAACAGGACTTAGGAGCTGAGTGCATTTTTGTCAGATCAACAAGTGCTTTTCTGTAGTTTCCGGGTCTTTAAAGGAATAAAACACGGGAAGTGTGCATGCGTTGCATAGTTGTACTGCATATTGTTTTTTGTTTTTTTTTGCCTTGACATAAACTTTGAATACTGCTGAGTTATAAGTGCATAAAAAGAGCTTGTAAATGTAATGGCGGTGCTTCAGATTGAGTATGTGTTACCCCCTTACTTGCTTTATGGGAGAAAAGGACAAGTACCATTCTGAAAGCTGTTGTGTTGTGTTATGTGTAAGGCCTTAACCTAAAAGCAAATGGGTTTTCATTGGCAAACTCACGCATTTATTTTGGAATTCACACGCATGCCAGTTGGCATTTGAAGCTGCCATACTGAGCTTTTTTTAGCCAAAAGGAAAGGATGACAGGAATCCTTGAACCACAAAATGGCTCTATGGGAAAACAGCAAGGGTGACGTTAAACATGCTGGATGATACAGTACTATTATAACTGAATATCGTCTCGGGTATTATTCATTTTAGCAGCATCAGCTTGGACACTTTGATCTTCCTGTTGTGTCTCGAGACAGGAAATGACAATGACAAAATATGTAACAGTAAGCATGGAAAAATGTGAAATTCACAAAAAATAGAAAAAAAAATGACTTAACCCTTTCACTACTGCTGCTGGAAGTATAATGGAACAGCAGGATCAAGATGTAAACAAACTTTGTGAATTATTTAAATTTTACAAAAACAGTTTTGAGCTCTCTAATAGAAGTAATTGAACAGCCATAAAGCCGCCTAATCCCCCCCTGGATCAATGCTTCATTCCCTCCTAACTTCTCCCCACAAGTTTTCTGGGCTCACCTCCTGTGAAAACGTAGAGCAGAACTATACTCACCAGTGATGCGGTGTCCCAGAGCTCCCTGCCAGCCGATGGCATCTTCAGGCGGCCAGCTTCCAGTTATTGATCGCCGGCCACTTTTATTGGCCAGGCTAAGCTGACGTCACTCACGCGCATGCATGGGCATTGAGTCAGCTTCACATTGCCATATTTGCACAATGAGCTGCACATGTGCTATTCACTGTGCAGAAGCAGACAGGCAAATAAGTAACTTTAATGCAGAATAGACATATCATATCTCTTCTAAACTAAAATACAGAAAGGGGGCGGGACTTTGAATGAGGCCTATGAGGGTTAACATCAAATTGCCTCCATCCCTAATCAGCGAAAAAAGAAAGGCCATTGGCCGGGTCGGGACTTTAAATGAAGCATGCAGATTGGACAGTAAACAAACACAGTGGTTCAAAAATTATATTTTATTATATACACTATACTTCTAGGTAATACCAACATTCCTCCTTCTTTTGCACACTGTTCTTGGGCACCCTGGCCAATATGCTCTCCTTGTTCATCACCCTCATTCTCCTTTCATTTATGTCCCTTTTCCCTTGTTGGGGGATACTTACCATACTTGTCCATGCTGCTCATCCTATATCCACCCTCTATTAGCACTCCTCTCTTTCCACCCCTTTCCTCAACTCCCTTTCTTTCTTCTTTCACATACTTTACTTGCTGGATCAGTAATGGGTCATTCCCTCACCATATACATACATAAATTACTATACTACATTATATTTTTCACTCCTAGATGACTTGGTGACCACATTGTATCACCTTTTCCTGTGGTGAGGATCTACTTTTTCTGGTTCTACTCATTTTTCCTGCTGATATGCCGCAGATGTACCGCCGCAGCTCCCATGCCGGAGTTATGCCTCTTGACCATCATGGTGCCTGATGCCACACCTCTTGCTCATGGCCTGTCTGTAAATACGGGTGGATGGATTCTCCATTCCCCCCTCTCCCTTTGGTTATCCACTTTTATTCATGTTTACTGTTTTACCCCTTTAGACATCCGTTTGACATTCTGCTCCCGATGACGATCACGAAACGCGTCGAGCTTCAGCCGTCACAGTCACATGGTTACCATGTATCTATCCATGTATCTTTGCATACTTGTTTATCTGCTTACAAATTTTACTTACTTTGATATATACACTATGCTACTATGGATGGGGATCTTGATGGGCTGGCAAAGATGTATCACTGTGTCCTATTATATCATGTATGTGTTTACGCTGTATATAGTAAAATACTATTTTTTAGAACCACTTTGTTCGTTTACTGTCCAATCTGCATGCTTCATTTAAAGTCCCGACCCGGCCAAGGGCCTTTCTCTCTTCTAAACAAAATATCTTGTCTGCCTGCCCATTTTTAATATTTGTACAAACAAATGGCAACCCCCTCAACCGTTAACTGGCCTTTGCAGCTAGGAGCACATGGAAGGGTGACACATGTCAAAAAACAAACAAAACTTCCAGTTCAATTACCAACCAGCCTGCAACAAACCAAATTGACCCTGTCTAACAATTTACGTTAAAAACATGGGGTGAGGGGACGCACTGGGTGCCTTCGCTGCCTTTGTGCTTTTGCTGGGTGTCCAGTGTGTTCCTGTACCTTTAAGAAGAGGTGGGCTCCTTCCAGGCATACCTGCCCTTAATCTATCCATTATTATATATGTGCTCCAACTTGGGGGACTCAGAATTATAGAGTTAGGACTGCAGTACACTGGGGTGCCATGACATGGCCACTGTAGCTTACACATATATTTGCAAAAGTGTGCAAATTAAACCCCTTATTTTTAATGTGAGCTGTTCGACAGGGTCAATTTGGTTAGTTTCAGGCTGGCTGGTAAGTGAGCTGGGAATTTTTGTTTTTCTTTTGACATTTTTAATATTTAACCTAAAATGTCATTTTAAAGGATTAGTTCACCTTTACCACAAAACTGTTTATGCAGATAAGGGGCATCTATAGTTTAAAAAAAAAACTGTGTAGCTTTGAGTAAAGTTGACTAAAGCCCTTGCTATAGGTGTAGGCCATTTACATACCTTATGAAGTGCCTGGCATGCCTGGCCTCCCCTCCCTCGGTTCTCCTCCTCCAGCAGCCGCTGTAACAAAGTCCCGTCTATAGTCATAGGTGGAACACTGGTCCAATGCCGGCAAATTGAATCAGTGTGACGTGTATTATAGGAGACAGGACCTTGTTACAGCGACTGCTGGAGGAGGAGGACTGAGGAGGGGAGGATGGGCATGCCGGGATATTCAAATTCAAGATCCAGATATTGATGAGGCTGCATTGCTGGGCACTGGTAAGGCTGTATTGCTAGTCAATGGTAAGGCTGCATTGCTGGGCACTGGTAAGGCTGCATCACTGGGCACTGATCAGGCTGCATTGCTGGGCACTGGTAAGGCTGAATTGCTGGGCACTGGTAAGGCAGCATTACTGGGCACTGATCAGGCTGCATTTCTGGGCACTGATCAGGCTGGACACTGGGAAGGCTGCATTGCTGGGCACTGGGAAAGCTGCATTGCTGGGCACCTATAAGGCTGCATTGCTGGGCACTGGTGAGGCTGCATTGCTGGGCACTGATCAGGCTGCATTTCTGGGCACTGGTAAGGCTGCATTGCTGGGCACTGGTAAGGCAGCACTGCTGGGCACTGATCAGGCTGCATTGCTGGGCACTGGTAAGGCTGCATTGCTGGGCACTGGTAAGGCTGCAATGCTGGGCACTGGTAAGGCTACATTGATGGCCACTGGTAAGGCTGCATTGCTGGCCACTGATGAGCCTGCATTTGCTAGGCACTGATAAGGCTGCATTGATGGGCACTGGTAAGGGTGCATTTGATGGGCATTGATCAGGCTGCATTGCTGGGCACTGGTAAGGCTGCATTGTTGGGCACTGTCAGGCTGCATTGATGGGCACTGGTAAGGCTGCATTGCTGGCCACTGATGAGCCTGCATTTGCTAGGCACTGGTAAGGCTGCATTGATGGGCACTGGTCAGGATGCATTGATGGATACTGGTATGGCTGTATTGATGGGCACTAATAAGGCCACATTGCTGGGCACTGGTAAGGCCACATTGCTGGGCACTAGTAAGGCTGCATTGTTGGGCACTGGTAAGGCTGCATTGTTGGGCACTGGTAAGGCTGCATTGATGGGCACTGATCTGGCTGCATTGCTGGACACTGATCAGGCTGCACTGCTGGGAACTGGTGTGGCTGCATTTCTGGACACTGGTGAGGCTGCATGGCTGGCCACTGATCAGGCTGCACTGCTGGGCACTGGTGAGCCTGCATTTCTGGGCACTGGTGAAGCTGAATTGCTGGGCACTGGTAAGGTTGCATTGCTGGCCACTGGTAAGGCTACATTGCTGGGCTTTGGTGAGGCTGCATTGTTGGGCACTGGCAAGGCTGCATTGATGGACACTGGTAAGGCTGTATTGATGGGCACTGGTAAGGCAGCATTTGATGGGCACTGATCAGGCTGCATTTGATGGGTACTGATCAGGCTGCATTGATGGGCACTGATCAGGATGCATTTGATGGTCACTGAGGAGTGAGCGGCCAGGGCCTGGGCCCCACTTTGCACAATCAATACAGGCAGCCTGAGGAGAAGGGCCCCAGACCGGCACACTCAGCACTCCCGGCCTCACTCCTCTGCACAGACCAACACATGTGTGCAGACACCTTGGGGCAGGAGGGGCCCTACATATTGGAGCCTGCAAAGAAACATAGTGCAGAAGGAGTCCCCAGACCTCAGAAAGACCCTGCATAGAGACATAGTGCAGAAGGGGCCCCCAGTCATTGCAACTTGTTTTAGAAATGCCCTGCGAGAACCATTATCACACATTGTGGGTTTTTTTTGTTAGTATAGCACAGGGCTCAAAATAAGTCCTGAGCTACTAGCCAGGCCTTAAGGGTTATGTGCTACTAGTTGCCCCACCCAACATGGTCTTCTCAGTTTCCTAATGTTTTCAGGGATAATCTACAGCCCTCAAAACATTAGGAAACTGAGAAGACCAGTTCTCTCCCCCTCCCTTCCCCCCACAATGATCGTGGTGGCGAATGAGGTGTACTGTAATAGCTAATCAAAATATCTTTACAGGGTAAGACAGGGCTTTATGCGATATGTATGCCCCTTCTCCTATACCATATAAGCTCATGGAATGCAAAGTATAATATATACTCTATTACAGATCCTACTATTCCAGATTTTGAGGACTGGGAGTCCTTTCTTTCTCCTTTTTTCTTACCTGTGTATCCACCCAGGGGCATAATATTTAACTTGGACACATAGTCCTTCAGAGCTCTACTGATATCCACAATGTTTTTAACTTATATGTTAGTGGTCACCCCAAGCCTGCTCCATTGAATAATCAGGCAAGCATTTATATGCTGTAGTGTCTCCATATGTGATGTATTTTGTCCTATATGTAATCGTATTCAGTAGAGGCAAGGACAAAAATATAAATTATATAAAATACTTTAATGCATATAATGTAACTTGTATTACTCTTTGATACTGATCATCTTTGTTCTACCAAAATCTTTTTATTTTAGTTGAAATATCATCACCTACCCAATTTGTCCTGAGGAAGCTATCAAACCGTGAAACGCATCAACAAAGCAAACATGGAGAAAACCCCTGGACAATACCATTATCTGATACATAAGTATTTTACTACCTTAATACATTATGGACTTATTTATCACCTTGTAGCTAGACTCCACATTCGCCACAAATGTGTTATTGAGTTACCTATTGATCCTGTGTTGTTCTACCAGGGTGCTATGTCTGTCACCTTTTTTAATGTGATTTTAATGTGATTTTTGTAATAAAGATATACCTTTTTAAATGTTCGCCTCTTGTTGTGCCCACAAAATCAGCCTTGTATATTGAGAGAGAATTCCACTTCCCTAATCATTTGTGCAATTAATTGGATGTTGGCATGGTGGCAGTCCTCCTCGCAAAAGTGAAAATCTCAGTTGAAGTCAAGCTAGGGACCCAGGAAGCTAAAGGGGTGATGCTTGTAAGAAGGCTCAGCAGGAGAGATGAGTTTGTTGAGGGAAAGGCCCAGTGGGATAGTGTGGGTGAAGTTCAGAAGACACGGCGGTTGGCTGTGTGGGGCACAAGGAACCCAGTGGCAGTGGGAATTGAAGCTGTAACGGGGATAAAAGTTGGTATGTGTTAGATCTGAGTTGAAGTCAAGTGCAAGTTAAACCAACTAAGGATATTTCTCCAGAGTCGCTCTTTAACACCCCGTTTTTGAACTGTGAAGCTTTTATATTGTTTTGCTTGAAGTCTTGGAGTCTGCAAAAGTGCTGCTGCACTAGTTCAAAGGGTGTCCTGGCCCTAACTCTCTCTCCCCAGTTCATAAAGAGAAAAATAAATCTCTTTCAGCATTCTCAAAGTGTCTGGCACCCAACTTTATTCGGCTTTGCTCCACACCCACCATGCCTAGTAACACACGCTGTAAGGATGGATGTCAGCTCTCCCTGACCCTCAAGTTCACTACCAGCTCTTCAGATGTCAGGGCCATGGCTACACTTTTAAATGAAACTAAAGGCACCAGTACTCACCTATGCTCCTATAGTCCGTTGTTCACAGGGTCCCTTGCTAGCGCCAGCATCTTTCCCTGGCTTCTTCCAGGTGCTGGTCTTTGGCCACTTTGATTGCTTAGTGCGGGATGGTGTAACTTCCACACATCCAGGCACACTGGAACTGTGCTGGAAATGTAAGTTGAGCTGTGCATGTACATGAACATTCTGCAGAGGACTGCAATCAGGTGGGAAATCTATTTTATTGCAGAAGAGAAATTGCATGTTCCTTTTGTTTGCAATTTTTTTATGTTTTGCTTTTAGTTCTGATTTTTGTACTGCTTGTTAAAGTGATATTAAAGTCTTGCTTTTTTTTTTTCGTTTAAAAATAACAAACATGTCATACTTACTTGCTTTGTGTAATGGTTTTGCACAGAGCAGCCCAGATCCTCCTCTTCTCGGGTCCCCCACCAACACTTCTGGCCCCTCCCCCCTGCCGAGTGCCCCCACAGCAAGTAGCTATGTTGCTATGGGGGCACCTGAGGAGAGCCACTGCTCTGTGTGTCCATTCAAACATGGAGCCCCCTTTCTCTCCTCATTGGCTTACTGACTTTGACTGACCATTGGCGCCTGCTGCTGTATCTCAGCCAGGAGAGAGAATCCCGGGCAGCTGAGGTACGTGTGCACATCGCTGGATCAAGATGGGGCTCAGGTAAGTATTGGGAGGGCATAAAATACTGCGTTAAGATAAAAAAAAAAACTTCTGCCTTTAGAACCACTTTAAGAGTATGTAACAGTTTGAATGTCTAAACCTGATTACAGTTCTTCAGGACTACAGTCTATATGGTATATTTATATATATATTGAATACAAGGAGTGCAACTACATGTATTTGACTTAGTATTTGCCTCTTGCAATCTACTGTATAGCAGAGTTCAGAATGTGGGGAAAAGAAGTAGCAGGAGATTGCAAAATGAGAGATACATGAGCTCATCTGCTGCTTCTCCTTCACTGTCAGGGCACAGGCTGGGGGGGGGGGGGGGAGAAAGACCTGTAGGGAGTTACTTAAATGTAGCAAAAAAATAAAGTCTCCTAAGCAGGGCTTTGCTGTATGGCAGAGCTGTGTAAATCTGAAGACTGAATGGACAGAAATACAAATCCTTTGCCAAATAAAACTTCCCCCAGAGATATATTTCATCTGTGTATAAAGTTATTTGCCTGGAGCTTAGGTTTAATGTGCAACCTCAAGAATTATATTTTTTGCATACCTACATTGGGTCACATTGGCTTAATGTAAATATGCATATTTGATATCCTGAGGGGACTAGGGATGCTGCAAATAACTGTAATGGTCTCACCTGCATAGAGCTGTGATTTTCTCTGTTCCATGCAAGTGACTTCCCCTTCACTTGCTCGGCACCTCTGCCATTATTTTCTCAAATAAAACAAGGCGTTCTCTGATTGGACAAGATGGAGAGCAGGAATGGTGACATCATGGTCTCCACCTTGTCCAATCAGAAAATGCTTGCAATCAGAAGCTGCTTGCACAGAACAATGAAAATGACAGCCCTCACTGTATGTGGCATGGGCTACTACAGTGATTCCCAGCATCCCCAGTCATCCCCTCGATATCAGATGTTTGTACTTACATGCTGGATCCATGTAAGTATGCAAAAAAATATAATTCTTGAAAGTCAAAAACTTAGCTTCGCCACTGCAATAGATTTTTATTTAGAACATACTACATTTACATACCTCCCAACTTTTTGAAATAGGAATGAGGGACACCTATTAGCAAAAGTATGTAGGCATAGGGCCCTCCTCCTGCCGTGCCCCCTTAAAGGAGAATTCTACATAAAAAAGATTAGTCAAACCTACAAGTGCTTTTTTAACCACTACTATTCCTTTAAATTGGCATTTGAAATGTACAAATGCAGCAGTTTGGAAATTGAATGAAATGTTTAGCACTGGGAAACACGTTTTGAAAGAAAAACTGCATTTTATATAGAACTATATAGATCAGACCAAAATGAGGGACAGAGGGACTTTGTTCCATATCAGGGACAGTCCCTCAAAATCAGGGACAGTCGGAAGCTATGCATTTAGGAAGGTGTTGCTTATTTTAAGCAGCATTTTCAAGTAACTGCATTTTGCATAATGACACCAAATATATAGTAACCTGATAGGAAAATACCCACAGTACATGCCAGGTGCTTAAATAATATCATAAGCATATTAGATTTAGAGCTCAGTAAGTATACCTAGACTGCCAAACCCTATTACATATGGCTGTCTGGTTTAGAAAAAAATCTTTCTATGTATATTCCTCATACCTTTCCATTAAGGATTGAGGAGAGTAAACATCTGCTTTTAATTATTTCGGATTTGGGAACGAAATAATGCAAAAAATATGTTTGTTTTCTGAGCAGCCAGACCCCAATCTGTAGTGTCTGTGTGTAGAGAAGTGTATTAAAAAATGTTAAAACAAAGAAGCGAGTTAAACTGCTTTGTGGTCTAAGGGGTAGATGTTCCTCTGATTTCTACTAACTTTGCAGTTTGAGATGGCAAAACCATTTTTTCACGATTTATTCTTGTAGTATATGTACATCAAAGCAACTGATAGGCTAAAGAAATCCCATGTCTATGCACATATCAGTGAAAAATACACGAGTGCAGATGATAGTAACTAGTGTTGAGCGAACTCGGACTGTAACGTTCGGGTCCGTACCGAACTTTCGGGTGTCCGTGGCCCGGACCCGGACATTTCAAAAATCGTTCGGGTTCGGTCCGGGGTTCTGCTATTTTACTCCACGTTACCGACACTACCGAAGATTCCCGTTTGGTCACTTTGCGAACAACTAACCGACGGGACGTCGAAGAGTTGTGCACCTCATTTTATCGTCTTGGGGCCTGGCTTGGGCTTGCTAAAAACTTTACAGGCCCAGGCCCGGTGCCTGTGGGCTTTCAAGCCATGCCTGGGCTTGCAATGTCAGGCTCAAGCGAGTTGTGATCAATGATAGTAGACGTGAGCACATAAAAAGTGACTATACACGTATCTGTACCCTAAAGAAATCGGATAGTCAACGAAACTACATGTATATGATGTTCTTATTTAGCACTTTTTTACCAAAACGGTAGAGTT
>BLSH010411801.1:83142-111966 GCA_018402905.1 Glandirana rugosa
TAGGTCACAACAGCAGCTGCAATAAACCCACATAAAACACTACCATGTTTTTTTGAATAGGCCTCAATACAAAAAAAAAAAACCATGTTGGCTACCTCCTCCTACTCCTCTACCACCACCACTTCCACCTACACTGCCACGGTCACGGCCTAGTCAACCTCTAGGCTCCTACTCCACATGCACCCCCCTTCCCATTTTTTTTATTTGATTTTAATTTATTTTCCCTCTCCCCATTTTTTGTAGGGCACTTGCCCTAGTTTGAAGATGATTTTAGAACAGTTATATGGCTTCTACCGTTAATTAATACTTTTCAGACACAGTTTGAAGATGATCCACATTCACCTCCATTTTTGCATTTTATATGTTTTTATTTTTTTAAAAATATTTAAAGTTATTTCCCTGTCCCCATTTTTTCGTAGGGCACTTGCCCTACCCTTACTCCCATTTTACTTCCTTTTGCAGCCCTCTGGGGCTTTCCAGGACTTTCCTACAGCCATTTTTGTGCCTAAAAGTTCGGGTCCCCATTGATTTCAATGGGGTTCGTTGTCCGTGCGATCGTTCGGGTTCCGTCCGGACCCGGACCCGGACTTTGTCCCGAAGTTCGGACGGAGCAGCAGAACCCGAACGTCCAGGTGTTCGCTCAACTCTAATAGTAACATTTAAGCAGAGTTCCACCTTTTTTTTAAAATTACTCTCTTTGCAATGTTCCCAGGTGTACAGTGCTAAATCGCCTTTTTTTTTTTTTTGGTAAGTAGATATGTAGATTTTGTTGTCTTCGGGGGGCGCTTCCTGTCTCAGCCGCCTAGGCTATGGCGTCATTAGGCAAGTCCCATTGACTCCTGGGATATCGGTGTCATCTATCCCAGGAGACTATGGGAAGCCTAATAATCAAATCTTGCGGTATTTGCAGCTTTCCCCGACTGAACTTGTTTATCTGGGTTCTCATTGGATTGACAGATTGCCATAACAATGGGGCAGGAATTTCCGCTTTCTACTATGGCAACCTGCAAACAACAACCTACGCCACACAGTGTCATTATTGCACAGGCACAAAATTGGGAGATGTATGCTTAGTAGCCAGCTGCACCTATTCCCGGAAATAAACACAAGCAGGCTTCAGATGCCCACATCCAAGATGGCCCTTACCTGCTTCTGAGATCATGTAAGAGATACTAATATAAATTTACTAGCATGAAGACAGATTAGGTTCAGTATGCAAATATTAATGTGCAAGAACTGACAAACATGGGGAAGCTTTAAAAAAATTGATTGGGGGACCTGAGCTCTGTTTTAAGTAGAGCCATATGCAAAAAATGCAAAAACATACCTAAACTATAGTAAAGTTATATGATGACAGGTTCTCTTTACAAGACTGTATGATTGGCAGGTGTTAAGGATAGCTCCATTGGCATGGGAAAACGTATCCTGGGTAGTGGTTGGTGTAGGTGGTTTTTGGGGTTGGGGGTGCAATGTATGGACTGACACACTGGCCGTTCAGACATTCATCTAACCAATGAAATTTAAGGCATTTGGCACAGATGAACAGGACAGCTTCCAGCTGTCAATGGTTGCTAAGGAAGCAGCAGCCGCTTACAGCCACTGTATGCTTACCAACCACTGACGTCACCTGTCCCATTCACATACATACCTGAGAACCCCCGGCCACATAAGCAAAAGGGCAGGGAATGGAGCAGGTTACATCATTCTCTAAATATGGCCACATAGCCATATTTGGGCAATGCATTCAATACTTGTTAAGGAAGTAGCGGCTGCAAGGATCTGCTGCATCCTTACCTACCACTGACATCCCCATGGCCCATTCACTTACATGAGCCGGAATTCCCAGCCATGTAATCTACTGGGCTGAGAAAGAAGCCTTTAGATCATTGTCTATTTGTGGCCACGTGAAATGCCACAGATAGCATGGCTTGTGGAGTTGTACAAGGCTGAGGCCATTTCACACGTGTTAACCACACAGAATGGATTGGGAGAGCGGCACACCTATCTAAAGGGGAGCACTGTGGTAGCAACACTGCAGAGGAAGCCCTAAAAAATGACAGAATCAACAGGAAATTAACCACTTGATAACCACCCTATAGCAGATTTACTGCTACAGGGTGCCGTTCTGTGCAGAATCATGTATATATACAGTATGTGATTCTGCACTCTTACCACCGCTGCAGGTGCACTGCTTCTGCTGTGACTAGTCACAGCAGAAGCTGATCAGCAGGTGCCGGCCAATGAATGATTGCCAGCACCCCCTGATCATGGAGGAGAGACACAGGACAGAGCTCTGCATATGTAAACAATGCAGAGCTGTGTCCTGTCAGCAGAGATGTGATGGAGTTTGCTTTGCAGGGAATACAATCTAGCACATCCCCCAGTGAAAACACCACACTATGTACACATAAACACTGTCTAGGCACACATTTAACCCTTTGATCACCCTAGATGTTTAAACCCCTTCCCAACCAGTGTTATTAGTACAGTGACAGTGCATATTCTTAGCACTGATCACTGTATTAGTGTCACTGGTTCCCACAAAGTGTCAGTTAGTGTCAGATTGTCCACTGCAATATTGCAGTCCCACTATAAGTCGCTGATCACCGCCATTACTAGTATAAAAAGTATATTTAAATATATAGAGAATTCCTTTCACTTCCTATCCCAATGCCAAAACAGAAAGTGAGAGAAAATACCTGCCAATTAAGGGAACCACCAGGTCATCAGAACTAGTGTCCCCATTGGAGGATGTCCCCTCTATTACTTTTCTGGGGACAACACAAATATTGGAATTTTATTTTACTTTCATTGATAACAGTAAACAGGACAAATATAGAAGTTGGCACAGACAGCAATAGCAACTGACAGGGGTTTGAATCCGTCCACAAAATGTTTTGCCTTTAGTTGTACTTTAATGCATTCTGCTTTAAAGTGGTTGTAAAGGCGCAATGTTTTTAAAACATTCTGTGTGCAGCAATGTCCACGAGAGCCTTGCCTCTCAGGGGACTTTCACTCCTGATTGGCCATTAAAAGCAGCTGGAGCCAGTGGCTCTGCTCGGGTGCCCCCATAGCAAGCTGCTTGCTGTCTGGGTACCCAACAGTAGGGAGATGCCAGGAGCGCCAGCGTAGGACCTGAGAAGAGAAGGATCCAGGCTGCTCTGTGCAAAACCACTGCACAGAGCAGGTAAGTATAAGATGTTTGTTATTTTAATGAAAAGAAAAAAATAAAGCTTTACAATCACTTTAAGGTAAAAGAAAAACTTTCTGAGTGCAGCCCCTCCCTCAGTCCTCCCTTATACTGACCCAATGGAAATCTTGATCTAGCAATGTGCACAAGAGCAGCGTCTCTCTCCCTCCTCATAGGATCAGAGACAGCAATGGGAGCCATTGGCTTTAGCTGCTGTCAATCACAGCTAGTGAGAAGGGTGCAGGGGAACGACAAATATGGAGACACAGAGAAGGCTCAGGAGAAAGCCTGCATGAGTGTCCCCAGAGCAAGCGGCTGGGGGAAGGAGTCAGGAGCACCAGACCCGAGAAGAGGAGAATCGGGGCTGCTCCATGAAAAACCAGCAGCAGGTAAGTATAACATGTTTGTTATTTAAAAGAAAAAAAGGTTTACAATCACTTTAAAGCATTTAATATCACTTTAAGATAATGGTAGACATAAGAGGGTGGTCAAATCCAGCTCTTTAGTCACCAACCACACAGATAAAGATTAAATTCAGCTGAATCATAAGTATTGCCCCATAGGCATGGAATCATCCCCTGCTGAGCCTGTAATCCTATGTCTGATGACAGATTAATACAGGTGTACATGGACTCTACAGACGCTGTAATGATCATACACCACCAGTGTACTATACAGCAGTATATACTTACAAAGGTTACCCAGCGCTTTAATAACATAAGTGACTACAGAACACTGAAACTGTTGAATTGTCTGCTGTCAGCCCGAGCCGCTGATTATCCTGCCATACACAGGGAGGGTAAGTGGAGGTTATCTGCGATTCAGACTGTGTTCCCTGCGGAGGAATGGGATTTGCCACTTTTGAAAGCCTTACACTTAAGTGGGGGCATTAACTCTCCCCATGAGACCAGGCCTCTTCTGTTTTCCTGTACTCCGAGTAACAAATTTCTACAGAATTTACAGCTCCGAACAGCTTAATACCGCTTGACTAATCTCTAAATACACATTTTTCAGGTACACACAATATATGGTGACAGTTAACATTTTAATTTAAATTTAGCAACTACTGTAGCTCCAGCAGCCGAGCAAGTCACATAGGCTTCATTCAGCTCCTAACCGGCTTGATCCTCGCAGCAAATCTCTTTATTTAACAATCATTAAAAGGGCCATATTTATGTCAGCGTATTCCCCACGTGTGCACAGAAGTGTGCTTTGTGTTAGGATTTAGGGCTGATGAGAATGGTAGAGGAATAATTCCTTCTAAATCATTTGAAAGTAAACTGATACATAGATTCAAGGAGGAGAACCCTCATACACAGAACTGAGTAAAGAATGTGCCAGTTATTACACCTACAACGAAAGTTAGCAAAGTATAAACAGCATGGAGCTCCTCCAAAAATTGATGGAAAGTTCTCCTGCTACATAAATAAAATATGGTACATTAAAGCTCCACTCTAGGATACCTTTCACCCCCTGCCCATCCCTCCCTCTCCCTCTAACTGAAGCTATCCCCTTTTTAACTTACCTGATACAGGGATGACTTTACCAGTCCAGGTCTTCTCCGCTTCTGGAAGGGTCCTTCTTTGCGAAGTCCAAACTTTCTGTTGGATGGCTGCTGGCAGGGTCATCACAGGAGGGCAGAACGAAAACGGTGGTCTCTGGGAGTCATCACAGTCCACCGAAATAAGCAGCTGTGAGGGGCCTGAATGGGGTTTTTAGGTGAGTATATCTGCCAGGTAAATGGGTTATTGGAGTATCTGTATAAGTTAGAGTAGGGTGGGAGGTATAGAAAAAAAAAGCATCGCCTCTTCACCACCGACTTTACTCCCATGGACCCTGCACTAGCATGCTGCAAATGCGTGTGGTTACGGGACACTTGCAGAACAGCCTTATTCACTTGAATGGGTTGTGATTGGCAGGCAGTAGCACCCACTGAAAGTCACAGGGGGTATAATTCCTGCAGCAAAGCAGGGCATCGTGGCTGTGGCAAGTATACACCCCTCTCTCTGCAGCTACAATGGGAATGGTTGGGGGCAGTAAGACCGCGTGTAGGCCGATGCAGTCTGTACTCCCCACTGAAGGTGGCCTCGACTGAAGCAGCAATACAGTAGGGGAAGGAAGTCATGAGGAACTTGGTTCTTCTATGATTTCATGTGGTCACCAGGGGAACAGCTGTCCGATTGGATGCTGCTACCCCACGTAACCTTGGTGTCCATCTTAGGTCAGGGCAGTGTCTATTTAATACTCTGGGTCCTGGGTTTGGCGCGCTTTGTGCGAGTGGCCAGTGTAGGGACAGGTTCCCCGTCTGGCAGGGACAGTGCATATACTGTAGGTAGAGGTTCCAGAGGAACAGGCAATGGAGTAGGGAAAGTGGCTCCAGTCAGCCGTGCCTATCCACCGGGCCTAGCTGTGCATTGTTGGAACTTTCTTAATACAATAGGGTTGATTTACTAAAGGTAAATAGTCTGTGCACTGCAAGTGCACCCACAAGTGCACTGCAAGTGCAGTTGCTCTAGAACTGAGGTGAACATGCAAGGAAAATAAAAAAACTGCATTTTTTCTTGCACATGATTGGATGACAGAAAATCAGCAGAGCTGCCCATTGGGGTGGTCTGGGTGTCCGTCGGTTGTTGGCCTGGCCTGATCCTCGGGTCTTGCTTATTTCTTTTGCAGACCTATCCACTCTGAGGCCCGGTCCCAAAGAAGTAGGAAGAGTATACACCAACCTTTCTCAACCTTTTCAACACTGAGGAACCCTTGAAATAATTCTCCAGTCTCGGGGAACCCCTGCTAAAAATTAAAAATCGACAACTCATGATAGATTAGTGTGATGATCAATGGGAAGAATGCTACCTACACTTGTGGTCATTGGGAAGAATTACCCCCTTACAACTAGCTAAAAAGACTAATGATGTCATTGAGAATTTATCTGAGATGTAGAAACTGATCATTGCTCAAAGAACCCCTAGCAACCTTTGGAGGAACCCTGGTTGAGAAACCCTGGTATACACAATCCTAGTGCTACTTAGTGCGGTTTCCTAAGTTCCTCATAATCCCAGATGTCATTGCTTCATGTATTTGTGTTAAGTTTTGTATTGTCTTGTCAAAGCTACAAGATTTAGGCCTGCATGGCCAATTTACTTGTATGAAAGTCTTCAACCTTGTATACATTGTAGCACGTGCTAAACTCAATAAAATCAGCAGAGCTTCCCCACAGATCTAAAGCAACTGCACTTGCAGTACACTTCTAGTGCACAGTATACTAGCCTTTAGTAAATCAACCTCATTGTTCTATTTAATCTCAGCCTCTGTGTGCTCTCTGCTGATCGACACACCATGCTATACCCTACCCACAAGAAGCACAACTGCTGGGTTTTACCATCCCACAACCACTAGTGGGAATGAGCCCTTATAGTGTACTTTCCTTAGAAATCACCCACAGAGTAGAAAAGCCTGCCGCCTGCCATCATTCTTCAGAAAAGGTTCCTTGCTTTCTGTGTGAAACAGTAGTCTCTCTGCTAAGGTCTGACATGCCCCTTGCTGAACCAGTCTTTTAGCTTTGCAATCAGCAACGTCCATCTTCTCTACTGATTGAAGAGCACGTGGTGCCTCCTAACATTAGAGGCCAGTGTATAAGTGACCCCTTACATTGGCGGCAAGTGGAAAATTATTCTGTTGCATTGTTGGGAGATAAATTCCCAATAACCTACAGCTCAAGTAACCCCTAGCAACTTCAAGAGGAACCCTGGTTGAGAAAGGCTGCTATAGAGTTTGTACATTTTGTCACTTGTCTGGGTTTCCACTGGGTGCTTTACAATCCTCCCTAAAAACCTACTGACAGGTTCATAAGCTTCAGATCAGATTCATTTGAAAGTAAAATAGGTTGTGAAGTGCAACAATGGGTTAAAATGAAATCATTGCACCGATCCTTAGGAATGAGCTGATGTTTATTCAAAGCATAAAGCCCATGAAACGTTGGGCCCTTAATGTATCTTAAAGGCGATTATGCTTTTTGTCAAGTTGAAGAGATGTATACACATATGTGCTATCCCTGTAACTACTTATCCTTAATTTCATGAATGAAGTACAGTAAATTAATGAAATGACTGAGCTGACTTTTAAGTAAAGTCCATGCTAAGCTGAAAAAAATCCAATGTTGTTTTAAAGACGGCTAAACAATTCTAAATGCACATACCTGAATCATTAACTCAGCCAAGTGTGCGTGTTGTAACTGAATGCGGGGTGATACATTGCAAACATATGGATGGAGGGAAATCTTACTTGTGAACAATAAAAAACAATTTAACTACTGAGCATTTCACAGTAGACAAGTCATGCTAAGAGCTTTATATAGAAGGAAAGGATTATGCTAATACTTTGAAAAAGCTGAAGCATATGTTTTTAGAAAGTCGTTTTTTTAAAACCAGTTTGCATGCTGAATTGTTGCATTCTGATTTTTTGTTCTGCAGTTATTTTATCATTATTCCAAAATAAATTAGAAATGTTTGAGAAGATTTAAAAGTGTCAGAAAACCTTTAATGACATGACTAGGGTATAAAAGATGATTTTGCCTCTATGACTGATTGACCAACACTCCCCCTTATTTCTTTACCCAAGTAACACACAAAACTTTTTGCGATTCGGCACTGCGTCGCTTTAACTGACAATTGCGCGGCTGTGAGACATGGTACCCTAACAAAATTTGCATCCTTTTTTTCCCTACAAATAGAGCTTTATTTTGGTGGTATTTGATCCCCTCTGCGTCATTTCTGATCACCGCTATAAACAAAAATAGCGACAATTTAGCAAAAAAACACAATATTTCTTACTTTTTACTAAAATACAAATCCCAAAAAAATATGAAAAAAACATTTTTTTCATCGGTTTTGGCCGATTTATATTCTTCCTCATATTTTTGGAAAAAAATAACCCAATCGGCGTTTATTGATTGGTTTGTGCAACAGTTTCCGCATTTACGAATGATGAGAATTAATTTATGGGGTTTTTATTTTTTTTTATATTTTACTAGTAATGGCGGCGATTTGCGATTTTTAGCGGTACTGCGGCGGACATGTCGGACCATTTTGACACTTTTTTGGGACCATTTGCATTTATACAGCAATCAGTGCTATGAAAATGCACTGATTACTGTGTAAATGTCATTGGCAGTGAAGGGGTTAACCTGGAGGGTGCGCTCTAAGGGTTAACTGTGTTCCCTCAGTGTGTTCTAACTGTATGGGGGCTGGATGGAGGGGAGTGATCACGGCTCCCATATACAGGAAGCTGTGATCCCATCCCTTCCCCCTCTGTCAGAGTGGAGATCCATTCTTACTTACACGGACCCTCCGTTCTCTCACTGCGGGGGAGCCATCGCGGGGAGCTGGCAGAGATCGAATCCGCCCTACCCGCTCCCTGGCCCTCCTGGAACACAGTGAGCACGCCTCCGGCGGCATGCACGCGCTCACAATACTCATTATCGCGGCCATCGTCAGGTGACGGCTTTCGCAATAACCAACCACTTTGCCGCCGTCAAGCCACGGCGGGCGGTCGGCAAGTGGTTAACCAACCTTAGGCCTCGAAGGCAACAAAACACTGATTTGGAGACAACACCACTATTAGCAGATACAACTCAGAGAAACCGAAGGGAGCCTTACCCAAGTCCCTACCAATTTACATTTATCAAATGAAGCACATACAAGACCTTGTACCCCGCCATCTGTCATGACAGGCCACCAAGGGAAGTAGCCCAAAATTGCCCAAGAACTTAACCACCAAAGGGGGGGAGTTGTTCTGACATAGTCTCTCTCCTGAGTGAAGACCTCACCAGGATTCTCCTACTGGTCGACCCCTGAAGCCCCACCTGTTCCCTCCACTCCACCAATCTGGTAGGTGTCCCCTTACTATTTACTTTAACCCCTCCTGAAAACCCAAACCCCCTGTTAACCCTGTCATGTTGGCCCTCCATCTATGTTTCTGTTCCTTACTCCATACTTTTTTAAATTTGGTTTATACCATACCTAGCCAATGTCCCTGAAAGCTGGAAACCACTGTAATAGACACTGGTACTCAAGTGATCTCCATTTGATTCTGAGTTCCGTACTCAGTGGCTGGCTTGATGCATTGCGAACACATGAAGTTGGCCGTTCAGCATGAGCGCCGTTCAGCATGAGCGCCGTTCAGCATGAGCGCCATTCAGCATGAGTGCCATTCAGCGGTTACTTTGCATTTTCTCATGCAATGCATTCTCTGAATGGACGAGGTGAAGGTTGTAACGTCACTGCCCTGTCTCTCTACCTTGTCCAATTTAGAGAATGCAAAGTGATCGCTGAATGGCGCCCGTGCTGAACGACCAGTCTCCTGTGTTCAGAATCCTGCAGTGCAGCCATTCGGCATGTGATCCAGAAGCTAGTGGAGATCACTATAGTAGCCTGTTATAGACATGTGCATAATGAAAAAATGTGTTTTGTTTTGTTTCGTTAAATTAGTTGATTCTTTCAATTCCTATTCGAGATTCGTATTCGGAATTTGTTTTGTCTTCTATTCAATTTTCTTCAAATTTACAGATTTTTTTAGATTCAATATATTTGAATCGATAAATTTTGAATCGGTCAAATTGAAAATGCCATCTTTTTTTCGATTCAAATGCGACAAAGTGAACAAACAAAAGAAATATCTTCCTCAAATGATTACAATGACTCTTTAATGCACCTTCGGCTTACCAAAAACAGCATTATTTTCGAAATGGTACTAATAACACACAGTCTTTGATTTCAGAAATATGTTTACTGTTCAAATTCAAATGAAATTTGATGTAAAATTTGAATCAAATTTCAATTAAAATTTCAGAAATTTGGACGAATTTTTTTTTTTCGTTAGTCGGAACATTCGGTAAACTTTGTTTATACGCGTATATATTCAAATCTCAGAATAACTAAAAATGAATCTGAATATTAATTCGGAACGAAACTAACCACACATGTCTAGCCTATTACAGTGATTCCCAGCTATCAGGGGGATCCCTCAGGTATGGTATATGCATAGAGCTGATTCTTGTACGTCTCAGTAAGGTGTATATGAATTTATCACAAGTATCTCTACTGCAGAGGGGTGATATTTTGGGTCCCATTCATATCTAGTGATTTGGAATCCGGAAAATCTGTGATACAGCCTGTGTTTCCAAATCACACTGAAATCACAGCAAAATTAGCAATACACATTTGGGTGCCATTCATTCTTAATTCATTAGGTGATATTCATTCTTAATTCATTCTTAATGGCACCCCAAATGTGGTGCAATTTTGCCATCAGTGTTGCACGACAAAACAAACTTGAAAAAACGCACCAGGCTAAGGGCCAAAATTTAGTTTTAATATAGCCGTGACAAAGGCATATAGGGCAGCCCATTCAAGTGAAGGGGCTGCCCTATGCACAACATGTGGAAATGTGTGCAAATCACACTGAACAGATCGTGAGTGGGAATGCATGTTCCCAGTATGAGAGATGTGAACGGGGCCTTACAGGTAAAGAAGCTATTTTGTAGAACTTGTTTTAGAAAGGTAGAGATCGCACTGGACTGACTTGATTGGTCACTGGTTATAGACAGGAGGTCAGATGGGCAGAATGGGAAAAGTTTCTTTCCCAAATTAGATGCCGAATGTTGTATGGGTGATAGTTGGCCCTGTTGTGGGCCAGGGCTGCTACCTCAGGATGTGGCCGGGTGGTCGCTCCGTAGTGTCATAGGTAGTGTATATAAAGGAGCAGCCCAGACTATGAACATTGAGAGAGAAAACACTTATAGGTGTTAGGCAAGAGCCAATGTGTTTCGGGGGACCAAGGACTCCCCCTTCCTCAGGTCTGCTGCTTGTGAGAAGATCCTGTTAGGGTCAGCCTTAGACCTGATGTCTTGGAGATCAGGCCGTCAGATACGGTTAGAGTCAGGGGCGTAAGGATAGGGGTTGCAGGGGTTGCAATTGCAACCGGGCCCCATGGTCCAGGGGGCCCATGTGCCTCCCTTGTACACCTGAATAGGAGGGATGGCGGGGGTGGCATTTAGAGGACCCAATCTCCTCCATTTTCCTCTATCCAGTTTAGTTGTCTTCTGCTGTTCCCAGGGCCCCTGGGTGCTTCCCTGGTCCCCCTGGGGCCTGCTGCAGAACTTGTGAAAGGGCCCCACTGCAGTACCGTAATAAAGGGACCCACGATAGGCATAAAGGGCCCCAGGATCAGTGGGAAGAGGGAAGGGCCCTGGCCAGGGGTCAGGGGGCCCTTCATAATTTCTTGCACCGGGGCCCTGAAGGTTCTAGTTACGCCTCTGGTTAGAGTCACTCAATGCTGCATCTCTAACTGTACCTGACGGTCTGCTCTCCAAGACATCAGGTCTAAGGCTGACCCTAACAGGATCTTCTCACAAGCAGCAGCCCTGAGGAAGGGGGAACCCATGGTCCCTGAAATGCGCTGGCTCTTGTCTAACACCTATTAAAGTGTTTTCTATATCAATGTTCATTTGTAGAACTTGGAAGAGTAATGGAAACATATTCATTATCAGTTTAAGAGAAACGAAACCACTTCACATCAGTGTAGGCAGAGGGAGTGGGTATTAAGCAGCCACGTCTACTGTTCTGTGTTGGGAATGCGCTCATTGCACGCTCTCAGCAGAGTAACAGCTGTCGCTGATAGCTGCCAGTTGCCATTTGCAATAAAAATGTAAAGCCTAAGTTTAGATATAAAAATCAGCACAAGTGACGGTACTTACATTGAATGAGAAGGGTCCCCTGTGCCGGTGCTAGCTGTCTTAGTTGAAACTTTTAGTCCCCCCTGCAGAAGTAATCTTACAGTGCTGCAGGGATTAATACGCTGGACCTGTTATAGGCACTCATCAAGAGTGTTGAATATGCTCACCCTTTCCACCCCCTCCTCCATTCATAGACACTGTATTAAAGCTTCCATCAATGAAAAGCCTCCATTTACCGATAGAAGCTGTATTACATGAAGGGTATCAAAGGAGGAAGGGGGTGGAAAGGGTGGGCATAGTCAACACTCTTGATGAGTGCCTATGACATGGAGACGACAATCATAGTAAATAAGCTCCATCTAGTGGCCATTACATGGTATTTTCCTGATTCACTTTACTCTTATGAAAGAAGAACATCCAACCTGGAGGGAAAATAACCGATTGTGCCCCCATTTATACAGAATTAATGTGCAGGCAGTTTCTGTGGACTAATAGCTCTTCTAAAGTTTTCTAAATACACCCCTTTGTGTTGCTTCAGACAATGTACCCAACGAGGCATGAGATGGCTATCTTGGATCTCGTGGGATTTCAGCATCCAATCAGACAACCGTCCTCCCCAAGATGAATGCTGGAGCCCACAAGGAGAGACAGTTCTGCTTGTCATACTCTTCTCCACCTGGAAAAGCAGTAAAATGCCACCTACAGGCTAGAGGAATATGCAGCCTGCACCTGCTTACATACCAGTCTGTCATACAAGGATTATTAGTAAAGGAAAACATTAGTCGTGGTCATCCAATCAGGTGCTATTGATAATGCACAGCTGACAACTTTTAAAAAATGACCCATTCCCTCTAATAATGCCTTCAGGACATTCTAAATGATGGACCTGTTATGATCACAAGTCTGAACCAACAAGAAAGGCATTACTTGGCTTTCAAATATATTATTTCTGCCAACCTGGATCACGATCCTAACACCTTCTCATTTCTTTGTTGCTGTTCTAAAACAGATTCTAAAGCACTGGAAGCTTATTACACACATGGAGCCCCATATCATTTTCACACCTTAGTCACTTGCCAAGGCTGCCTTGTGAATGATCCAAGCATGTCATTGTGCCACTACCTTCTACTCAAATATTCTACAGAATTGCAGCTATGCCAAAAACTCAAGGAGACTCTATTACTTTAAATAGCTTTAAGAAAAATGAAGCTCTGTTCTCCTTCAGGCAAGTGTGAAGCAGGACGCGTTTTGATCCACCATGTCTGTGCCATACATTCACCCAGCATAAAACCCAAAAAGCATGAATCTTAACCACAGCAAAATCATGTGGCTCTGAACAAGCTCGTAAGTCCTTTTAAATTATATGACTTAGAGGAGCGAGATATTTTTTTGGTGACCAAATACATTGGCCCAGTCAAATCACTGCATCCCTTATAGAGATACATTGTATAGTGTTTGTATACTGTGGTTGGGACTAAATTTAAAGACTTTTATTTTCTTTGTTTTCTCAAGGCCAAAAACATGAACTGTCCCTCTGGGTACTATTGATTGTCCCTGTTTAGTTCTGAGAAAAAAAGAAAAAGAAAAACGTTGAGCCATTAAGTGCATGTTTTAAATGTAAGTGAATAACATACATACTATAGAAAGAAAATAAAACTTCCTGAATTTGGGATGGCTTTTTGATCTTTTTATTTCAAGCAAAAGAAAAAGGAAAAGCATAGAAAGTTTTTTTTTTCTTTTTTTAACAGAACAATGATGAATATACTGTATAGCAAAATGCAGTACTGCAGCACCACCTACTGCTGAAATGTACCAATTGCATGTTGCCATCCTAACACTGCAATTTTCTATACAAATTAAAGTGAAGCCAGTTGCTGACCTTCCTATGGGAATTCTTGTTCCATGTTAGCAACTCAGAAGGCGAAAATGTCAATGGAACATGGTAGCCAGGCATCCAACATTTTCAGACTCAGCATTAGCAGCCTCCATATATCTTCCTTAAAGTGACCCTTTAGTTGAGTTTCAATTTTTAATAGTAAAAGGCCTTCCAAATGCAGAGAGAACAATCTTTTCATTATTTCATGATTATCTTTATTTGTCAAAAAAGCCTCTTCTGCCCATGTCTCCGATATAGTTTCATTTTGTTTCTGAAGTTTGTCTTTACCTGCCTTATTGGGTAATATCTGGCAACTGTGTTTCAACTTTCTGATGAGATGGTAGGGTTGCCACCTTTTCTGCAAGCCAAACCCGAACACTTTAGTGGCACAGGGCAATTTTGTCTTTTTTTAAAATAAACACTATAGGATTATAAAAGACCTGGGACATATTTGGGTGCCCCAAATAGAGTAGTAATGCGGCGAACAGTGAGTGTGGCCAAATTGCTCTTGATGTCATCATCACCCCACTCAACTGTGATACCAAACCTACCCCAGACTGCCACCTGCAGTTCCCAGAAGGCAACAGATTTGGGTGTGACTATCTCAGTTATTTAGGGAGCCACAGCTCAGTCTGCAAATTGTGTCCGGGTTTCAGACAGACTGAAACCTGGACACATGAATCAATATCCAGACTGTCCGGGTGAATCCTGGACAGGTGGCAAACCTATGAGAGGACCTCAGGGGCCAGCAATGTAACTCTCATTAAACAGGCAGATGACGGGAGGTGGAACTCAGCCATTAAGGGTGTACTGAAACTAGGGTATATGTACTGTGCCCAAGCACGTTTGGCCCCCAAACTCTAGTTGGTTTGACTGATGTGATTGTTATGCACTGCGTTCTGCATACCATGAGCTAGCTTGCTTGAAAGATGTGATCCCGGGTACGGTTCTGTTGTACTGTAGCATGGTACACTTATGCATGTTTGTGAAATGGTGCCCAAACACAGAACTCTCGCTGAGCACTCATGGAGCACAGAAGTGCAGAAGCAAACTGTGGTCTAGCTGACAGAGGTGGTGATGATAGTGTGCTCAAGCCCAGCACAATGTGACCACAGACCAGTGGGGGAGTGGGGAAAATCATACTCAGGCTTAGTACAAAGCAATCATGCGAAGTATGTGTATGCCATACATTAGGGAAAGGCAAGCTAACAATGTAAAACTAAATCAGAGAGGGGCATGGAGGAGTCTTTTCTGGACATAAATGGTTTTAGTAGGCTTCATGGGATCTCTGCACTTAGCCATGGTCTTTACTTTTAAAGGTTTATAATGGAGTATAAGTTAATTGGTTAAAGTGGAACTAAAGTTGGAAACATGAAAATTGGAAGATGTAGACTCTTTACTGCAGAAGAGACACACTTTCCTGTGATGTCTGCATTCCTATGCATGAGCGGGACTGACATCCCATGTCAGCCAAACAAGACAACCCATGATTGGCACCTGAAAAGCCAGAGGAAAGATGCTGGTGGGGGACCTTGCAGGCTTTGGGCTGTTGGAACCGAGGTAGATATTATTGCCTTTAGTTCCGCTTTAACTACAAATATTACATACCATTCCTATTGGATATCTCATCTGCTCATCAGATGGCCGAATACCATTATTCCTCCCCCAAACACAACCATAAAACTTTCCATTTGCACCATATGAGCATAAGTGATTGGATATATTCCAGCCTCTTCCATCATGGCTCCTATGCCTGCGGAACAACAAGCTAATCAAGGAGAGAACAGCAGACCCCAAGCTAAATTGCAGAGCTTTAGCCCAGTTCAGGATCAAAAAAATCAGCAAGTTCTAAATGTTCTCATTCCTAAACACTAGCCTATAAGATGGTACCGGTATCACCTATACGCACCTATAGGCATTATATAATATATTGGAATAATTAAAACAGTTGAGCATAGAACTTACCAAAGGCCGCAATTCAGGGTGAGTCAGGATATACCCATTGTTGGTAATAGCAAATGCATAACCGTGAATTCCCAGCTGTAATAAAAATTAAACACACAAAGGTTATAAGCGTCTCATTGGCTTTAATTTAGAGATCAGCAAACAAGGAATTCAGGAACCAGTCTGTCCAATCCAGGAGCCAGCAGGTTTGTTTTCAGTAGCCAGCTGCATTAGCAACAACTAGAGGAAACCTCAAACCTTTGGCACCAGCCCTCATTATATCGAGCATTGGCTACCCGGCTCCTGGGATTTGTCCAGTCCTGCTATAGGTCACCTGATATGATGTTTATAAGTATCAAAATAGGGGACTCCGATTCTCCCCTTCCACAGATTTCACATCCCAATTGCCTAAGTTTTTGGTTCATATGAGCAGCACCATAAGGAGTCTTGAGCAGCATTCTCTTATAGGAAGGCAAGTATTTCAGCCCTTACTGTTATCTCAGAAAGGTTCACTTCAACTCTATATAAAAACGTCATCTTTTTTGGATATCTTCCCGCTACTCCACCCAATTCTTATTTTGATATGGGTTGGATATGAATTTAATGATTTCTGGATGACTATGATAAATCTATGAAAAAAAAATCTGAGACATCCAGGGCCGTCTTCAAGGCAGGGCAAAAGGGGCAGCTGCCCTGGGCCCTGTCATTGTTGTGGGGCCCAAAGCAGCTGCCTCATACTTGCCAGCTATCCTGGTTTGAATTCCCTTGTCTCTTGAAGTTTTAGTCCTGTGCTGTGTCCTGATATCTAAGTGCTGCTACTAAAGCTGCCCAACTCTGCCATATTGTTGTGTACAGATGACTCACCTGCAGACCCTATGTTTACATGTAAATAACCGGCATTGATATGTAAATAGCGACAGCATTCATATGTATATAGTGGCGGCCAGCTGCATTGATATGAAATAAAGGCGGCATTCATATGTATATCTTGCCCCCCTGAGGTCAAATCCACTATACTGAATGCTGCCCACTGGGGAGACAAAGACATGCTTGAAAGTCCACAGCACATGTCAGCAGATGCATGAGGAATTCAATAATAATTGATGGCACTGCATCAATTGAAGGGCAGCACGCTTCTGTGGTGTCAGGAAAGCGACTTTGCGCTCCCGAGACCATGGTGTGCAGGCAGTGAGGAGATGATGTGCTGTAACCTCTAGCAACCAATCTGTGGGCAGTAATGATGTGCAGTAACCTCTAGCAACCAATCAGTGAGCAGTATTGATATACAGTCATTTCTAGCAACCAAACAAGCAGAAAGCATGTGCTGTAACCTCTAGCAACTAATCAGTGAGCCGCAATATGTGCTGTAACCTCTAGCAAACAGTCAGTAAGTGGTTAATGATATGCTGAAACCTCTGGCAATCAATCGCAATCACTGCCTGATCTGATTCAGTAAACTGATTTTGAGTCTAGCTGCTATTTATTGTATGTCTCAGAGCAGGTGGAGAGTGAAATTGCATGGGGGGGGGCACAAGAAAATGTTTGCCCAGGGTCTAATCAATATTAAAGACGGCCCTGGAGACATCCTACTGTAAATCTGCATCACTGTTCTCCTGCGTTATCCTTTCAAGTGTGCACCTGGACACCTGATGTCCCTCTGGTCCCATGGCTATGGTCAGGAGTCGGTCAGTGAAGTATCTGGCCAAGTGATCACTGGGAAGCAACCAGTCAGATTGATAAAAATAATTTAAAAAAGGCTCAGTATCTAAACTTTCAGTAGAACTGTATATCTGAAAAAGTAATTTAGACACATAGGGGTCGATTTACTAAAACTGATTGGTTTCTATGCAGAGCTTCACTTGATTTTGCACTCTCCAGTTTTAGTAAATCAACCCCATAGAAACTAACGAAACTGGGGAATGTGTTCGATAATATATTTATACATTTATTTATACATAGGGCCAACAAATAAATCTAGATTTGTCATATATTCTGACATTTTTTTTTCACATGACTAAAGCTATTTCAAATCTTTATATTTATACAGTGGAACCTTGGATTACAAGCATAGTCTGTTCCAGGAGAATGCTTGTAATCCAAAGCACTCGTATATCAAAGCAAGTTTCCCCATAAGAAACAATGGAAACTCAGTTAATTTGTTCCACAGTCACTGCTTGTTTATGCAGTACTGTATATGGCCACAGTTCCAGGAGTGCCTGGAGCATGCAATACCGCATGTGGCCAGGTTTGCGGGAGGTGCTGGTGAGCCTCTAAGACGTCGGAATCACTCAGGAAAGTGTTTACATTTTTGGTATTTCCGAGGAATTCCGGCAGCCTCCGAAGCTCACCAGCGCCCCCACAATCCTGTCCACATGCGGTATTGCATGCAAAAGGGCTATATTTTACTCATTAAGCAAGACACCACTCGCAAACCAAGTCAGAATTAAAAAAAAAACTGCTCTTATTGCGAAACACTCATTAACCGCGCTACTCGCAATCCAAGGTTTTACTGTATATGGTACATGAGAAAGGTCCTGAAAAAGTGTTTAAATGTATATGTGTATTATAATATTTAAAGAAATGAAAGTGATATTGAAACATGACAGATGACAGTTGTCAGTTTTCTCTGCGTTTGATTGGCTGCTTTTGGTAACAATTTCAATTTTACTCTCATTTTAACAGAATACACTTCCAGTGCATTATGTCACAGCGTGGTATAAACAGTTGTCCATAACTCAAACCAAACAATCAGAACTCTGTATTATATAAATCCTGAATAATAATAATCTAGGACATTTGGTCGATATAATCAAATATATCTGTTCCTATGGACCAGTGACATTTACTTTATTAATATTGAGATCTCTTGGCGACTACAGCTATGAGAAGTTAGTGAACTTTTAGGATTTCTTCATAATGTGATTTGATTTTCATTAAATATAATAAGATTGTATAGTGTATGGCTTTACAGAAACCAGGACATCTCTGATTCACATAGGCTGTTATCTAATCGCTCAGCTTCTGCACACTCTGCTAAATGAACGATCACTGCCTATGTATTTAGTGAGAACTGAATTCACTAAGTGCATTATGAAAATGTGCACATGATAAGGGGTGGGAGTTATGTGCCAGAGTAGGAGAGCAGGAGACACAGGCTGTGTGCTAATGAGGTCAGCTGATAAACTCCTTCCTATGTCACATCCCACAGTCTGTCCAAGAAGTAATGCAGCTATCTGTTATAAAGCCAACTGAACACAGAGGTAAGAGGTGTGTAAGATCATTAGAAAGCTTTTTAAGTTCTGCAAAAGAAGTACATGAATGGTATATTGGTACATAGGGGAGATGGGATGTAGAGGAAAAAAAAGTGAATTTATCCTTTAAATCTGCTTTGTTTTGGGTTTTTTCCAGTGAAAGTGAAATTACCCTTTAAAATCAAGCTTCAGTAAGAATGCTTGCTCTGTAAGTGGATCATCTAGACAGTTTATGAAATGGAACGTCTCAGGTGGACATTGCTGATGTGTTGTAGTCCAGTAATAGTTTAACCATTTGCCCTCCGGGAAATGTACCCTCCTTCATGTCAAGGCCATTTTTTGTAAAACGGCACCGCGTTACTTTAACTGACAATTGCGCAGTCATGCGACACTGTGCCCGAGCAAAAATGTAAACAAGTCAGAGCCTTGTCCTATCAGTGGGGAAGTAATAGATGCTCTTTCTTTGCAAAGCAGGAAATAAAATCAGTTACTTCCCCTAGTAAAAGCACCTCCCACAGTACACATAAACACTGGCTAGGCCCACATTTAACTCTTTGATTGCCCTAGATGTTTGATCGCGTCCCAGCCAGTGTCATTAGTACAGTGGCAGCGCATATTTTTAGCGCTGATTACTGTATTAGTGCCACTGGTTCCCAAACAGTGTCAGTTAGTGTCCGAATGTCCGCCGCAATATCGCAGTCCCGCTATAAGTCACTGATCGCTGCCATTACTAGTAAATAAACAAATAAATAAAAATTCCAGTATATATCCCAACAATTACTTCCCCTAGAAAAGCACCTCCCACAGTACACATAAACACTGGTTAGGCACACATTTTACCCTTTGATTGCCCTAGATGTTTAACCCCTTCCCAGCCAGTGTCATTAGTACAGTGACAGTGCATATTTTTAGCATTGATTACTGTATTAGTGTCACTGGATCCCAAAAAGTGTCAGTGTCCGAATGTCCACCGCAATATCGCAGTCCCGCTATAAGTCGCTGATCACCGCCATTACTAGTAAATAAATAAATAAAAATTCCAATATATATGACATAGTTTGTAGACGTTATAACTTTTTTGCAAACCAATCAATATACGCTTAATGGGATTTTTTAACCAAAAAATTTAGCAAATTTGCATATTGGCCTAAATTTATCAAGAAATTTTATTTTTTACATTTTTTATCAAATATGTTTTTTGGCAGAAAGTAAAAAAATATATATTTTTTTTTCATAATTGTTGGCCTTTTTTGTTTATAGCGCAAAAATAAAAATAACGCAGATGTGATCAAATACCACCAAAAGAAAGCTCTATTTGTGGGAAAAAAGGACATCAATTTTATTTGGGTACAGCGTTACCGGACCACACAATTGACAGTTAAAGTAACGCAGTGCCGTATCACAAAAGATGACCTGGTCATGAAGGGGGGTATACCTTCCAGAGCTAAAGTGGTTAATCACAGCACAGGGGTCAGATTATGTACTAGGTATGTGATCTGGCATAGCCGAGACGCCTTGCCACCGTATATCTATGTTATATGGTCGGCAGGTGGTTAAACAACAGCAGAAATGGGGCAAGTGTTGTCACCTTCTTTATGTTTTCTATCAGCATAGCACCGGGGTAACAGAATCTCAAAGAATAGGCAATACTTTCTATGTCTTGTATATAAAATATTTTCTACCCTTGGCTGTATTTCCTATGCGTTTCAAGCAATATCACCAAATTGGCACTTCTACTGTGAGCAGGTGATCTTGCATAAATAAGTATATATAACACTACTTTCCAGTGTTCTCTTTCTGTGTATTTGGTATATCTGCTGATATAAATCCCCATTGTAGGCCACAATTACATCCACTGCGGACTTTCCAGAGTTTGTTTATGGAAGGTTATAAGTAAGACATATGAGGGAAAAAGCACATGTAGTTTACAACGTTTGGAGAAAGAGCCAGGCACTGCAGAACACCTGTGATCCATTCATATAGTTCTATGTCCATCTGGTTTTCCCGTGTATCTAAAAGGAATGTTTTATTGAACACTCAGCTGAGAACAGGCCTGGAAAAGGGACGCGTACGCTTAAATAATAGGGGCACATTTGATACTTGTTTATATTCCAAAGCAACACCTCCAAAATCATTTTTTATTATCTGATGACATTGATTATCCAGTAATTCAGTAAATACTAGAAAGCAAAATAAGCCACCTTTAGTAACAAGTAATCCTGCTGCAGCATTCAACGCATTTCAAGATACAAATTATTTATATGGGCAGAGAACAATCTACAAACTATTTGCCGAGAAGCTTGTGGATCAACATGGTGGCACCATTAACCACTTTACCCTCTTAATGACCAGGCCATTTTTTGTGCTATGGCACTGTATTGCTTTAACTGATAATTGCACGGTCGTGCGACGTTGTACCCAAACAAAATTTGTGTCCTTTTTTTCTCACAAACAGAGCTTTCTTTTAGTGGTATTTGATCACCTCTGCGGTTTTTATTTTTTGCGCTATAAACAAAAAAGATTGTTTTGAACAAAAACAATATTTTTTACTTTCTGCTATAATACATATTCAAAAAATATATATAAAGAAACAAATTTATTCACCAGTTTGGGCCGATATATATATTCTTCTACATATATTCGGTAAAAAATAGCAATAAGCGTATATTGATTGGTTTGCACAAAAGTTATTGCGTCTACAAAATAGAGGAATAGATTTATGGACTTTTTTTTCAATATTCTTACTGGTAATGGTGGCGATCTGCGATTTTTAGTGGGACTGTGACATTACAGTGGATAAATCCTACGTGACACTTTTTGGGAACTAGTGGCATTATTACATTAATAAGTGCTATAAAAATGCACTGATCGATGTATAAATGACACTGGAAGGGAAGGGGTTAACACTAGGGGGCAATCAAGGTATTAACCTGGGTGTGTTCTAACTGTAGGGGGGTGGGCTGCCTGGGACAATACAGAGATCACTGTTCCCAATCACTGGGAACAGCAGATCTCTGAGATGTCCCCTGTCAGAATCCGCCTTGTTTATATGGGAAGATCCCCGTTCTGCCTCTGTGTACCGTGATCGCGGGTCGCCGGCGGGACATCGAGTCCGCAGGCATGCTGCCGGTGGTGCGTGTGTGCCCACAGTTTCACATGCATGGACCGCCGTACGGCTCGCGCAATAGAGCCGACCTGCCGCCCTATTTATACAATGGCTGGTCGGCAAGTGGTTAAAGAACAGATCTTTCCCAATATCTGAGATCGTAAAAGTTCAGCTATTCTCATGATCCACAAGTAAATTCAACCCCAAAGAGTGGGAGGCTATTTTCAGTACAGTCCACCACTAAAATAGATATTCACCAATATAGACTGAGTGGCAACAGGGTACAGGTATGCCTATATGGCACGAGGTAAAACCACCAAGAGTGGGATGCAATTCTCTTTCATGGCTTTAAAAACAACATGGATGTTGTATAATTTAGCACATCAATAAACTTTATTGATCTAGACCAGACTTTTTTAACCGGGGTGCCCTGGCTCCCTGGGGTGCCTTGAGGATTCTTCAGGGGTGCCTTGGCAAAATGCCTAAAAATTGCCTTGTATACAAGGCGGTGAGTGGATGAAATCTGCCTTTTAGCTACCCTCTCCTGCTCACTCCTGAGATAGACTAGGGACAATGGGATTTGTAGTGTGCATAGTGTGAGCAGTGTACTGGCTGCAATTAATGTGCTCTGCTAATTTCAAACAAATTGACGAGAGGGAGAAAAGGAGAGGCTGTCAGGAGGCAGAAAAACACAATAGGAAATGATTTAATGAAAAATAGATTACAGGACCATAAACCAGTTGCTGACCGCCTACAGCATGTATACTTTGGGCGGGCAGCAGCTACAGGCTACGTGACGTACCCGTATGTCACTTAGCATATGTTGTGCGACCTCAGTGTTCACAGGACACAGCAGACTGCAGTTGCCAGTACCTGACTAGCCGGGGATTCATGTGATTGCTATAACAAGTCTGTTATGAATGAATTTCATTCATAACAGCTGTGTTTGCAATAGCGAGCTGTGATTGGCCCACAGCTATCACATGGTACCTGGGCCAACCACAGCACCCTGTACCATGTGATGGCTGGTGGCCAATCACAGATCATAATAGTAAATTCACAGCGGCTATGAATGTAACTCATTCATGACAGTTCGAAACATTGCTTTTACAGTGAACTTCACTGTAACAGCAAACAAAGTGTAAAAGAAATCCTTGACCATCCCTCAAAGTAGTACAGTGTTACTATGATGACACTGAACTACTCTGATAAAAGTACGTAAAATAGTAAAAAAAAAAAGTTTAAAAAATAAAAAAAAGCTTAAAAAATTGAATTAAAAAATTATATAAAATATGTTTTAGCCTTTTTTTTTACATACTGTCACCAGTTAGTGCCACTGATTCCCGCCACACCAGTCATATGATAAGGCTGAATTGCAGTGGTGACAGTATGTAAAAAAAAGTCAAAAGAAGACACATTTTATTTAATTTCTTCTTTTTCCCAAAAATTGTGACAAAACTTTACAATTTAAAAAACTCACCATGGCTCTTACTAGATACCTCCGACTGTCTACTTTCAAAAAAAGGGGTATTTTGGGGGTATTTGTACTTTCCTGGCGTTTTAAAGAGGAAGTACACCCTTATGGGTGTACTTCCTCTATATTTCCCTGCAAAGTAAAAGCATAATGGGCTACTATGCATTGCATAGTAGCCCATTATGTGTCACTTACCTGCAAACGACGCCTGCGATGTCCTCTGTGCTGGCAGCGTCCATCTTCAGCCCCTCTTCCTTCCGGGGCAGTGACTCCGGCTCTGTGACTGGCCGAAGATGCCAGTCACGGCACGAACGAAGTGAAGAAACGGCACAGCAGGCCGTTTCTTCACTGCGCATGGGCCGCTGACATCGGCGGCTCCTTGCACATTGAATATCTCCTAAACTGTGCAAGTTTAGGAGATATTATCGGTACCTACAGGTAAGCCTATAATAAGGTTAAAGATTAAAGTCACCTATGGGGGTTTACAACCACTTTAAGGGCCTCAAGAAAAGAGATTGTACATCAGTACATCAGAATTGATCAATTTTCAAATATATATACCATAGCTTGTAGACTATAATTCTCCTACAAATCAATTAATATAAACTTATTAGGATTTTTTTCACCAAAAAACATGTAGCAGAATACATTTTGCCCTAAATTCATGAAGAAATGTGATTTTATTGGATATGTTTTATAACATTAAGTAATGTTTTTAGGGGGTTTTTTTTTTCAAAATCTTCAGTGTTTCTTCATTTATATAATAAAAAATACAAAAACCCAGTGGTGATCAAACACAACCAAAAAAAAAAAGCTGTTTGTGTGAAAAAAAATCATGTAAATGTAATTTGCATACAGTGTTGCATGACTGCACAATGCCAGTTAAAGCAGAACAGTGGTGAATAGCAAAAATGGCCTGGTCATGAAGGGAGTAAAACCTTCCAGAGCTCACATGGTTAAAGTGGTTGTCAACTTGTGACAACCACTTTAACCTACAGGTAAGCCTATGATAAGGCTTACCTATAGGTACCCTGCATATCTCCTAAACCTGCACGGTTCAGGAGATATGCAGGGTATTTGCGGTGCCGACGTCATGTCGGCACATGCGCAGTGAAGAAACAGCCTCCGTGCTGTTACTCCACTGAAACAGTGCCGTGACTGGCGGCTCCCACATCGCCGGAGTCGCGGCCCTGGAAGGAAGAGGGGCAGAAGATGGACACCGCCAGGATAGGGGGCAGCGATGGATAGTAGCCCATTATGCTTTTACATTACAGGGGAATATAGAGGAAAGTAAACCCCGTCTGGGTTTACTTCCTCTTTAAGTAATGGATGTAAATGGATTATTTTTGGAGAATAAGGATATAATTTACTGCCACAGTCACATATCTGTGCATTGGAGAAAGTAATGCAAATTAGTTATTTCTTATTGGGTTTAGTTAACGTTTTAGCACAGTAGGTGGTGAAACTCCATTGGAGTGGGAGAATCCAGAAGGGGCTTCTTTGGTATGTTTGCCTGGATCAATAAAGTTTATTGTGATGCTGCATTATATGGTGCGTGGGTCCATTTCTCTTTTTTTTTTTTGCCAAGAGTAGGTTAGCAAGGAGAATTATTGTTCTTTAAGCAAAATTATATCAGAGCACACTAAACTAAAGCAGTTTATAACAAACATTAAGACCATACCAGTGGAAAGAGCACCTTGCTTTCTTGTTCCTTCATGTTTCTCCATTTATTGCAGGGTGTGTGAACAGGTGATATGTTTTTCCATAAGAATAAAAATAAAAGTAGAAAAAAAAAAAAGATGATGGGCAGAGGTGGAGTTGAAATGTCCAAATGAAGAAGCCTTGAAGTTTATCATAATAGGTAAGCCTCAGTCACAACCTTTAACTAGATGTACACCTTATTATCGAAGTATTACCTTATATTTGGGAATGGCCTTTAAAAGTTCTTTCACTGGAACATCTGTGCCAACCACACCTAGGAGAACCCCCTTTGATCTCTGCACAAAACAAGAAATGAAGGAAAACAGGCATCTAAGTAAGGTAAACATCCATTGGTAAAGCATTACAGACATACACTAATTATTTTCATGTTGTCATAAATCTATTACAGTACACAGATGACTTTCGGCTTTGTTGTGCCGACGTTTCAGAGACACTGATGGATATGAATGAAAATAGAATGAGAAAAAACAGCTGCATCATTTTGTTTCTTCATTCGGATGAAAAATGCTCCAACATGAGAAATTTATCAGCAGTAATCAACAAATACGTGTTTCAACAACACGTCAGGGAAGATCTGACACTTTTATGATTACAATTATTATGTGAATTTTCTACAACTTTTATCACTGCCAAATGTTTTAAGAGGAAAATGTGTGCCTGGCATTGTATTGCAGTTCAAGTGTGCTTGAGGCCTTCACCGAGAGTCCTCCATGTTGTGCCTGCACCAGCATGCAATATAACAGACTCTACGGGTTCATTAAGAAATTGAATAGTCGCCAACAGGCCTGGTTTTCCCAGACTTATCCCAAATGGGTTGCCAGATGCTCATTGGAATCACATTTGCCCCATTACCCTCTTCCTTCTTCATCAAAAAACATGAAATGGGAACTTGCATGCAAGCTTTAGGATATTAGTACAATGCTTTACTCTTAAAGTGTAAGTTCACATTTTCAGAAAGAACTCTACCAACACCATACACCCTCCCCACCCCCCTGGTCCCCACTTTACTTACCTCCATGGGTGATGAGCTGCCAGTGCTGTAGCCACAGTCTGGGGATTTTAAATCCCTGCTTCCCTCCACCTTCTTTCTGCAGGGCTTGCAGGGTGGATCAGAGCGGTTCTGATTGCTCAGTGCCAGCACATAGAATCAATCTGATTCATCACCGAAGCCATGCAGAAAGAAGGGGGAGAAGAGAGGGGACATCAAATTCCCAGACTGCTACACTGGCTGCATGGACACTGACAGCTCATCAACCACAGAGGTAAGTTCAGTGGGGACTGCGAAGGTGTAGGGTGTTAGTTCACCTTTTCATTTTTTCTGAAAAGGTGCAGTAACCCTTTAAGTTAAAAGCCCACCCTCTCTCAGCCCTCTTTCTTAATTAGTGTTGCCACCTTTTTTTCAAGTCAAACCCAAACACTTTAGCGGTGCATGGTCAATTTTTTGTACAATACACTATAGCAGGGCTCAAAATTCCTGAGCTACCAGCCAGGCCTTAAGGGTTACTTGCCACCAGTTGCGCCACCTAACCCCTACCATGCCCCGCCCCTGATTCCGCACCTATACACTCCCTCATAAATTCTCATGAATTGACACTTAAATGTTTTATGCAGAATTAAGTTACACAAATAAATATTAACAACAACTTTATTAGTGCCCATCAGTGCAGCTTCACGTGTGCTCATCAATGCAGCCCACCTGTGTCCACCATTGCATCCTCAACAGTGTCCACTATTGCAGCCTCATCAGTGTCCACCATTGCAGCCTCACCAATGTCCACCATCACAGCCTCAACAGTGTCCACCATTGCAGCCTCACCAGTGTCCACCATTGCATCCTCACCAGTGTCCACCATTGCAGCCTCACCAGTGTCCACCATTGTGGTCCACCAGTGTCCACCATTGCAGCCTCTCCAGTGTCCACCATTGCAGCCTCTCCAGTGTCCACCATTGCATCCTCATCAGTGTCCACCATTGCATCTTCACCAGTGTCCACCATTGCAGCCCACCATTGCAGCCCACCAGTATGCACCATTGAAGCCTCAGCAGTGCAGAGGACAAGAGAGAGCGTGGAGGAAGATGAGAACCGGCCGGGATCACAGACCAAGCATTGCCCGCTGTATTACAGTTTACAGTACAATACAGTCCCGCCCTCTCGACCCCATGCCTGTGACAGACAGAACGCCGGTCCAATGCCAGACCATGTTCTATCTGTCACAGGTGCGGAGTCGGGAGGGCGGGACTGTATGTGACGGCACACAGACTACAATTGTAATGTAAACTGATATACAGCAGGCAACCCTCTGTCTGTGATCCCGGCTGGCTCTCATCTTCCTCCACACTCTCTTCCACTGGGAGAACCACTCCCGTTTATCCCTGACTGCTGGTGGTGCTCGCCCCCCCCCTGCTCCCAGGCAGCCCCCCTCACTAGCCCACATTTTCCCCTTGTAAAATGCCAGTAGGCGAGTGGAAAATTTGAGGGCTGCACTATAGGATTGTAAAAGACCCGAGACACCTTAGGGTGCACCAAGGAGAGTAATAATGCAGCATGCTTAGCGTGCTGTGGCAAACAGTGGGTGTGGCCAAAGTGCATTAACAGATGGCAACAGGTTTGTGTGTAACTATCTTGGTTACTTGGGGAGCCACAGTCCAGTCTGAATAATGTATCTGGGTTTTAGGCAGACTGAAACCCGGACACATAACTCAAAACTCGGACTGTCCAGGTGAATACCGGACAGGTGGCAACCCTATTCTTAAAACATATACCCAAGCCTTGATAAAAGTGAGCAACATAGCTAATTCAAGATGTTTCTAGGGCCCTTTATTGGATGGTAAAAACAGGCAGTTGAGCTGTGATTTTACTGCCCTCCTACCACTTACCTAAAATTTACAATACAGCTAGAGGGGCTGCTCAGTTGCCGTGGCCATGGTATCTCAGCAAACTAAGCACAGAAGATTGAACTGACATGCAGCACTTCATTCATGTCAGTTGGGCTGTACCATAACTGCAAACCAAGTTCTGGTACTACGGTATATAAAATTGCCTTTCAGCAAAAGACAAAAAAAGAACAGGGATTCAGGAGGTGACAGTATTATCTCTTGAACTCCTGACAGAGGCAGCTTTGCCGCATTGTGAAAAGTGATCCACCAAAGATAATAGACAAGTGTGAAATTAGCCTAAGGGCCTGTTAACAATTGAAGCAGGGACTGCCATTTCTCTGAAAAGTAATCCCTGCTCAAAGGTGATTGACAGGCGGTGAGGAGGTGATATGTCACCTCCTCATCACCTGATTTAACCCTATAATTGCTGCACTATGTAATCAAAAGCATTATATGTGGTTGCAGTGTAATTGTGGAGCGGCCCCATATAACTGCATTGAATCAAGGTAACATGTTGTTTAACCACTTCAGCCCCCAAAGGATTTACCCCCTTCCTGGCCAGAGCACTTTTTGTGATTCGGCACTGCGTCACTTTAACTGACAGTTGTGCGGTCGTGCAACGTTGTACCAAAACAAAATTGGTGTCTTCCCCC
>BLSH010411801.1:111976-161734 GCA_018402905.1 Glandirana rugosa
TCCCCCCCCCCCCCCCCCCCTTCCCCACAAAAAAAAATATTTTTTGTGCTATAAACAAATAGTGACAATTTAGAAAAAAAACAATATTTTTTACTTTTTACTATAATACATATCCAAAAAAATATTTAAAAAAAACAATTTATTCATCAGTTTAGGCTGTAGTGTATTAGTGTATTCTACATATTTTTAGTAAAAAAATCGCAATAAGCATATATTGATTGGTTTGCGCAAAAGTTATAGCGTCTACAAACTATGAGAATTGATTTATGGCATTTTATTATTATTATTTTTTTAACTAGTAATGGCGGCGATCTGCGATTTTTAGCGGGACTGCAATATTGCGGCGGACATATCGGACATTTTTGACACTTTTTTGGGACCACTGACATTTATACAGCGATCAGTGCTATAAATAGCCACTGATCACTGTATAAATGTCACTGGCAGGGAAGGGGTTAACACTAGGGGGCGATCAAGGGGTTGAATGTGTTCCCTGTCAGTGTGTTCTTACTGTGTGGGGGATGGGATGACTGAGGGAGGAGAGAGATCGCTGCTCCCATTTACTGGGAACAGATGATCACTCTCCTCTCCCCTGTCAGACCGGAGATCCGCTTGTTTACATTCACGGGTCCCCATTCTGTCACTGCAGGGAAGCGATCGCGGGTAGCCGGCGGACATCAAGTCTGCCCCACCCACTGATTGGCTCCCCCTCTAGTGTGTGAGTGCACGAGTGCGCCACAGCGCGCCTCAGTACGCCAACAATACTCGCTCCTGTTTGGCAGTCGGCAACTGGTTAAAGTGGTTCTAAAGGCAGAAGGTTTTTTACCTTAATGCATTCTAATGCAGAATCCCCCCAGGACTCCCCAAAATACTTAGGTGCCCAATCTAAATCCAGTGATGTGCACAAGAGCAACAAGACTGTCTCAGCTCTCTCTCTCCTCACTGGACATGGAGACAGCAGTGGGAGCCATTGTCTCTTGTTGCTGTCACTCACGGCCAGTGAGGAGAGGGCAAGGCCGAGCTGCACTCTGTGGGGTTGATTTACTAAAGGCAAATAGGCTGAGCACTTTTTAAAGTGAAATTGCACTTTGCAAGTGCAGTTGCCAAAGAGCTTAGTAAATGGGGTAAAGCTTCACTTTACAAAGAACAACCAAGCACATGCAAGGAAAATAAAAAACAACATTTTTGCTTGCACATGATTGGATGATGGAAACCATCAGAGCTCCCCTCATTTACTAAGCTCTGGAGCAACTACGCTTTCAGAGTGCAACTGCACTTCCAAAAGTGCACAGTAAATTTGACTTTAGTAAATCAATCCCTGTGTGTCAATGGACATACAGAGCCAGCTCAGGAGTGAGCACATACAAGTGCCCCCAGAACAAGCAGCAGGAAAGAGGATCCAGGCTCTCCGGTGAGGACCCCAGATCTGGAGGATCAGGGCTTTAGGGGAGGTAAGTATGATATATTAATTATTTTAACAAGAAAAAAAGTTGCCTTTACAACCACTTTAAGTTTAAGTTTTGCTGCAAAGCTCAGCAACGTGGCCGCGGCATGTGTACAGCTGTAAATGAATGAATGTATGTTAACATTCAGGCGAGTGGTTGCAGGAAGTAAATCCATGGCTCAACCACCTGATTTTACTGTTTCTTGGCCGCACGTGCTCCTGAGCACTAAAAATGCTGATTATTGCTCACAGAGATTTCCAACATGTTATAAAGTCCCTGTATAGCCTTACTTCTACCATTTCCTTTATTAACTTTTATTGGCATTTTTGTTCATTAGGTGATTAATGGATCAAGCATTAAAGATAGCCTCTAGGAAAACAGCTAAACACTCATATTAAATCTTCTTAAAGAGTTTATTTAAAAATCCAACACCCAGGGCAGGGGTGGTCTCGGTCATAAAGTTAGTGACCACTATTCACGTCCCCCAAACGGTGGAGATCTGTCTGCTGGGTCTGGTGGGCACTCTGACACATACCCGGTCCTCCAGGACGCTCCTTGGATTACGCTTATTCTATGCTAGGAAAATCATTCCCCTCCACTGGAAATCCCCATCTGCTCCAACCCTTGCACTGTGTAAAAAATTAATGAATGTTAACTTACGATTATACAAGGCCACCTACTTGGCGAGAGGATGCCCCAAAAAATTGCACAAGGTTTGGGACATTTAGACTGAGGACCTATCTACCAATTCTGGGCCCGAATCTTCTAATTAGTCTAATATAATGCAGGGGCCTTGATAGATATGTTTGAATAGTGAAACCAGCGCCCACTTTCTCAACTTAGCAAAGGGTTCCACCACCTAAACAATGGCCTGATAGGATTCCCAGATGGCTGATACCTATATTATTCTGACAATTTAGCAGACTACTGGAGCGAAGAGTTATGTTAGGGTGCCATAGTGGCACTATTGCTAAGATTTGAGTTTGACGTTTGATTTTATTGTGATGTGTTAACCCCAGCCTGGGTATGCCCGATAGGCTCTGTTTTGTAATTAAAAGTGAAAATGAATAAAAAGAATAAAAAAATAAAAAATCCAACACCAAGAATAATGAGAACTCCTTCTGTGAAAACCACCACCTCTGATATTAGGGGTGCTTACCAGATCCTACTGACCCCCTATCTCTAGAAAGGTCTAATGAGCAATGATCTTAACCATCTATGGGATGTTGTAGGTAGAAGTACACTTCTATGGAACTTGACTCCCACTGCTTGTCTCCAGGCCTGCCGTGCCAGTTGCCATGGACCAAAGTATATAGGGAAAAATCACTGTTGCATCTGTATGTAGTATATATGCCAAACTGTACAGTCTCTTTCTGGATCAGTGTAAACACAATGTCAGCACTCAGCACTGCCCTACATGTTTATTCAGAAATTATGAAACATTTAGGGCCCCGGAAGATGTTTTTCCCTATATACTTTGGTCCATGGCAACTGGCATGACAGGCCTGAAGACAAGCAGTGGGAATCAAGTTCCATAGATGTGTACTTCTACCTACAGCATCCAATAGATGGTTAAGTTCATTGATTGTTTGACCTCTCTAGAGATAGAGGGTCAATAGGATCTGGTAAGTACCCTTATTATCAGAGGTGGTGGTTTTCAGGGAAGGAGTTCTCATTATTCTTGGTGTTGGATTTTTAAATGAACTCTTTAACCACTTTCACCCCCTTCCTGACCAGACCAATTTTCAGTTTTCAGTGCTGTCGCACTTTGAATGACAATTGCGCAGTCATGCAACACTGTACCCAAACCAAATTTTTTGTATTTTTTTTTTTAAAATAGAGCTTTCTTTTGATGGTATTTAATCATCATTGGGTTTTTATTTTTTGCTAAACAAACAAATAAAGGCTAAAAAAGTTGGGAAAAAAAAACGTTTTCATAATTTGTTAATAAAGTTGGTTAATACAATTTTGCAAACAGGTAATTTTTCTTCTTCACTGATGTGCACTGATAGACTGCACTGATGGGCACTGATAGGCTGCACTAATGGGCATTGATGAGGCGACACTGATGAGGGGACATTGATGGGCATTGATAGGCTGGCACTGGTGAGCACTGATGAAGAGGCACTGATGAGGCTGCACTGATAGGTGGCACTGATGGGCACTGATAGGTGGCACTGATAGGTACTGATATGTGGCACTGATGGGCACTGATGGGCACTGATAGGCAACACTGATGGGCACTGGTAGGCAAAACTCATGAGCACTGGTAGTCGACACTGATGGGCACTGGTAGGTGGCACTGATGGGCATTTGTAAATGGTACTGATGGGTACTGGTAGGTGGAACTTATAGAGGACAATGATGGAGAGGCACTTTTGGAAACTTATTGGCAGCAGTGGTGGGCACTATTGGCTGCAGTGGTGGGCACCGATTGGTAGCAGTGGCCACTAATTGGCAGCAGTGGGCACTGATTGACAGCAGTAGTGGGCACTGATTGACAGCAGTGGGCACTAATTAGCAGCAATGGTGGGCACAGATTGGCAGCAATGGTGGACAAAGATTGGCAGAAGCCAATTGTCAGCTCTTTTCTCCTCTCCTCCACACGCTGACAGCGTGAGAAGGAGAGATGAATAGAGCCGGTAACCAGTATCTGTTGACAATGTGATCAGCTGTGATTGGACACAGCTGATCATGCGGTAAAGAGCTGCTGATTGGCTCTATACCTCAATCTGTGTTCAGCAGTGTCCGGAGGACCCTGTGAATACAAAGCATTTGGCCCAGCCGCGGGAGCACGGCGGGCGCGATCACGGGAGGCAATCATATGACGGCCTCCCAGAACTGGATGACCGCGCTGTAGCCGTCAATCAGCTATAGCACGGTTGGCAAGTAGTTAAAGAGAAATTGTAGTCTGCTCACATAATTTGTAATAAAACATCTTTGCCATTCTATAGCTTCCCTCCAACCACTTTGCATATTATTTTATATATACTGTGATTCTGTACTTGCCAAATATGCTGCAGAGTCTGGCTGTAATCATTTTAACTGTGGGCAGCTGAAGCTGCTGCCTGTTCACTTCCTGGATTTACACAGACACACAGAGGCACACCTGCAGCGCTGCAGCTCTCATCCCCCCTCCCTTCCTGGCAAACTCTCACAAGAGTGACAGAGAGCTGTGCATGATCTCAAACGCTGAAGCATTTTTCCAGCCAAGAAACAGGAAGTGGGCTGTATAAGGTATTTCACGGTAGAAAAAAAATGTTTTACTATCCAAAGTTAAAAAAACAAGGGCAGAGGATTTAATAGATGGAAAGATGAAAAAATGACTGAAGTTCCGCTTTAAGAAGATTTCTTCAATAAATATCACTTTTTTGATGGACTTTATCTAATTATGTGAAGTTATGTTTTATTGAATAATCATTTCACTCTCGTTTTATTGCATTAGCGCAGATTTTATTGTTTTATATTTGCAACTGCTGCAGTGATGTCACATGATTAAGTCACTGCTTTATACAGTACTAACAATTTTAGACACTTTATTGGCATCAGCACGGTTTCTGAACCATATTTGGTACACATACACATGGGAGCTATTCTATCTGCCAAAGGGTTTGTATGTCTATCTATCATAGCTCTGACACACAATGCTATCTAGCAGGGGAGGGGACCTGATTTCTGCTGCTGCAGTTTCATTTTCTTTTACTGGTCCCTTCCCTGCCCCTTCTCTGTGAGTGGACAGTAAAAGAAGCAGTATATTGATGTGATTTCTACTCCTATCATCACGTTACTCGCAGCATTCCTTTTGCTACTGGTATTACTCCCACTCTGAGCTTTGCTGTACAGGGACTGCAGGAGCTGACACCGAGTCAAATCCAGGTATTGACAACTCTTGTATTTAAATAAAAATATATTCAGTTACAGAGCTGCATTAATGCATTTTTATCAGCATGGCATTTGGCTTTCATGGTTTTATGCCTTTTTTTTATCTGCTTGGAGTTCAGCTTTAACACATCACTCTGCTGGAAAAATAGACATGTGCACTGCCAAAAAAATTGTTCATTTTGTTTTTGTTTCATTCGTTAGTTTTTTTTTCCTTTTTCGGGTCATTAGTTATGATCACAATTCATAAATTCGTACACTGGTACATGCGTAAATTCGCAAATTCTGAAAATACGAAAATAAGAAAGAAAATCCGAAAATTCTAAAGAACAAAATTCCAAAAATTTCAAATAATATCTAACTAACTAATAATAACTAACTATTAAATTATAGGTATTGGAATTTCCTTTCAAATTTGGCTGTTAGTGAACTAAACGAAGACGAATTTATCCGAAGATAAAAATTATCCAAAATAACGAATGCCGCATCTAAACAAATGGAACGGAAGGAATTAATAATAACTAATAATAATAAGAAGTTATTATTATTCTTATTGCTATTTATTATTATTAATTTGTTACGTTCCACCTGTTTAGATACGGCATTCGTTAATTCGGATAATACTTAACTTTGGATAAATTTGTATTCATTAAATCCTGTATAATAATAATATTTATGTTCACTAACAGACAAATTTGAAAGGAAATTCCAATACCTATAATTTAATAGTTAGTTATAGTTAAGTTATTATTAGTTTGTTTTTCGGGTTTTTCGAATTTTTGTATTTTTGTTCTTGATTTCGGATTTTCGTTCTTTTGAATTTTCGCTGTTATTTTCGAATTTACAAATATTCTGAAAAATTTGTTAAACGGGTTTTCGTTAATTCAGATATTTCCGAATTAACAAATTTGTTGTATTTCATTAAAAAACTAATACGTAACAAAACGAATTGCACATGTCTATGAACAATGTGTTAGTAGTACTTGACCCTTCTTTCAGCTCTGAATGTACCCTACACAGTACTTACTGTGTTTGAAGTCCCTGAAAGAAGTGGGATTTGTCCACCAAACAGATCCATTGTATATGTCAAGGTTATTCACACCCTGTGGCCAGGAGCGCTGAGCACATTAAATCTCTCATATCCTCAGTTGCTATAAAAATAGGCTGTGATCATGAGATTTCATAAGACATGCTTTACAATACCGTGTACTGGAAATGTGTGCACCCAAAACTTTTGAGTCCCGGACAGTTAATTAACATTTGATTTTTGTATGACTCTTAGGGCCCATTCACACCAGTGGCCACTGGTGGATGCTGTGGAGTACAGAGTGGCACTCACAGCTTCTTGTTCTGTTTACTTTTTTTCAACTTTATTGGAATGTCAGAAAATGACATTCCGTTCATGTTTATTTACTGCAGCATTTTGCAATGCAGTGTAGTGCATTGTTATACCCTACAAAGAAAAAAGTAGTGTATGTCCTACTTTTCCAGTACACACCACTGCAGCACAGTGGTGTGAACGGAATACATAAGACATAAGGCAATTTGACTTGTCCATGCGTTGGGACTTCTCTGAGCAAGTCCGCCCAACACATCCAGTTTGAATAGGCCTTTAGTAAAAAAAAAAAAAATACAGGTTGTGCAAATTTAATTGCAAATCAGTCGCATTTTTCAATATCATGGACAGTTAGTCTTGGGAACTGTATGTGATGACTCCGCATGTCAGGGAACTGTCTTATCTTTCCCTTGAGCACCAAAAGGTTAGCTGTACATCTGGACTTAAAAAACAGTGACGTTAGGCAATGTTCATTTAAGATGAAGAAATCTGCACTTTAAGCAATTCAAAGGCAAGGTAACCCAAGCTTCCTTGTTTTCATTGTTCTAAAATGAAACCTTAACTGCCTAAAATCACTTTATATCATTTACGTTTTATTCATTTGCGCCAACAACAAAATTTATTGTGGCTTGCACCAGATGTCTGAGAAATGTTCATCTAAAAAGTTCAAAGTCTTTGTAAACGCTCTTAAACCTCGCCAGCGCTGTAAATTGTCTCAGGTCTTTGTTTTCACCAGGTTTTGCAATTATATTTTTGCTGTAGAGCGCAGTTTTGTATGGTAACTAGATATCACCAGATAATGATACAACAGACTTTGGCTTAGCATTCTGTTTCTTTATAGATAAATAAAAAGCTGTGTAGGAGAACAGAGGGTATTAGTACTGGGGGGCATTTTGCAACCGAAAAACGAACTGTGCATAATTAAAACTAATAGCGTAAGATAATATACAAGTGGGGAAAAAGATAATACGAAAGGGCATATTAAAAGAGTGATGTTTTTAAAATATCATCTCAAAATATCGATTTTAGGTTTCCAACTGTGACAAAATTGGTGTACCAAGCCAACCTCATGTTATACGTTTGGGATGGGCTCTAATCTAGGCATAGTTTGTGCATTTTGTCTCAGTGTCACGCGCTGATTGTGTCAATGCATGGTTATCTGTTTGCCAGTAAAAATACAGAAAGGAGCACTAGACCAAAACTGGGGAAAAAAAGACCAAGCTAATTTTAATTGTTGGTTCAAACAACATAAAAATCATTTTCAACTTTTCCAGTAGCAAATGGAAACACAAATTATAAAAATATTAAAGTTTTTTTTATATCAATGTTTACAGATATTGGGCTTTCCATGAGGAACGGAGATTATATACAATATCTCACAAAAGTGAGTACACCCCTCACATTTTTGTAAATATTTTATTCTATCTTTTCATGTGACAACACTGAAGAAATTACACTTTGCTACAATGTAAAGTAGTGAGTGTACAGCTTGTATAAATATGTGTAAATTTGCTGTCCCCTCAAAATAACGCAACACACAGCCATAAATGTCTAAACTGCTGGCAACAAAAGTAAGTACAGCTCTAAGTGAAAATGTACAAATTGGGCCCAATTAGCCATTTTCCCTCCCCGGTGTCATGTGACTCGTTAGTGTTACAAGGTCTCAGGTGTGAATGGGGAGCAGGTGTGTTAAATTTGGTGTTAACACTCTCACTCTCTCATAGTGGTTACTGGAAGTTCAACATGGCACCTCATGGCAAAGAACTCTCTGAGGATCTGAAAAAAAGAATCATTGCTCCACATAAAGATGGCCTAGGCTATAAGAAGATTGCCAAGACCCTGAAACTGAACTGCAGCACGGTGGCCAAGACCATACAGCAGTTTAACAGCACAGGTTCCACTCAGAACAGGCCTCGTCATAGTCGACCAAAGGAGTTGAGTGCACGTGCTCAGCGTCATATCCAGAGGTTGCTTTTGGAAAATAGACGTCTGAGTGCTGGCAGCATTACTGAAGAGATTGAAGGGCCGGGTGGGTCAGCCTGTCAGTGCTCAGACCATACGCCGCACACTGCATCAAATTGCATGGCTGTGGTCCCAGAAGGAAGCCTCTTCTAAAGATGATGTACAAGAAAGATGGCAAACAGTTTGCTGAAGACAAAAAGACTAAGGACATGGATTACTGGAGCCATATCCTGTGGTCTGATGAGACCAAGATTAACTTTTTTGGTTCAGATGGTGTCAAGCATGTGTTGCAGTAACCAGGTGAGGAGTACATAGACAAGTGTGTCTTGCCTACAGTCAAGCATGGTGGTGGGAGTGTCATGGTCTGGGACTGCATGAGTGCTGTCGGCACTGGGGAGCTACAGTTCATTGAGGGAACCATGAATGCCAACATGTTCTGTGACATGCTGAGACAGAGCATGATCCCCTCCCTTCAGAGACTGAGCTGCAGGGCAGTATTCCAACATGATAACGTCCCCAAACACACTTCTAAGATGACCACTGCTTTGCTAAAGAAGCTGAGGGTAAAGGTGATGGACTGGCCAAGCATGTCTCCAGACCTAAACCCTATTGAGCATCTACGGGACATCCTCAAACAGAAGGAGGAGGAGCGCAAGGTCTCTAACATCCACCAGCTCTGTGATGTCGTCATGGAGGAGTGAAAGAGCACTTCAGTGGCAACCTGTGAAGCTCTGGTGAACTCCATGCCCAAGAGGGTTGAGGCAGTGCTGGAAAATATTGGTGACCACACAAAATATTGACACTTTGGACCCAGTTTGGACATTTTTACTTAGGGGTGTACTCACTTTTGTTGCCGGGGGTTTAGACATGAATGGCTATGTATTGAGTTATTTTAAGGGGACAGCAAATTTACATTGTTATACAAGCTGTACACTCACTACTTTACATTGTAGCAAAGTGTTATTTCTTCAGTGTTTTCACATGAAAAGATGTAATAAATTATTTACAAAAATGTGAGGGGTGTACTCACTTTTGTGAGATACTGTACATGGGTCATTTGTTCAATGAGTTTTAAACATTGCTATCAATATACTATTTTAAATGTGTGTCTCTATTCAGTCCAGGTAAAGTCTACTCTAGAAGTGCTTTGTTTCGTTTGAATATTAGGGATGTAGCACCTGTTTGGCCCACCTCTTCTTCTAATACTTTAATATTTGGTTAAAAAAGTAATATAAAAACAGTCAACACATTTCGGGGGCAACACCACTCCCCTTTCATTAGGGCTCAACAATTGCTTTCAAGTTGTTACTCCACAAGGACAGTTCAATACTGGTTGTAATATAGATCTGTGAAGTCACTGTTTTCACCCTCTAAGTTTTATCCTGTGTTGATCCCTGATAAAGGGGGGTAGTGTTACCATCAAAATTTGTTGGCTGTTTTTTTTTAACTTTTTTGGCCCACAAGAAATTATCTTGGACTCTTTCATCTGGTTTAGGTATGGCACTCTATTCTGTATTTCTATGGTTTCAGCTACTGTTGGGTGCCTGTTGAGGGAAGCCTTGCTGTGTGGGAAACTCCTCACCAGTGCTATTGAGCCTATTTGAAGCTTTCATGCATCTGTCTATACATTCAAGTTTAAAAGCTCCCAGAACTTTTTCTTTTTCTTTTCTTTGAGTATGTTGTTCTATTTTAACTTCTGGACTCATGGATCAAAAAGTGAATAATGTTAATGAAGTCACCTTCAAATCCTCATGTGGTGAAATGACTAGTTCATTTCAATGCGACAACAAATGCTGAGCCTGGCACACAGGTTAAATGAGCCTCGTTTGCATTATAGCAGGAGGATTAAAAGAGAAGTTCAGGAATTAAAAATAACAATCATACTCACCTAGGTGAAGGCAGCATCGGTTTAGTGCTACATTTGTCCCCCGCCGCCTATAAAACCAAGAATTGAGCGATTAAAGACTGCTGATCACTCAGTTTTTGATCTTCAGTGAGCAGAGAACTGGTGACTGTTAGTCACCCACTCTCTGCTCTGCCCCTCTAGTGGTCACTGGAGCGACAGACGGTGGAGGGGCGGAGCAACTGGCTCAGGCTCTTGGTGGCACTCTGAGACGCTGAGCCATTTGCTGATACAGGCATCTGGGTGGATCTTGGCTTTAAAATAGGGGGTATTCCCCAGAGCCTGGACTGTCTCCGTGACATCAGCTGACAGCGGGCTGTAGCCTGCTGTCGGCTAAAAATGGGGTCACAGGACTTCAGAACAAAGTGTACTCCTGTGGTCAATAGGAGAAGTAGGGCCAAAAGAGATGTAAGGGCCAACTTTACCAGTCAGTTTGGTAAAATGACTGTTAATGCAGAACAGGTATAATTAATTCCGGCCCTTCCTAACTATAGATTATTGATGGCTTTCTCACCATGGACAATTTACAAGATGCTTTCTACTAAAAAATTCAAACTGACATTAATGAGCATTTTCACACGTGGGGGGCCGTAGCAGTAAATCGCCGCTAGTTTTAGCAGCGCTTCAACGCCATTATAGCGGCACTATGACGCCACTATTCAGGCGGGAGCAGGGCATTTTTAACCCCCAAGAGGGGGTTAACAAGGGGTCAAAGTCGGCACTGCACGGGGCAACACGAGGTGGTGTTCAGCTGCTTCGGGAGCGCCACCCATTGATTACAATGGAGGGAGTGGTGGAGGAGCGGTGTATACACCACTCAGCGTACCGCCCCAAATATGACTTTTTTTATTGTCCTGCAAACGCACAGCCCCAGTGTGAAAGCACACTGGGGAGAATGGGGGGGGGGGCAGTTTTTCAGGCGCTGTACAGGCGCTATTTTTTAATGCCGCAGCACCTGAAAAAAGACCCAGTATGAAGGGGTCTAAGGTTACCCAAGAAGTCCCACTCTTTAACTCTGCTTCTGGGTCTGTATTATGGTAGCCTGATTTTCGACATTTAACCACAGGAAATAGCTATTAGGAACTAATTAGTAAGGGGGCAAGGAAAATTAATGTCACTGTCAGGTATTTGTAAGAATTTGAAAATTGAACTAGAAAAAGCAAATACCTTACATAAAACCTTTTCTTTTGTGGATTTTGGTAAATTACATATAAATAACAATTGAGTACATGTAATGTTAAAACTAACAGCGATCTTCATTAATTCTGCACAGGCACAGTTCAAATACTTGTGAGCATTAGTGCAGGTCCTTGTCCTTTTTAAGATTATCTTTACCTGGGCTTCACTATTGCAATACAATGGTGCACTATGAGTCCACTAACAATATTACAGTGGTTTATTCAGGACCCCTCAGGGTTATTCTGTGAAGGGGGTAACCAATTGAATAAAGCAAGAGAACAAAATAGAAAATGACCTTACTGGTCATACATTAAAGGTTTTGTCTTAGATGCTGTATTGTAGTTGGCATATTAAACGTATACAGAAATTACAGAGTATACAGTATTTTGAAACGAAAATATAAAGTACTGACCAGATTGCATCATGCACTTACCGTTTCATTCTCTTTACTAAACACAGGCATTGCAACAGTTGTCATCAAAACCAATCCCTGATCATCGCCAAGCTGGACAGGATAGAGAGAAACATTAAAAGGAGCACGTAAAATGTTAGCAGTTAATCATCAGCAGTGATGATATTTTGCTTTGCTTTGCTAAACAGAAATTTCTGATACCAAAAACAGATTTTTTTTATACATTCCAGCATGACTGATTTCACCAAGCTTGTACTATTTTTAATCTTTTTTATCTCTCCTAGTTCAATATATAGGGCAAGTTAAATTAATAAAATATTCAATTGAACCTAACAACTAGAAAATTGACTTGTCTTTGGGTGAAGGAAGATTAGGGTGTCAGATGTACCTCAACAATATTCCATATAAAGAAATGATCTCCTATTATACGTCTTTAAGGCCCATGTCACACTAGCCATCCTGTTGGTGGAGAGAACATGCCAATGACAGGATCACTAAAATTTGCAGGGTTATCACTGCTCTGCTTGCATGTAGCACTCCTTCGCTAGCGAGATAGCTAAGGCAATGATTCCTATTTGACAAAAATGCTGTAGGATGTAAGTGACCAGTTACAGAGCAATGTCTCACTCATCCAACCAGCAAGGAAGTGTTACATACAAGCAGGTGAGTGTTTCTTAGAGATCCTGCTGCTCGCAAGTTTTCACCATTAACAGGATTGCTTGAGTGACAGGGAACATAAGCCAGTAGAAATGCATCCAACCTTAAAAAAAAAACTTAGAATTTGTATTTTACATTTCTGTCCTCTATGGGACAAAGTACATGTGGTACTCTGTCCCACATTTTTGAGTGTTTTATAGCCCTAGTTACATGTACTGACCTGCCCCTCTCACCTTCTACCACGTCCGATCTGACAACAGCTATGAAGGAGACGGCTGATGGATCAGTGCAGTTGGTCACACTTTCCCAAGACAAACAGCAGCAAGAGGAATGCAGATGATAACTCACATCTCACATTCCTCTTGCTGCTGCTTTTTTTGGGAAAGTGTACAGTTAAGACAAGCTGCACTTATCAATCCATCTCCTCCCCCATCGCATTCTTCCTGCAGGCACTTCACACTGCCTTCTGCACACCGCTGCGGGTGTCATTACAAAGTTAATGACACCCAGTGGTGACCCGTGCATTAAGGGCGCAAGGGCGCCACCCCCCCATCCCTGCCGCCGCCCTCCTATTCATGCGCCTGGCCCCTTTCAGGACGCAGGACACATGGATTCCTATGGCGGGGGGAGAGAGTGTTTTTTGTAGGCACCTGATTAGAGCCCAAGGCTCTAATAGGCTTCAAAAAAGGGTGGGCTCGGGTGCAGAGAGTGCGCCCTGATCCCATCCAATTGTGTGACTATAACAAATTAATTTTCGCTATTTTCACACTTTAGTTCCTACCCGCCAATCAGGAGGCAGGTCAGTGAGACCTGTTTCCCGATTGGCCAAAGCGCCAGGCGATCCTATTGGATGCCTAGGCGCTTTGGCAAGGAAGGGGAAACATGAGGAGCGGACACTTCCGTCCGCCCTATCCACACACCGCCGCCGCCACTGCTACGGAGGAGACAGAAGGATCCACACACACAGTAAGTTCCGGACCTCTGGGGAAGGGGTGTGTGCTGTCAATGCCGCCCACGAGGCCCACGGCAGGGGTGGGGGGGGTAGTGCAGTATACTCCTATCTGGTGGCTCTGTATACCCCTGTCTGGTTGCTCTGTATACCCCTACCTGTTGGCTCTGTATACCCTATCTGGTGGCTCTGTATACTCCTATCTGGTGGCTCTGTATACCCTATCTGGTGGCTCTGTATACTCCTATCTGGTGGCTCTGTATACCCCAATCTGGTGACTGTATACCCTATCTGGTGGCTTTGCATACCCCTATCTGGTGGCTCTTTACACCCCTATCTGGTGGCTCTGTATACCCTATCTGGTGGGTCTGTATTGAACAGAGATCGGGAGTGAATGTGATCTCTGAGAAGTGTGAACCCGGGCGCTGTTGTCAAAGTGGGCGCAGGAGAGAGGGGTGCAAGTTGGACCTCATAACTATGGTTAGAAAGCACATAGAAACATAGGACAAAAGACTACATATACTTAGTCCCATAGCAGACAGAATTGGAAAATAAAAATTATAAGGATAGATTTTCTTTAAAAATTGTGAAAAACTGTTAAATAGTCAATTCGATATTGTCATCATTGGGTCAATTAATTTAGTCTGAAAGCCCTTATAATTTCATCCTTTCATTCACTTGAATAGAATTCCAGACATATAAAATAGTCTTCCTTTATTTATTGTGCCCAACACATTTGCATTACAATATATAGGATTTTCCACAAACAAATATGTTATTCACAGTTTGAATTTTTTTTGTTTGAGAAAAATCCTGCTCATTTGAATTTTCTCATCATTACAGATAAAAACAACTAGCCTATAGTAAATCTTCTGAAGATTCCAAAAAGCAAACAGTTGTGAATGGAATTCTACTTAGTCTAGTACAGTATCTCACAAAAGTCAGTACATCCTTCACATTTTTGGGCACAGCAAATTTACACTGTTATACAAGCTGTACATTCACTACTTTACATTGTAGCAAAGTGTCATTTCTTCAGTGTTGTCACATGAAAAGATAGAATAAAATATTTACAAAAATGTGAAGGGTACTTTTGTGAGATACTGTATATGGCCAGTTTGTCAGAAAATGTTCCTCTGAAGTTAGTTGTGCCAATACACCAGGCCTCACCAGTAGATACAGTATGTGCTATAATAAAAGAAAAACACCCAGGCAAGGTCACAATTACAGATGTGCACGCCTGGCTTCTAAACATAGTATAATTTTTCACACACATTCTCCTAATCCTACTCCACAGAAAACCACATTTTTGTTGGAAAGGGGGTGGGTGAATTTGTTTGACTTTTAGGGAAAAAAAAGATTTGTAAACTGTCATCAACTACACAATTTGGAGGTAGTCAAATTGGTACAAGACCACATTTTCATAGGAGTGCAATTCCCTTGCTAGTGGCATTATGAAGGCTTCATCTGTATTTAGTCAATAGGAATCTTTCATGTAAGAAAAAGTCCACTTTTGTTAAAAAAAATATATATATAACGTAGTTCCAACATGAGCCCATGTGTAATTAAATGTTTTTAAATTGACATTCTAGTTCAATCTTCAGCCTTCAGATTTTCTAAAACTGCCAAATATTCTTTTCTTTCCTTGGAACTGTAGCAATACAGACTGCACAGGACCCCCCCCAGAAATATATTTTTTGCTCATCTAATTAGATCTCTACTTTGAATATGTGAACATATTATTATTATAAGAAAATTCTCCCACTCAGTACACATTTGCTAAATCATTGCAATATATAGTACTGACCTGGAGAGAATTAAACATTTTTTAAAGCCCATGTTTAGTCAAAATTAAAAATAATATATTCTAGCACAAGGGGCTGCACTTAAAATCAATGCAGCTGTAACATTAGTTGAAATCCTCTGATCCCCCCAATCCCTGCAGTGGTAAACTTCCAGTGCTGTGGAGGTTCATACAAGCTGCTGGATGTCATAGTCCCTTGTCAAGAGGGCCGACTATGCCTACTCTTTTGCTCCCCCCTCCTTTCATAAATGAAAAGCTCTCTATTAATGGAGGAGGAGAACCTTTCCTTCAGGATGAAATGTTGAGTTTTTCTCTAAAGGACAAAGTGCACTTTCGCCACTTATCCTTTACAGTATTCTTAATAAGAGATTGGCAAAATTAAAAAAATTAATTTCCCTGATATTTTGGCTAAAATCTGGAAATTTCACCATTTTGGCTGAATGTATTTGAGTCAATAGGGAAGGCAAAGCTAAAGTGGTTTTGGTGTTGATAAATAGTTCCTCGACATTACGGAAGCTACTTTCCACCATACTGGACTTGACAAATAAACAACCTCCAATTGGCTTTTATTTTTTTTACTTTTTTCACAAAAAAACCCAAACAACAGACAGAAGAAAAGTAAAACATGTGAAGCAACAATACACAAATAACAATCACATACATAAAAAGGATGAAAAATGCAAATACAAATACACAGCCACCCAAAAAACACAATCTTTGAATAAATAGAGAAAATATGTACATCAAGCAAATTCTGTTTAAGCAGCTCAATGAGTGATAATGAGAGTATTAGCTTCCATTACATTCCACAGATACTTCATTTCTCCATTGATTCATATTCTTAATTGTCCCTGCATCCCAATAAAAGTCAGCCAACAGGACCTCTAGCATGCAAGCCTCCTTTTCCTCCTACAGCTGCTTCAAGCAACTGCTAGAGGGAGCTGAAGATAAGACACTAGCTCTCAACTGGGATAAATGGGTAATCCCTGTCTTGTTTTCCTTTCAGCTCCCTCTAGTGGCACCTGGGAGCAGCTGATGCAGGAAAGGAAAACATAAAAAAAGGCTTCAGACTTGAGGTCCCTATGTTTGAAGTTCCCGTGTATCAGCAGAATAAGTACCCCTTGCAAATTATATTATTAAGCTAGCTGCAGGGTCAAGTAATAATGAAGTATTGAAACTACATGTATTCTTTAAGAAATCACAAGAATAAAAGAAATCTGTGTCATATTTAAGGCAAGACTAGTTTATGAAACTGATGCATCGTGGGGATTATTGCTCAATAAGCCAGATGGTTATTACTTAATACAATTTTCTTGTCGTTAACTTGCATTACCAATATTAATTTTAATCATTATTTATTGTTTTGTTTGCATTTCATTTATAAACAGCTTACATATGTTGGTATGTGATCCACTGAGAAATGGACCCTTGGATTCTTTGAAATGTTTGCCATGCTTACAGTAAATATGTGCAATTAACAATTCCAATCGAAACAGGGAGATGTTACGCAACCATGCATGGACTGGAGCTCTGGAGCAATAAATACCATGTATTCAGTAATGCGCTTTGAAGTCAAGGCCATAGGTTATTTATGGTTATAATCAAAATTGTTGCTTTATTAAAAACACCACCGCGGAAATTTCAGATTATATATTATGTGTGACATATTTAATTTCGAGACAGCTCAGCTGATAAAAATGAATTAGTAATACACTGCAGGTCTTCATACTATGCATTTGTTATGTTGATTTTGATCACTTTTTACAGCCTTTTCTCTGTTGTTCTACAAAGCGGTCATCCTTACCATTCTTTCCTTTATAACCAGTAATGACACCCTTATCAAAACTGTAAACCTTTGGTTTGAGAGATGAAAGTATATGTAAACCCTAAAGTTTACCATACATATTGGAATCGTACAGTACGTACGTACAGTGTAGTAGAGGGAATGTTCCTGCCATATCGTCCTGTGGTGGACTGACAGCACAGTATCTTTGCTGCACTAAAATTTCCAAAAAGTTTAAAAGCCTAACCTAGGTTGCCTCTGTAAGCTACAAACTGCCCTTCCCTATGTTATAGAGAGGAGCAGAGGGGAAGCACCTAGCACACTTCCCCTTTTTACATGTTTCACTTCGTCAGGCTCCTGATGGAGGAGCAGGGGGATTTTCCCTGTATAGAGTGTTATTAACAAATGTATTCTGGACTTCTGGAAGTTGAATGGCTCCATACTTGCTTTTTGTGCTACTAAAGTTGGTGGACAGCGGACTGTTTTAGAGCCTGCACCCTTTGGTAGGTGCGGGGGCAGGGGGGTGGTGTGAGCCTTGTAGTAGAGTGTCTGGGATCCTTTGTGCTGGTTCTGGCTGTCATAGTGGAAATCTTAAGGGACCTGTTACAGGCACTCATCAAGAGTGCCAACAATGTCTGCCTTTTCTGTTCCCCATCTCCATTCACAGAAGCCGTACTATAGCTTCCACTAATGAAAGGTGATCAGGGGAGGACCTTTCATTCATCCGCCTGTTCTCCATTCAGAGGCACTTTTCAGTGCTGGGAGTTAAACAAAGTTATGCATTGCTGGAGTATAAAATTGCTCTTTATGGAGATATCAGGGGTCCCCCTGCACTAGTACAATGCAAGTAGATTAAAGCAGAGTTCCACCCAAAATTGGAAGCTCCACTTATCTGCTTCTTCCTCCCTTCCGATGCCACATTTGGCACCTTTCGGGGGGGGGGAGAACGGGTACCTGTTTTTGACAGGTACCCTCCCCCATTTCCGGGAGACCTGGCTGTGGCGAGGTCCCTCAGAAGTTCGGCCCCCCAGAAGTTAGGCCCACCTCCTCCTTCCCCTGCCACCAAGCCATTCACAAGGTGCAACATGCTTCGCACATGCACAGTAGGGATCCAGCTGTGAAGCTGCAAAGGCTTCACTACCAGTTTCCCTTACAGGCAATGGCAGCGGCAGCACCCGACAGCCGATGGAAACATTGACTGGGTTGTCAACAATGCTGGATTTCAGGACAGGTAAGTGTCCTAGTATTAAAAGTCAGCAACTACAGTATTTGTAGCTGCTGACTTTTAATTTTTTCATGGGGAGGGGGCGGGGTTTGACCTCACTGGAAACTTAATGGGAGAATGTTTTATACATATGGCAGGAAAGGTGGGAAGGGGGTTCAAGAAGGTAATGTTGTACTTTTTCAAAGACTGTTCTTCCTGCTGCATAACCAAAGCCACAATAATAATTATGTCCAAAGTCAATTTAAGGAAGTACAATCAGTAAGGTAAAGAGCAGTATGGAAAACTGTTGCTATGGGTTAATATTCTCCATGCACTGTCATTGCTCTTTGCACTGCTGTATGCCAGACAGATATAAAAAAAATACAGATTGATGCAGTCATCGGTTCATTAGTAATTCATTATATGCATTTTTTTTAAATGCATCTAATGTAAATGCCTAACTTTGATCTTATCTTATTGCTGGCCCCTCAGCACCCAGATGGGGAGAAAAGAGGGGGGGAGACAGGAAGCCAATCAGTCATGCTGTTTGCAAATGAGCTGACAAGGATCAAGTTGACAGGATAAGAGAGCAGAATGAGCAGAGGGATGACCTTATCAGTGTTCTGTTGGTTCAATGTCCAAAAAAGAGAGTGGGAGCAAGGGAGTGGCACCACTGAATATTTTAACTCTAAGAAAAAAAAGTGTAATTCTCTTAGATTTGCCATGCGAAGGGGCTGTATAAGTCCCAGCACTGGATTGGTAGAACAACAATCTTTTTGCAGGTAAATAAGCTTTTATCTGTGTTTCTTTGCCCTGAAGTTCTGCTTGAAACCCTACATGAAAACTAGCCTCAAAAAGCACCCTTGGGTGCTGCGAATGCCACTTTAGAGTACGTTGGGTACCCCAAGAAGCCGATATCCTTTATTTTACAAAGAAAGTTTAGGGTTGGCCTTCTAACTTTCAAAGCTCTCTTCTGGTCTTTTAAAATAAGGGCCACACCAAGGTCCAGTAGGAAATGGAAATGGGTAGGTTAACCCGTGAGTAAGCAAAAATTGAGCTTTGCAGGGGTGCCCATGCCTGCTCATACCTATGAAAAGGTGTACTGTAAATATGCTATATTTATAATACTAATAATACAGGCAGCCTTGGGAATAATTTAAAATAGAACTATAGACAAAACATTTATTTTTTCATTTTGGATAGAGCGAGGGAGGGTCATAACCCCTGTCATTTTTTTTTCCGCCATCTGTGTCTGTGATTTCTCTTCACTTTCTGTCCCATATCCAAACAGGAAGTGAGAGGAAATCCCTGCAAATTAAGGGAATTTCTTGGGGACCCCCAGGTCATCGGAACTAGTGTCCCTATTGGAAGGTTTCCCCTCTATTACTTTTTCGGGGACAACCCAAACCTTGGGATTTTCTTTTACTTTCACTTTTAATGATAATGGCAAATAGAATAAACAGAGAGGGTGAATCTCCCTAACGGGGACACAGACAGCAATAAAAAAAAAAATTGACAGGGTTTCCTTCTCCACCCATCCAAAACTACAAAAAAAAAAAGATTTGCATTTAGTCATACTTTTATTTCTTTCGCTTGTTTTATTTTTCCTTTAAGGGGCCATCAAAATCTCCATATATTTGTTAATTCTATAAGATACATTGTCTTTGCGGAAGAACCAACATTTTTTGTGGCCCCCTTAAGTGCAATAACTATAGCTGTTAGTGATTCACAGACTATAACTCAAGATAATACAGGAAATAATTACATAATAAAACATTACATTGTTGCAATAACCTTATGGAAATTTCTGTTTTTCCCAATTTGCAACATTAATCAGACTAACGAAGGACACGTTGTTAAAAACACAAAAAAAAAAAGAAACATTATGAAACATTTTAGACACTTACTATGCACACACACATATACACACAAAACGTTCTACTCCCTAGCAATAACACAACAAACACATACAAGTGTAATGAACCAAGATCCTAAAATTTGATAAATAGTAAGGTAAAAAAAAAAAAAAGTCACGATGATCTTCAGTAACTGAATGCATGTTTTTAAAAGGGAGCTGTGGCTAAAACTGATTTCTTTGCTGACCAGTAATTTATAAGCAGGCACATACTGTAGTGCAGAATCCAGTGAATAAACCTTTCAACTAATACTAATATTTCAGCTAATTTGAATAGGGTAGGGAGGGGTTAATAGCACTGAGAAAAGTGAAGGGATTTTCCCCAACTTTCAGTCTTGGTGACAGTGGCTACTAGGAGAATAGAATAGATGAATCTTAGTATAATAGACAAGAAAAAAAATGAAATGGTAAAATGACTAACTATAGCATTAATCATATATATTAATAATAAAAACAATAATATAATAATTACAACATTGTAATATATAATCATTAATAGTATATAGTAATATACATATGATTATCCACAACAATATAAAATTATTCTCTAAGTGGCGCTTTCTTTAAAATGAACTTTTCCACAAACATATATGAACAATATCACGCTCAACAATAAAACAGGTTAGGAACAGTACTTCGGAAGACATTGATGGATATGAAAATCATGATATTGCGACAACCTTCCATTATATCAGTGGTTCTCAACTCCGGTCCTCGGGACCCCCCAACAGGCCAGGTTGGCAGGATAACTGAAATACATCACAGGTGATATCATTTGCTGCTCAGTGATTGCCGTATTCTAGTCTGAATCTCCCCAAGGTAATACTTAAAATCTGGCCTGTTGGTGGGTCCCGAGGACCGGAGTTGAGAACCACTGCATTATATGAAGGTTTCTGTGGGGACAGCCATTTTGTTATAGACATGACCTCAAACTATCTGAAAGGAGGCTCAAACCTAGCTCTAGAAAGCATAATTTTACCAAAAGGGTAGTTGAACAGACTTCCAGCAGAGGTAGTGACTCAATCAATAGTAAGTGAATTTAGGCATGCTCCAGGCAAATATAGATCAATATTCAGATTAAAAGGCTGCAACCCAACCCCTCCAAAAAAAAAAAAAAACGAGAAGACAAAACTTTCCCTCAATTTCTAACTAGCATGGGGGAAAAAAAGAAGTGAAATCTATTTTCTTAGTAAGACCAATGTAAAGCTTTTTAGATATATAAGGTACCTACTGATTACTACTCTGACCTGATTTTTAGGTTTGCTGCTTAATGTGACCAATTCATTTAATTAATTAATTTGCTGTTTTATGTTTAAGGTTAAGCCGAAAGAAGAGAAATATCAGTAAGTTGCTTAGTAAAAGCTTGTGTATAGCAGCTCCCATAATGTGTATGAAATCTTTAAGACGAAGTAAAAAAAAAAATCTTGGAAAAATACTTTTCAACCCCCGATGTCAGAGAACTCAAAGCTTTAAAGTGTAACGGGTAAATGAAGCAGATTATGATGTATGGCAGCCAAGAGGACAAAACTTCACTTACGTTGGGTAAAGGATGACCAATAACGCCAGACAGAAGTTTTTTTTTAAAATGTATACTGGAGACAAGATCCCTTATTACAAATAAACAACGCTATTTGCCTTGCAAAGAGATGAATCAGCTGAGGCAGGCTTAAACAGTATTTGGACTGGGAACAGCTGTGAAGTCCCAGCATGCTTTGTGAGCTTTTATTATAAAAAGGCACCAGTGAGTTGGTTCAACAGGAGAAACCCAAAGGGTGAAGTTGGGTTTTAAAAGTAACCTGTGAGCATACGAATATGGGAGCTGCCATTGTTTGTTTGTTATTTAAGGTGCAAGTTCCAGGGCTGTTATCTTTACTCGTCATCTACTACCTAATGAGTCACTGACTTAAGTAAAATCGTTTCAGGTCTCAGTATGTCTTATATGCACATGAATTCACCAAGAAAATAGCCCAAAACATGCACCTTTAAAAACATAAAAGCAACATGTCTACAATTCCTAACTCATAACTTATTCCTTTAAAAACAACCATTTCATGATAGCAATATTGGAGCACTTGTTGCTGTCATATTTCTGTAATAAGGTACTCATAGGTATTGAACCAATCCTAACAGTTTTAGCTCTGATGTCTGTAAATTTCTCAAAAGTTGTGTTGGCTTTACTCAACCAACAGAACATAGGGCTGGAATGTAAGAATGAATGAAGGGCCCTTGGAGCTTTGGTTAAAAGGAACCCTGCTTGATAGAAGGAAGGTATGAGAATAGGGTGACCATAAGCCTTAGGTGAAGGACCTGAAGTGGAGTTTATTGACTGTTTTGTGTCTAAAAGAAGTGAATCTGTATTCTTCTTAAAGCCCAACCTCAGGCAAAATCTAAATTTCTCAAACTTGGGAGTGGAGGATGTTTTTGGGTGATCAACTACAGCACTGATACATTTATAAACCCCATGATTAAGCTCTGAGGGGCGGAGCGAAACGCGTTGGAGGCATGGCCTGGTGAGAGTCCAGGCTGAGGTTGTCATTTCACTTCTAACCACCTACATGGATGTGCGGCATCTGGGATTTTCCTCCTCTCTCAAATACATTTATAAATTCACAATTGGAACACTTTTTTCAATAACTGGTTATTGGGACTACCATTATTATTTCTTTTGATTACATCACGTTGCACTTCAGTTTATGCATGGCATTATGGATTGATCAGTGGTCAATCACAAGAATTATTTATTTAATTAATTTATCAGTTTGAAGCACTGTTTGCATTTCTATGATTATATGGACTATACCTAATCAATTTACTTTTGGAGTATAGTTTTTGCACCTTTTTTTTTTTTTTGTGTGATATGCACTTATAAGTCTGGGTGTAGACAACATAACAATTTTCCCTGTTTTTTCCCCTTTTAGTTACTGTATATTTATTTATTGTTTGTATCTAGTATTTGTTTTAGCACTTATGCACTTTATGAAGTAATGTGTACTAATACAATTATATGAGGTTATGAACACAATTTAAGACAGTGCAACATTCCCTTTTTGCTTTTCCAAAATCTATATTTTACCCATCTTTCCCTCCTAGCCCCTCTAACCCAACCCTCCCAGGTTTTATGCTTTGCTTGCCTGGTTAAGCCAGTTATATTCACTATTCAGTTCCCTCACTGACACTGTTTCCGTCTGTGGGGACCACTAATCCTGCACTACCTGTTAACCTTCGCCGGATGGTCTCCTTCACTCCTCTTGGTCTGACATCAGTCCTCTTCTAGATCCTAAAAGAACCCCTCTGTCGGTGGCCATTGTCAATCATCCACCTCACCCAGGCAATGGCATGGACACCCAGAAGAAGTCCCCCCCCCCTCCGAAAGGAAGAAAGGAAGTAAACAGAGAGAAGAAAAACTCAACACTGGATCATCATGCGACCACTTAAGGTAAGTGCCCATGAGGATTAGGAGAGTTGTTTTATCTTTTAATCCAGTGCACATACAGTATAGAGTAAGGTGTGTGTGTGTGTGGGGGGGGGGGGGTAATTCTATCTGGGCTTTAAGCATAGACAAAACCACTGATCTTAAAGTTCCTGTAGCCTTCTGGCAAGTCCCCCACCCTCCTTATTGTTTATTGTAAAAGCATTATAGGCAGGTTTAAACTTGCCAACAGTTGAACTGTACCTGTTTTATGCCCTCTGGGGCCTTTGGTCAGTTGGATGCCTGTCCGGAGTAAATGGTTAGGAAAGGCACTTAAGCAAGGTTATGTTGGTTCAGTGCTCCACGTCATCTGTGATTCTTTAAATGTTAATGCCATTGTTGTTATAATGGAATGTGTATATAGTTTATTAAACCCATAAAGTTGTGGCCTTTCCCATTCCAACATAATTTTCCAAAAATCCTTATTGGCCCCCGTTAACTGGTTCTTATATCAAGTAGTCCGCCCCTATGCTTCTCAGCAGGGGTGTGTGTGTAATACAAGTAACCTAATGATTCCTGCAGCTGCTGTATGGACACATTTACTGTCAAAGTTGGCTACATGTGCCAAAGTACTGTGTAGCTGAAGGGAGTTATCATTAAGCTCAAAGGAATAAAAGAACCCTGACCGTGGAGTGGTTATTCCCAACTGGTGTTTAAATATATATACACATATATTCAGCTTACAGAAAAAGTTAACAACAGCTGTAGGAACTAAGCATGAAATATGAAAAGCTGAAATTTCCTTGTGAATGAAAAAGATCTAAAGCAGCAATCATAGCAGTGCACATGTCTCTATTTACCATTTTCTAACTGCCGACTTCACTACCACCTAATGATCATCTGTGCCCTGCAATTGTACAATGACTCTTATCTGTAATGACAAATTTACGACTGGCATGGGGTCACGGTAGTTCACTTGAAAGGTTGCATAGCACATGTGGGTAACATCCATTAACAAAACCTGAAATATCTGAACATTATTTTTTGTCAATTGGATGAAAGGGACACATCTGGAAAACACATGCACATTTGTTATGTTATTAGCAAAGAATATATATAATTTTTCTCTGTTAGCCCCCTGGTTTTCACATGACTACCATCTGTATGTGTCTTTCACAGGGCCAAGAACATCCAGCCATACTACATGTATGTAACATAGATGTGCTAGTCAGAAACAGCTTGCAGTAAACTCTAGGTAAACGTGTTGGAAAATGGTAATAGAACTTAGTGATCGGGATCTGCTCAAAATATTTTTTTTACCTGCAGTTTCTACTTGATTGTTTAATATCTAATATCAGTCTGTGGACAGGGCAATTCCTCCCAAAAGGGTAATTGAGCATCCTCTACATTAGTGTTTCTTAAACTGTGATTTGAAGACCCATACATCCCAAACATCTCTCTAATCTCTGATGTATGATATACTTTTACTGGTCGTGTGGGCAGCAGACAGTTGAAGCATTTGTTGCTTTGGTTCCTTACCCCAACCAGGGATATGAATGGCTGATTGAAGGGTGTGCATCTTTGGACCTACCCTGAAGTCTAGGAGTAGGATGTGTGGCCATTATTTACCTTCCTTCCTGCGAAAAGTCTCTCTTCAGGAGAGCCCCCCCACCTAGTACATGTTAGTCGGCTTTGGCTGACCACGAGGAAAGGGGTCTGTTAAAATATTTTTTCTCTCTGAGTTATATAAAACATTTTTGAAAAGTATATCAAACGAAACTAAAGGTATCTAAACCATATAACAAAAAAGTCATATATTGCACCTTACTAGTCCTTAGGTGTGATAGCTGCCTTCGTTTCTGTCCTGACAATTTAAAAAACGTTAAAAAGGTTCACAAGTGTGTACTTACAAAGTGACAATGCTCAAAGAGCCATACAAATACACTGTGCGGTGAGATGCAGACACAGCGATGGGTGAAAGCTGAAGTGTTTTGGGGACATACCCCCTTCCTTGAGCAGCTTAGCTCTGAGGAAGGGGGTATGCCCCCAAAATGCATTAGCTTTCACACTTCGCTGTGTCCGCATCTCACCGCACAGTGTATTTGTATGGCTCATTGAGCGTTGTCACTTTGTAAGTACACACTTGTGAACCATTTTAACGTTTATTAAATTGTCTCTGGTAATGCACTAGGTGTGCGCACCTTCCTTTTCTCTTGTATTTCTAAAAGTATTGGGACACCTGCCTTTACATGCATATTAACATTAATGGCATCCCAGTCTTTGTCCATAGAGTTCAATATTGAGTTGGCCTACCCTTTGCAGCTATAACAGCTTTAACTCTTCTGGGAAGGCTGTCCATAAGGTTTAGGAGTGTGTATATGAAAATGCTTGACCATTCTTCCAGAAGCGCATTTGTGAGGTCAGGCACTGATGTTGGACAAAATGCCTGGCTCACAGTCTCCGCTCTAATTCATCCCAAAGGTATTCTATTGGGTTGAGGTCAGCACTGTGTGCAAGCCAGTCATTTTCCTCCACCACATCCACACTATATTGCCAAAAGTATTGGGCAACCCCTCCAAATCATTTGGTGGAAGGGTGGTTATGGTATATGGTTGTGTTTTAGGGGTTGGGCTTGGCCCCTTAGTTCCAGTGAAGGGAACTCTTAAGGTGTCAGCATACCAAGACATTTTGGACAATTTCATGCTCCCAACTTTGTGGGAACAGTTTTGGGATGGCCCCTTCCTGTTCCAACATGGCTGTGCACCAGTGCATAAAGCAAGGTCCATAAAGACAGGGATGAGCGAGTTTAGGGTGGAGGAACGTGACTGGCCTGCACAGAGTCCTGATCCCAACCCAATAGAACTCTTTTGGGATGAATTAGAGCAGAGACTACAAGCCAGGCCTTCTTGTCCAACATCAGTGCATGACCTCAGAAATGTGCTTCTGGAAGAATGGTCAAACATTCCCATAGACACACTCCTAAACCTTGTGGACAGCCTTCCCAGAAGAGTTGAAGCTGTTATAGCTGCAAAGGGTGGGCCAACTAAATATTGAACCCTACGGACTTAAGCCTCGTACACACGGTGCGACGGTCGTACGACCGCACGTTCAACATTTGCTCAGCATCTGGTGTACTGACATGAGTCACGTAATCATACAACAAAGCTTCAACAAGCCCAACGTAGTGACATGTTACGAGCGTATAAAGAGGAAGTTCAGGTGCATGTGATTTGTGAATTAGGAACGTAAGTTTCCCAGAACGGACACTTCCGGGCGTTCCTGACTCCTGAGCATGCGTGTTTTGCATGTACAGCTTTGTTGGCCCAACTTCTTTGTACACACGGTACAACAGTCGTATGATGCCTTGTTGTACAACAAACGTTTTCTAGTCTATTCATTCCAACTTCTGTTGTATGACCAGTGCACGTCGGCTGTTGTAATCGCGTGTACTAACGGTCGGATGATCGTACAACAAGCTGTTGTACGACCATCGCACGGGCCTTAAGACTGGGATGCATTTAAAGTTCATGTGCGTGTAAAGGCAGGTGTACCAATACTTTTGACAATATAACGTATATATATATATATATAATATTTATGCTCTATCTATATTGGTGCTGCTCCCCTGATTTAGATTACAAACATCTCCCCCTCTTATTATTTCCGGGACCTAGAGGGGTATTGTATTGCCATTCACAAAATATAGCTGTGATTGCTCATATCAGATAAGCTGCAATATATTACATTTTTGTTCTTGAATTTACAGTAGATAAACTTTAAGTCCCCACATATTTTGGTTTTCCATAAATCCAGGTCCCCAAAAAGATTTATGTAAGTATTATGCCTGATATAGAGGTCATTCCTGCCATAAGGTATGGTACTCTCATATGAGGTGGTGCCCCCCAGGGGCAACATAACACATCACACTTCATCTCATGGACCCCTAATGCCTCCTACTTTAAGGTTTTGTAAAGAATAACAACTGGAATCTGATGGAAGAACAGCGAAGTATGCACTATATTAACCCACTATATCTCTAGGGAGGCAAAATAAATAAGCTGTACACTTGATGCCGATAAGGCAGGGGGTGGCACCTGAAATTCTCCTACAGCTATGAGTGATTCTATAAAGATAATGAAAAGTAATATCCACTATCTGTAGCTTTCAAAAGGCTACTAGTCAGGAACTTTCCTGTAAACTAAAGGAAAAAAAAATATATATATATATATTTTTACTGTGCAGCTTGTATTTGAGATTTAGGGGAGCCGTAATCTGTTTTCTCCTGTGCACGGCAGATCATGTGCTAGCAATCATATCTTAGCTTGGATCGGTCTGATGTCAGTCACACTAGTAAAATTCTGATTAGTTGCTATAAATGTTGTTTCATTGCACGCATTGTGTTTCCTTCCTTTAGATTATTAGCATCAGTCTTCCCATTTTGCCTTCCAGGGTGACATCATTGCTGTTCCTTCTTTTAATGAACAACTTTATTGCACATATGGAACATTGTCTCCATTATTTTAGAGCAACAAAAACACCATTTAACACAAAACAAGACAAGTGATGTGCTCAAATACGCAGAAAGAATTAGCAATTGACATGAAAATGTCTATGAGGACATCAGGACCCATTTATAAAAGGAGAGGCGTAGTGGTATTGTCCATGAACAACCATTTGACTTTCTGCAATCATTTTTTTAAGCTGCAGTTGAAAAATGACCATTGGTTCCTGTGGACAACACCTCAATTTCTTGTTACTCTGGGTTTTATTCAAAATGTTTTAATCAAAGTATATTTAAATCTAAAAACAAAAATGTAATATATTGCAGCTTACCAGTCTCTAGATGGTGTAGCTGCATTTGTTTTTGATTTTCAGGCCAATCACATTTTCAACAAGTACAGAAATGATCTGCCTATCTTACCAGAAATGCAATGTTCTTGTCATTTACAACTGAAAAGATAAAGGCTGGACAGCCGCACACTGAATCCAATCTTGTAGTTTATTAATAAGAAGAGGTGCAGGTACAGATAGGGGCGAACCACAAGTCCCAGCTTACGCATTTCGCATCTTGGGCTGGTGCTTACTCATAGAAGCACTCATAGAAGCACGGGGCTCTGAAGGTCCGGCACAATAAACCAAACATTTAGAGCGCATGCGGCAGTGACATCACCAGCCACATGCATTCTGAATATATCCTAAACAGTGCAAGTTTAGGAAATATTCACAGTACCTACAAGCAAGCCATATTATAGGCTTACCTGTAGACATAAGTGGTAAAACAGCATTTCCTACTACTTTAACACTGACGGGGGTGCTTATAATGATCAGCTTTTATTTGTTCATGTGAGAACCTTTATCCCAAACGAAAAAAAAAAAACTTTTTTTTGTAACTGCTTATAAAGTGGTAACTGGAGTTTGGTTTCAATTTGTTAGTGTAAATCTACTAGTACATTTAACACAACCCTCCCTCCAAGACTAACAATGCTGCTGTCCCCTATGCCCCCTGTGCTTTTTCATCCAGAGTGGGGGCACTCCAATACAGGTGTTGTTGTACTTGCCAGATCACCAGGTGAAAACAAAGGGGAAAAAAGCCTTAAAAAAGAAAATGAATAAAGGCACCACGTCTAATGATTGGTAAGCCGCAATATTTTAAATTTTTGGTTTTGGGTTTAATACCACTTAAAGGAGGACCCTTGCTGTAAACCCACACTGGCTGCCATGGTTTGCACAGACTGAGAACTATATACAGTGGAACCTTGGTTCACAAGTAATGCGGTTTTTGAAAGACGAGCATTATTTTTTTTTAAATCCTGACTCGGTTTGCAAGCACTATCTCGCAAAACAAGCAGGATTAAGCCTCTGTGCATGCAATACTGGATGTGGCCAGAGGTGCGGGGGGCACTGGTGAGCCTCAGAGACCCTCAGAAGTATTCGGAAATATTCGGAAATACCGAAAATGTAAACAGGTCCCAAGCATTTCCGAGAGTCTCCGAGGCTCACCAGCGCCACCACACCTCTGGCCACATACGCTATTGCATACACCAGGTGCCCCCAGACCAGACCTCTGGCCACATACCGTACTGCATTGACAAGCAGTGCTGTGGAACAAATTATCGGAGTTTCCATTGTTTCCTATGGGGAAACATGCTTTGATAAACGAGTGATTTGGATTACAATAATTCTCCTGGAACGGATTATGCTCGTAATCCAAGGTTCCACTGTATTCTCTCTTCACCTGCAATACCCACTAATTATGTAAGGGTATAATATATACTATATGAACACTAACATAGTAAAGACCAACTGCTATGTACTTATATATGGTCTATTATAAGAAAAAGATCATATATATGTAAACATTGCTTATAATATTTAGTAAAAAAAAAAAAATGTCCTCCCTTTAAGGTCAGGAAAGCCCTAATTTAATCACTCATAGATTTCACAATAAACTTAAAAATCTAGGCAGTCTGATTGTTCCCTTTTCTATAAAAATATATTTATACTTTTTGCTCACTGTCTCTCCAATGACAGCATTATAACTGTCAGCTTAGATGCCCTCACTACCCAAAAGGTACAGCAGGGGGGGTTTGGAAGTGCTCAATGGATCCATAGTATGCGAGTACCCCAATATTTGCGAGTACCCTGATTTGGAGAACTTGATCATAGAAGATAATTTAAAGATTTACAAAGGTACTAACAGGTATCTTTTTAGGTGGTACGGCAGAACATTCACTCTGAACATTTAGAAACTAGTTTTAAGATTACAGGCTGCTTTAAAGTGGAAGTTCAGGCACATTCTAGTTAAGGCTAAACCTACTTTAACCCCCATTCTAAGCCTATTCTGTCTAACCCTGTTAAGAAAAAGTATGTATACTTCTCCACTCCAGTCTGGTCACATGATCTCTCCAACATCTGCAAATGCCTGGGCGAAGGCATAATCCATATGCTTACTATCCTTTGTCGGCTGCCCCTCCTCTACACTGAAGCTGGCACTGGATGCTGATCATGTGACCAGACCGGAGCCACTTCAGAATAGGTAAGTATACAGATCCTTTCTTTACAGGGTTAGATGTAATAGTCTTAGAATGGGGGTGGGAGTAGATTTAGCCTTAGTTACAACTTGCCTTATTTTAGCTTTAACCACTTAAGGACCACCCTATAGCAAATATACATACTGCTACATGGCATCCCTCTTGCACAGAATCACATATATATATACATGATTCTGCACCGCCGCCTAGGATAAGCCGATCTGCGGGTGCCAGGCACTGAATGTCCAATCGTCAGACAGAGGCACCTAACAGAGCTCTGCCTATATAAACAAAGGCAGAGTTCTGTTCTGATGGGAGGGGGGAGTGATGGATTTTGTGTTTCTGCAAAGCTCGGAATAAAATCCATCACTTCGCTTAGTAAAAGCACCTAACACAGTACACAAAAACACTGGCTAGGCACACAGTTAACCCTTTGATGGCCCTGGATGTTTAACCCCTTCTCAGCCTGAGTCATTAGTACAGTGACAGTGCATATTTTTAGTACTGATCACTGTATTAGTGTCACTGGTTCCCACAAAGTGTTAAAAGTGTTAGTTAGTGTCCGATTGTCAACCACAATATCACAGTCCAGCAATCGCCGCCATTACTAGCATATAAATAACATTTTAGAAAATTCCAGTATATATTCCATAGTTTGTAGATGCTATAACTTTTGCACAAACCAATCAATATACGTTTGTTGTATTTTTTTTTACCAAAAATATGTAGCAGAATACATATTAACCTACATTTATGAAGATATTCGTTTTTTCTTTTTTCAAAATTATCAGTCTTTTTTGTTTATAGCACAAAAAAATAAAAAAAAAGCAGAGGTGATGTAGTACCACCAAAAGACAGCTCTATTTGTGGGGGAAAAAAATGACATTAATTTTATTTGGGTACTGCGTTGCATGACTGCGCAATTGTCAGTTAAAATAATGCAGTATCGCAAAAAATGGTCTGGTCATGAAGGGGGTAACTCTATCGGAGGTCAAGTGGTTAAGCTATCATTAGCAATGCTAATTCTAAAATCTGATCAAAGAGCTTGCCCTGCAGGGTTTTGACCTAACCTGGTTCTGAGCCCACCACCACCCACAAAAGAGCCAGTGTTAGCTGAGGAATCCTGTAATGATCTACTGTATACACACAGTCTCATAATGGGGGTGGGAGTAGACTTAGCTTTAGTAAGGGTATGCTGGAATTCTATTTTAAATCCTTGTGAAGCCTTTGATACAAAATAGAGATTTTATATTGTATTATTTTAACAGCAATGTAAACATATTTTTTAATCTCATGTATGTTAATAAAGTTTGTTAAATATATTTTAGCTTCATGTCCATAAACACCAGAAAAAAATCCACAGTGTCTGTTTTTCTCCCCTTTTTGGTTGGGATTTTTCTATTTGACTAAATTGTGGTGCTCTGTAATGTGCTGCTGCTGTACCAGTGTCCCGGTATCAGACACCAGGTCATTGCTTGAAATCCCCACGGCTTAATCACCTATCCGTACCTCTCAGCATGCATAGGAGGCATTCTAATTGGTCAGCACTGTCACATGGACGGCGCTGATCAATCAGAATCCCTATAGCCCATCCTGTCAGTGCTTGAGGAGAGAAGAGAAAGTCAGGAGGATTTCGAATCCCCTGACTGGTAAAGCGATGTCCCCGTGCCTGACAGCGGGGGATCGTGGGACTCTGGTACATCCAGCTGGACCAGGGGGAATGGGGAGGGAATCCAGTGTAAGTTCACCTTACAGATTTTCTGTAAAGTTTAACTTACCCTTTAAGTGAATTTGCTCTCGAGTGTGGTGCAGGACACAACATCCCCTGAGTGTTACAGTATGGAAAACCAACTCTATATACACAAATTAAGGTTGTCAAGCATATGAACACATGCTACCAAAAAATGTACAAATAATTAAAAAAATAGAAAAATGTATAAAATGTATAAACCATTTAACAAAATCCTTAAAAACAGGGAGTGCCAATCCGCTATCCTGTAAAATAAAACTGATAACCATAGAGTAAATTTATTTCAGATACATATCTATCAAAAATCATAACTGTACATCTGATACATGATTGCAACAAAATATCAATAGTTATGACCATATATAATATACATAAATACAGAAGGGTATCCTATAGGTTTTTCATGTTTCTTGGGTCTTGCTTGCTTCTTCGGGACAAGGGAACCCGAAACAGGAGAGGATATAATTTCATAAGGTTGTGTCATTGTGTTTAGACCAGTGGTGGCCCATCCATACAGGGCGCAGGGGCGCCATCCCCCTAATCCATGCGACAGGCCCCTAATCTACATGCAGGGTGCAGGACACATGGATTTCAATAGGGTTTTTTTTAAAGCACATGATTAGAGCCCAAGGTTCTAATTGGCTTTAAAAAAGAGTGGGCTTGGGGAGCAGATCACTGGACCCGGAGCCCACCCAGTTGTGTGACAAAAGTGAATTAAGGAATTATTGGCCAGGGAGTCTCAGGACCCACTTCCTGTTTGGCCGGGAGGAGAAGCCCTGGCCCTACCCTCGGCATACTCTCAATCTCACGCTGACTGTGAACAAAGCTCCTAAGGTAAGGCCTCTGATTGCCGCCTCCTTCCCATCCATCTCCCGCGGGGGTGTGGCAGTGCGAGTAAGGGGGGCAGGTTTTTTTGCCACCCCTCCACAAAATATTGAGCACCAGCCGTCTCTGGTGTAGACACAAAATGTGTACATATCCGTTCAACAGCCAAAAACAGAGGTGCCTGTTCCTCTGGAAATGGTCACTAAAAGGCCCTCTAAGGGGCCACTCTCCCAGCCTGGTGGAAGTCTACACACAATGTCATGCAGCCATGTCTTATAGAATAGTGAATCGGCACTCATATGGTTAATACATTTTATATATTTTTCTATTTTTTTTAGTTGTTTGCCTTTTATTTCTATGTGATGATATGCTTGACAGCTTCAGTTTGTATATATAGAGTTGTCTTACTTGTATTCTGGGGGTGTTTAACTTTGCAACACAATATGGACATGTATTAGAGGATCACCAATCTATGATAAATTTAGGGAATATAATTTTTGTTATAGCATGAAAAGAACTCAAACAAGTGTCAACTTTTAAAAGTGGAAAATGTATTTGATAAATGTAAATAGCAAAATATTACAGAAAACCCTGGCAACCAAAGGTATATCGGCTTCTTATCAGTCTCGTGAAGGCAGATTGCTTAATGCAGATTTTGAATTTGCTGCCATGGCTACTTATAACTAGTTGTTTTTCACCCCATGTTATTAATTAACCAGCAAGAGTTTTACATCAGCACAACTGAGCGAAAACATTGTTACATATAGCAACAATATTAATAGATATTAAGTATTAAACAACAGTATTGATAGATTGCAAGTTCTGCAGTCCAGGTATATATTTAATTTAGCTTTTTATGGTATTGCATAAAAATGGAAAACAAAATGGCTTTAGCCACAAACAGACAAAACAAAGATGGTTTAGACACGGGGACTGTTTGAAATGTTGACAAAAAAAATGAACATCTTACAAAACACATAAACTCCAATGGAAATTGTGGCAAATTAGGGCACATTTACTTTAAAAGCTGTGCCAGTCATTTATTTTAAATCACTGTGGATGTTAGAATGAATTATGCCTCCCAGTTGAGCATGCTGAGATTTAAACTTCTCGAGGAGCTGCAGTCTATGGCTGCTACAGTTAGGGAATAAGGCCATCCATACATGTCACATGATTGTCATCTGATCAGGACAATTAAAATCAAATTGACAAATGATTGTTCTTTTTCCTTTAAAATAGGACCATGACCAACAGTGCCTAATCATTGCATAAACTAGAGCATATAGCTGAAATGTTTGTGCATATTTTTGGAAAGTGAAGCTGGCCATACCCTAGTTAAATTTATTTTGACAAGGATGATTTTTTTTTTTTGTGAACAAACAATTTTTGAACAGCGAATGTGGTTTTTGCTCAGGAAATTACATTTGTTACAAAATCGAAAGTTAAATGCAAAAGTAATTTTTTTGGAGTACTTTTGAATGACATTTGTCAAGTCATCAAATGTAATGAGCGTTTCCATACAAAAGTTTGTATAAATGTTCATACGAACGTTCCTTCTAAAACCCACTAGTGTATGGTCAGCTTTAAAGTGATGGAATCTAGCCTTAGCTAACCTATACTGATTCACAGGAATGCCAATTCCGTTAAAATTGTAACACAATCGGCTTTTTCAGAAAAAAAAAAACACTTCCCAACCAGCTTGGGGTCTGGGGGAAGTCCAGAGGCCTGACAACACCCTTCATAATTCTGCAGTAAGCAAGGGCGATAGTGCAGTTGGTCAAAGCTTGCACCTGCCTGTCATTTCACAAAGAAGGATGCACTTGTAGGCAGTTTGTTTTCGATGGGACTATGTCAGTACAGTCACTGAAAATAGTGTTTCTTCTCTGTGCCTATTGCAGTCCTTTTCAATGTCAATCAAAGTAATGGGGCCAAAGATGCTACCTTCCCTGGAGCTCTATTTGGTGATAAGGAAAAATAATCCCTGGATCCATAATCTTCTTTGTATTTTAATTATCCATTTACATTTTGGACAATGCAATTGATTTTTGAAGAACAAATTTAAGCAAAAAAAAAAAACAATCAGTTCTTAAAAGTCAACAACAAAATATGGGGTAATAGTTGAAAAAGTAAACGTAGTATAGGGGCCACATTTGTCACTGTATAGTGTTTACACTGGAAACTAATTTTCAGATTACAGGAAAAAAACTATGACACATGATACATGGTGTGATTTATTTGTATGTATTCATATAACCATGTTGGGGCTTTTTTTATAACAATGGAAAGCACCGGTAGGATCTGGAACAGACAAGTAATTTTAATGGCCATAACAACTCTCCTAGCGTTAGTTTTAGATTCTATAACTCACACTGGAAACATTCAGATTCGTTGCTTTGGTCCTGCTTAGATTCTAAATTCTGATTGGTTGCTTTTGACAATTTTTCCACTAAATGATGTGTTCCATAGCAGCCAAGGAGTTTCTGAGCGGTTGCATGATTCTGAATTGTGATCAGTTACTTCGGACAATACCTTAACTTTCTTTATCACTATCAGATATGTTTCATATCACCCAAGGAGACTCTGTCTTTTTAAAGAGTGTATGGAAAATGAAAGGAATTGTGTGAATGTTGTTTTCTAAGCATGTTTTAGAAGTGTCTCTTTCCATTGGGAATGTCCAGTATCCTATAAAGACTAGTGAAGACTCTAAGACTATGATTTGCCATGTTGCATTTTAATCTCTGCATAGCTACAGTGTAATTGGGCAACATGGTTGTGATAGGTGTGTCAGCTTTACCAAGTTATCAAAGAAGCCCCACTGTGTTATATATACATATGTTCATGATACACTGTCACAGCTATGATATAAGTCTGAACTACCAATAGGATATTTTATAAAATGACCACAAAATGTACTTAATTTAGATGAAGCAAAAATAAAAAAAAAACCCCTTGTACAGTGAAGACCAGGGCACTTCCACTTATAAAGAGGCAGTGTTAAACCTTAAAGGACCTTATATCATTTTCATGAACTATAAGATACCCCATAGTTTAGCACCATGGATTATGCTGTTCAACACCGTTTGCTTTAATTATTTTGCACAACCGATGTCTACATTACATTCATGTTTATTGCTAAAATCCAATTATATATGACTGACAGCTTCAGTAAACACCATTGAATGTGATCGAACAATCTCTTTACCTAGTTACCACTGTACCAGGTGAAGAACACCGAAAACATGCACAAAAGTCAAAATTATCTACACAACGGAGTATTCACAGAATTATTTTTTTACCTTTTGGGCCTGAGGGAGCTGAAAAAAAAAACAAAAACAACAAAACAAAATTCATTTAGAGCAACTAAATGTCTTTCAAAGTATTCTCATCCTCTGTTTTTACGTGATAGATTTTGATGCTGAGTAAAAACATTCATCGCACAGGCAGCCATTTTGAATCAAAATTCTACAGACTGTAGGTAATAAATTCATTATTCATCAAGGACATCACTGAGTCTTAAAATTAAAATATTTGAGAAAGCCAAAATGCCATTAGCTGCTAGATTTTTGGTTTTCTCCTCACAATTCAATGGCTCTGTGTACAAAATGGCTTCCACAGCATTGATGAAATAAAGTAAACTCTGCTATAAGTCAGTTCAGTACAACCATCCCTTCGGTATACAGCTTTTTAAATTTGTTGCTTGTAGAGACTTTTCAAGAATTAAACAAGCCAAGTGGGAATGTCTATACTTGGCAAATAAGTACAATGTAGACACGTAATTTTGTGTCTAGGTGAAAATGTTATAAATAGTTTTAGGTGACAGTAGTCAGCTGTAGCAAGGGTTCCTCAATAACAAGAAAAAGCACTTGAATAGGCTCAGTTAGGCACAATGTATACTTCAAAAGCCAGAGCTAGGTATAATGGAAGAAGATGTGAAATAAATACATTATAAAATTGATAAAATTATTATTTCAGTGTCCTGCCTTATAATCAAAGGTTTTCCAAACTGCTGTAATTATTCTTTAAAGCTGAACTTCAAGCAAACTTTTAAATACACAGATGAAATACATTTAAGAGAGCGTTTTTCCAGCCAAAGGATTTGTAGTTCTTCTTATCCAGTTCTGAGATTTAAAAAATTCTGCCGCACATCACAACCCAGCCTGGTAAGGGATGGGACCTGGTTTTCTTGTGTGCAGCTTCACTTTTACTTACAAGTCTCCTTCCCAGTCTGTTATTCCACCATTTCACCTGGCGGTGGCACTGTGCTTCTGTGGCTGTCAGCCTGTAATTCTTGTTGCCAGCAGGATGATACTAACTGCAAGGCTAGTTACAGACCTTGAAAAAAATCAATTCATAAACAAGCTGGGGCCATTTTCAGCCAGCAGTTCTTAGCAAGCAGCTAAAGATATAGAAAACCTGAAGAAGGGGGCACCTTAGGACCACCAAAGCAAGATGCCATTTTTTATGGATTTTTGATTTAATAAAAAAGACAAAAACGTGCCTATACTATTTCTGAGCTGTTCACTGTAATGCTCTTACATGTTGACTTACCAGTAGTTATGATGGTCCTCCATTAGCAGCCTAGATCAAAACCCTAAACATCTTTCATAAATGATTTTACTATAATAAAAAAAAAATTGGAAGCACTGTGACAAACTATAAAAGTCCTCAAAAAAAAATAAAAAACTATGAAAACATGTTTAATACATTAAATTAATAGTCTATTTGACATTGTGCTAAAAATAGTGCATAACGTGCTTGAGATTTCTCAATCAGTTGAACCTTAAAGTGAAAAATCCCATCAGTGCCAACACCATTTAGGCAGCAGCTCACAATACGATGTTGACCCCTTGAAGTAGTCAAATAGCGCTCCAAATAATCCGGGTAGTCTTCCTATTTATTTTGTACTTACATTGCTGAATGTTTCTTTACTGGGAGTTCCCCATCTTAGCTGTGGGCATGTGAAGCCCACTTGCACCCTCCTCGAGTCACTTCCTGGATAAGGTGCATGCTGGGTAACCAGCATGCACCTCTCGATCTCAAGTGTATGTCTCATTGCCATAACAATGGGCAGCGACGGAGGAAAGTACCACCCCGTTGTTATGGCAACATAGATAACATGTCTCTCCCTCACAAAATCGCATCATTTCCTGTCTGGAAATAAAGCGATTTTACAGCTCAGGGATGCCCACTGACTCATGGGAAATGATGACTCACATCCCCCATGAGCCCAAGCGAGGCGGGAAGTGATACGGAGTACTGAGGATCAGGAAGTGGAAGATTACACGGACCACATAGCAACAGGGCACTTAAGGTGAGTATAATTTTTTTTTCCAAAGGTGATTCATTATGCATAGAAGATTTGAAATATATAAAGATGTATTTGTGGGTGGAACTCCGTTTTAATATTATTATCAGGATAGAGATTCATAATTGGTGAAATACTATTAGATTTATTAGTATATAGAAGGAAATTTAAAAAAATACATATTTCTAGCGCATACACAGCACGGAAGCATGCAATACAAATTATTATGGAAGAAAGTGTGACAATGATATATCTAACAGAAGCTGTTGTAACTAGCCAGAAGCATTGGCACCGTGAATATGATGACACAATCTGATCCCACCTTATACATTTTGTTAATGGACTTCTTTAGGACTTCTTTAGGGGTTAGAGATCCACCCATGTTATAATGATTGCATAAAGAAAATATGCCTTGTGATTTACATAATAACACCGCCCACAATGAGCTAATGCCAGTATACATAAAAGCACATTTTAACACTATACCTCAACAATAAAAATTGTTATGGAAATGAGCATAAAAATACTTAATTTATAAATATAAATTAAATTTATAAATATAAATTTATATATCAACATAAAATATATCACAACAAATTATTAAAAATTATTAGTGTTACGGATAAATATTAAGTGTGAGCAGCTGTCGCTATAGTTGTCAGAGAAGATTTAAAGGTGCAGACACAGTGGGAGCGCAGGAGTACACACACCTATATCAATTCACTATTTACTCTATACAAAATTATTAAAAATGACCATGAAATAATTCCATACACAAATTATATGTTTTTTTTTACAGATTACTAATGAGACGATTAACACTTAAATCAATATTCAAACCATTAGGAGAAAGGGTATCCACTCTGTCTATTTTGTGAGATGGTTCTTGTCATATTCCCACCTCCTCCCAACTCTATCAGTAACTGTTTAGGGTTACAACCATTAAACTTTTTAATATGCATTGATAAATTATGAAGGGTCTAGAAGTTCTACCGATGTATTGATATCTGCACGTTCATTCAATTATGTGGCATGAGTAGTAACACACCAAATAAAATGTCTTATTTGAAAAATATAGCAATTAGCATTAAGCATCTTCTGTAAGCAAAAGAAAACATTTTGCCCTGAAAAAATAAAAACCCAGGATGAAAAGGAGGATTTAGAATTTTAGGAGCCACCTTATTAAGAGATGAAGGAGCTTTCCTTTACAACATTTGTCTGGCAAATGTGGTCCTAATATTACATCTCTCCTCAGAATGTGCCATTGTTTTGTTAAAGTACTTTTTTTTTTTTAATGGCAATTATATTCAATAATGGAAGTACTTTTATTTTATTACAATCCAACTCATCCTGATCTTGACTGTTTTAATCAATTTTGCCCTGTGCTAACTACCAATACACTTTATTTCTTTGTTCAGTTCTAATTTAGAATACATCTTCTGTAAAAAGTTTTATAATAATCATGTACGAATGTGCAATTTGTCTAATTCTAATTGCTGATCCTTCAGTAAATTTTTAATCCAGTGAGAATGGTGAAAATTATTGATCGGTATGAATCCATTTGTATGAACATCTCTAAAAAATAGCTGCAAGCGTATTTCCTATTATCTTTCATGAAGATAGTAGGATACAGTAATCTAAAGATGTCTTATACTTATACACTATTTTAATTGTATTATTGTTCCTGTTAAAATTAATGTTAAATATAATTCATCTCCTTGCCATATAATTTATGTATCGTCTATGTATCTTCCCCAAGGTATCAATTCCAAGGGAATACACTGATAGAAATGCCCTTTTTCCCCAATTGGCCAAAAACAAATTTGCTAACACAGGTGCAAATTTTGCACCCATTGTAGCCCCTGTAAAGTATATGTAAATCCTCACCCTGTAAAACAACCCATTCACTTTAAAATATAAATGAAAGGTTAGAAACTGTGTGTATACAAATAAAAAAGCACTATAGATACTGTTTTTTCCTCTTTATAAGTGTATACATAACCTCCATTCTCAGCTACATAAGGAGATCAGAGAGCTGGGGGAGGAGAAACAGCAGGAAACTGGTCTTCCCAGTGAACGGCTGTGATGGGTGGGGGTGAGTTTAGCAAAAACCTGACCATTAGTGGAGAGCAGGCTTATTTCCCAGCACAGCTAGAGAACTGACTGAAATACAAAGGTAACGGAATACTTTTTCTTAGAAGTACATGGTACAGCAGGCACATGTCAGGGATATAAAATTTTGGGTTGACATATTATTTAAATCAAATAACCACACTCAGACCTGATCCAATCTAGTGACACTGCCAGCACTACTACAGATAATGAACAATACTGTAACATTGTTAGTCCAGGCCTATTCACTCAGCATGCATTTCAAAAGCTTATATTTCCATGAAACAATATAAAATTCAAAAAGGTTTGCGTGTCAGGAAAAGGATCTTGCATTCTGGAAAGTGCTTGTACTATATGGTGAATTTTAAGTGGTAATGATGTGCACTACAATAGCCCCCCCCACCCAACCCCTTACTTTTCCAGTTTCTATAGTCATTTTTATGGTTGATCCAATCAATTTTCAGTCCATAATTGCAGGAGGCAAGAGTCATTTACACAGATGCAGCTCAAGCTAAAGTACAGATGGAAAACAGTAATAACTAGATATGTGTATCTAAGTTTCATTCTGCACTCTCATTCTGGAGCTAATTACCCATCAGAATGTTCACCACTAGTTCCCATAAGAAACTATACTTATTTATTTAAAACAGAATTCCAATGTTTAGTTTTGTTTGACCAAAACATTTTTTAATACCAAAAGGATCTAACACATTATTATACCATATATTTTGATAGTAAAAAAAATATGACAAAATGCATTACACCCTGTCCCAAATTACTATGCAAATTCTATTTCAGTGTCACAAAGATTAAATATTTAGTTTTTCAGTTAAACTACTAAAGGAGGGTGTTCCACATTATAAAGCAGAGCACCATTTTCAAGCAATATGGGGAAGAAAAAGGATCTCTCTGCTGCAGTGTGAAATAGTTCAATACCTTGGACGAGGTATGAAAACATTAGATATTTCACAAAAACGTAAGCGTGATCATCGCACTATTAAGAGATTTGTGGCTGATTCAGAGCACAGACGGGTTTGTGCAGATAAAGGCACATTGAGGAAGATTTCTGCCAGATCCATGCATCGGATCAAGAGAGCAGCTGCTAAAACACCATTACATAACAGCAAACAGATATTTGAAGCTGCTGGTGCCTCTGGAGTCCCACGGACATCAAGGTGTAGAGTCCTCCAGAGTCTTGCAACTGTGCAAAAACCTTCCATTCGGCCACCACTAATCAATGCTCACAAGCAGAAACGGTTGCATTGGGCAGACAAATACATGAAGACTCATTTTCAAACAGTCCTGATCACTGATGAGTGCCGTGCAACCCTGGATGATCCAGATGGATGGAATAGTGGATGGTTGGTGGACAGCCACCCTGTTCCAACAAGGCTGCGATGTCAGCAAGGCGGTGGTGGAGTCATGTTTTGGGCCGGAATCATGGGAAGAGAGCTGGTCGGCCCCTTTAGGGCCCCCAAAGGTGTAAAGATGACCTCTGCAAAGTATGTGGAGTTCCTGACTGACCACTTCCTTCCCTGGTACAGAAGGAAGAACTATGCTTTCCAGAATAAAATCATCTTCATGCATGACAATGCACCATCTCATGCTGCAAAGAATACCTCTGGATCAATGGCTGCTATGGGGATAAAAGGAGAGAAAGTCATGGTGTGGCCTCCATCCTCCCCTGACCTCAATCCTATTGAGAACCTTTGGAGCATCCTCAAGCAAAAGATCTATGAGGGTGGGAGGCAGTTTACATCCAAACAGCAGCTCTGGGAGGCTATTCTGACATCTTGCAAACAAATTTAAGCAGAAACTGTCCAAAAACTCACAAGTTCAATGGATGTAAGACTTGTGAAGCTGCTATCAAATAAGAGGTCCTATGTTAAAATGTAATGTGACCTGTTAAAATGTTTAAAAAGTTAAAATGTTGTTCAAAGTTTGATTGAAATAGCTTTTGATTTCAGTAAATATGCTGCAAACACAACAAATGACAATTTTCCGTTCTTTACAACCTATAAAATGTTTTGAAACTTACTGTGCATAATAATTTGGAACAGTGTATTGTAAGTTTTTTTATTTTGAAAAAAAATACTGTTATCATTAGGAGGTTTGTGCTAATAAAATTTGAATTGTACTCTTAATAGTTGATAACATGAGAATTATGCTGACTGTTGTTTACATCAATTATTTAGGTAAATGAGAAAAATATCATTGGCATAATAATTTGGAACAGGGTGTATAATCAATAAAATTAAGCTATTTTATAAGATTATATATACACAACTCCAGTGCCAACCCCGTATAAATCAAATAATAAAGTGCAAAATTATTCAAAAAGTATTAAAAAAATATTCATAACTGTCCACAAATATATTTAGTCCATAAGCATTCTGCTGTTATGTGACAAAGGTGATAAAGTGACAATATTGCTCTTCAATGCTTCATAAAGCTTTGTGCAAAGGTGCAAAAAAGTGACCAGGTGCCAGGACCCCTCTTGTTTTCCCACTCACCAAAGGTAGTAGACCTACTGCTTTTCAGTCAGCAGGTTTATATATTCCACATTCACTATCATACACTTTGTTTATACCGGTTCCCATCTACTGTCACGGCGCAAACAGTCTTTTAGGTTTTATATTTTATAAGATTATCAACATTTTTTAAAAATGTTTTAAATAATTGATAACAGTTTGGGGAAAATAGTATTTTAAAATATGTATATTTTAAAACTAATATTTGTTATTTTTAATAAACATAATAAACATTAATAAACCCAACAGCGTACACACTTCAAAAGCATGTCAAACTCCTCTTTGAAAACACAGGCAATAGAGTGCAAAAAGGGGCAAATTGGGCAGGTTGCACCTGATGCCATTAACCACTTCAGCCCCGGAAGGATTTCCCACATTAGGACCAGAGCACTTTTTGCGATTCGGCACTGTGTCCCTTTAATTGACAATCGCGCGGTTGTGCGATGTTGTACCCAAACAAAATTTCTGTCCTTTTTTTCCCATAGAACTTTCTTTTGGTGGTATTTGACCTCTGCATCACTTCTGATCACCGCTATAAACAAAAAAAGAGCGACAATTTTGCAAAAAACAATATTTTTTACTTTTTGCTATAATACATATCCAAAAAAAATATAAAAAAACAAATGCATTCATCAGTTTTGGCCGATATGCAATATGGTTTGCGCAAAAGTTGCTGCATTTACAAACCATGAGAATTAATTTATGGGGTTTTTACTATTTTTTTTTACTGGTAATGGCGGTGATCTGCAATTTTTATCTGAACTTTTTTGGGACCATTGACATTTATACAGAGATCAGATCTAAAAATAGCCACTGATTACTGTATAAATGTCACTGGCAGGGAAGGGGTTAACCCACAGGAGGCAATGAAGGGGTTAACTGTGTTCCCTAGGCGTGTTCTAACTGTGTGGGGGCTGGCAGGGGCATGACAGATCTATCTGATCCTGAGTATAGGGATCAGTAGATCAGTGTTATGTCCCCTGTCAGAGAGGGAATCTGCCGTGTTTACATTGGCAGTTCCCCGCTTTTCTCATATTGTAAGTGATCGTGGGTCGCCGGCGGACACCCGAGGCCAAACTCCTGGAGCTTGTGGCGGGCATGAGAGCACGCCGCCACCAGCGTGCGCTCGCCCCCTAGCTGCGTGTGTGTGAATTGCCGTTTATAGACAGCGATTCGCATTATGCTGCCACCTTGCAGCAGTAAATGTATGCGACGTAGTCCGGAAGTGGTTTACTAGACACCATTGATAGTAAACCCTTATTCTTTCTTAGGCTTAGATACGCTTTAAAAAAATGTAAAAGTGTAAAAATAGATTTGTAAAAATATGAGTACAAACCAGACACACCACTATTACTAAGCCATCATTTACTGTTAGTTTAAACTGCAAGTCAAACATTGCGGTATACTAAAACATGTCTCTGTTGATAGACATTTAATAATATTTCTCACTATACACAACAGCCAACTTGTTGCACAATTGAATTTGCAGGCGGGTGGAAGGAGATTGTTTGATGCAATCACTCTAATACATCAGGTAAAGACTGAGTTTGTCTCCACAGCAGACAAAAAGTTGAGTGCTCGGAAGTGCTGATCCCTGAAACAGAGCAGAACAAGACTCCATCTCACACTGTGCCCCAGGCCATTTAAAAATGTATTAAAGTACTGTATTAAAGTAACTTTGCTATTAGCTATAAAATAAAGTTAGCCTGTGTAAATTAGTACAATTTCATTTCTGACGTTAGTACAGTAATTCTTTAAAATCATTTGTCAGAGTATTCAAGCTTACTGTCATTGGGTCAAATATTTTTTTTTTTCTCATTCAAAGTTTATTCAGTTTAATGAAAGGGTACATAGTGTTGAACATTCGAGATACATATTTATGTAAATGACAATGCGGTGCCTAGTATTACATCTGATAACCTTGATTAATATCTTGTTTTACATTCAGAGCTCTATAGAGAGTTTATTCAAACATCTTCAACAATATTAATAAAGCCGTTAATTTGTGAACGCTATTATCTGTTTAGTGATATCTCATCTCCCTATGTATATCCCGTAGCCGTTTTCTCGACACACATTCAAAGGGAGGAGTGCTAGTCTCGAAATGGGAGTTCCATAGATTATTTAGAAATGCTGGAATAGGATTGTAGTATAAAGAAGATAGACAGAGATCAGAAAGAGTAATGTAAGAGGTATAGATTAAGAGTGTGGGGATATTTTCCAAGGGGTCAAATAATTTTTATTCGAAAGCCACATTCACAGTAAAGCCAGCCACACATGGATCGAAATATGGTGGTTCAGTGGGGACCAGATGAATTTCGATCCATGTATGGGCTAGCTGGTTGTACACAAGTCAATCTATTGATTGACTTGTGTACAACCAGCCTGTCAAATTTTTCACACACAATCAGTGCCGGCAACACTGATCATTATATTCTGCCAGTGGGGAAGACTCCGTGGCAGCAGAATAAATATCACAGTGGGAGTGATTCAATTTTCTTTTTGTTTTCAGTTTCTTTTTTTTGTATATTGTTCTTTATAGAAAATTTGTAAGACACAATAAAACTAGCAAAGCCAATATACAATAATGCCATTCACTCATTAATAAGGACAAAATGGATTGTGATTCAGTTCTTATAGTTAGTGGGTCAAATCAAGGATCACTTTTGACCATAGTGAGGAAATTTCAAAAGATCAGAATGGATTTTCTCCAATGAATGAAGTACTAAAGCGGGCCATACATTCATCTTTTTTTTTTCTTTCAACCAATGGGTTGAATGAAAAAGTATCTGATTCCCCTATTCACACATTTAATGTGGACCGGGGGAGTCAGGTAATTTTTTCAGTGTAATCAAATATGAAGGGCGCCAATTTCTACTTTCACTATTTTATCACACTACGTGATGAAAGGCTGCTGCCCCCTTTATAGTGCAAAAAACACTACACAATATACCAATCAAGACAAAGTAAGACACTGCCCTATTAGCTCACCAAAGAATTTGTAAATTATAGTGCACCAACTAGAACTAATACGTATATAAAAAAACAAAAAGGTCCATAGTAGTGATGACTTGCAAATGATGAAATCAAAAGTCCACATATAAAACAATGATCGATTACCATGCTCTTCTGAAAAAATATAATTGTGCCCAAATCTTCAAATACAGTGCTCCACCGAGTGTGTGAAATTAATATGTGCTCACCAGAACCCTTTGGCCAACAAAGTGACCGTCGAGCAGATAATAGTCAAATGCTCCTCTCAGGGGACCAGGACAATTTCTTCCAGCAGTCTCCTCTCTCCTCTCTCCCACTCTATACCACTGCAATAAAATGCTCCAGGATGGACCACAAGAAAGGAGTTAATATTAAGCTAAACAGAATAAAACATATGCACTCACGTATTCACGAAGAAAAACAAGCATTCAACATGTGCAGCAAGCTACACATGTTGATTGCAACATGTGTAGCTTGCAGCAGGTTAATTGTAGATTTTGTCTGGGGTAGTATATTTATGGAATTTTTTGAGTGGAACAATCAATTGTGGCGGCTTTACTTCCTGATGACTCGTGCATGTGTGAAATGCATTGAGGTACAAGCCTTACATGCTATTTCCGGAGCCTACTGCTCCTAACTAGTGGAACAAACGCTGGCCTTGGGTACAGCGATCGACAGTGTGAGACATAGCAGCTGGGCAGCTGCACAACTTGAGTTGATTTTGAGTCCATCTTCAACCCGAAAAGGTCCAACTAGTCAATTTTTATTAATACCAGCCTATGCCAGAACCCCACCTCCACCTTGCTGGCGTCTGAGTCGAAGTTGAGCTCTGTGTCTATTATTGATCCAGCCACAGGCCCATTCATCTGGTCCGTCAAGAGTCACTCTCATCTTATCAGTCCAATAAACCTTTGAAAAAATCAGTCTTTGAATATTTCTTGGCCCAGTCTTGATATTTAAACTTATGAGTCTTGTTCATTGGTGGTCCGGTTTTAGCCTGCCTTACCTTGGGCATGTCTCTGAGCACTGAACACCTTGTACTTCTGGGCACTCCACGTAGGTTACAGTTCTGGAATATGACAGCACTGGAGGATAATGGATTGCTGATCGCTTCACATTTGATTCTTCTCAAATCTTTGGCAGTTAATTTGCTGATTCTGTGATCACGCCCCAATATCTTAGCAGTTCCAAGAGTACTGCATCCCTCTGAAAGCCTTTTTACAATTTCAGTCAGTTAAATTTTTTTTGGCCCATTTTGGAAAATGAAAAGAAGCTGCCTAATAATTATGCACACCTTGATATAGGGTGTTAATCTCTTTAGGCCACACCCTCCCTCATTACACAAATATACATCACCTGATATGCCTAAATCCAATAAGCATTCACATTTATTCTGCTTGGATTTGGACAATATGCATTGAAAATTATGATTTGGTCAAAACACTCACTTGCCTAATAATTGTGCAAATGGTGTACCTGCCGTTAACCAATATAGTGACGTATGTCATGTTAGTATTTCCTGATTTTTTTTTTATTTGAATTACATATTACACTATGAGAAGACTTTCCTCTTTCCTGATCATTGCACACTTATAAGATGGTACACGATGATTGCTAGGACAACATGATGATTTGTCAGTGGCATACTTATCCATAGGGAGTTCAAGACCATAGAAGGAAGCAAATTTGATTTAATGAAGAAGAGATTGGGAAATGTTTGACTTTAAACTGGCGGCCATTTTGATGCAGTGAATTCCAGGGTTAAATATTGGTGTATTTATTAATGATTCAAAGCTGCATATAGATAAATAGACTATTGTTTCATGCTTTATTTTACTTAATTTACAGATTAAATTTTTATGAATTGTTATTATGTCTACAGAAACACTGTTTTGGTGATTTCTTATTATTGCACTTGATAGATAGTGCACAAGTGCTGGTACAATCAAGTAAACATAACTGTTGTTTATCATGGTCCTTCTTGTTCTAAGAAAAACTGTGTGGCCCTTTGAAGGAGTTAGGGGCCTATACAAGCCCTTCCAAAAAGCGGCACACTGCTTGTCAATGGTGTATATCATCTCTCTCTGCAGTAATGATTTATGCTTCTTTCCATGCGACAAGAGTAGCTGCTGAATTTTAATTTTCTAAAGCAAAAACGGGCCAGTATCAGAAAATCAATATCATGCAACCCATCAAAACCCTGAATTCTACTAATAATTAAAATATTAATGTTTCTGGATAAAAATAAATTAGTGTAATATTTATAGTCCGAGCCAGAGATGTAATGACTCAGGGGTGCGGTGTAAAGTGTCGCAGTACGCTCCACATGTGCTCAGCGCTGTTTCTAAAGGCTCTGGAGGCTATTAAATTTAATGAACCCATCTGCTATGAAAAGGAGGGCCAACCATAATCAGTTCTCTCAGTGCCATTTACTACAGATGGCAATGCGCATTTCACATACCCAGCAGGAAGCGCTGTTTCCCTCTATATGCGTGTCGCTTCAGTTTGATGTTCTGAGAATCTTTTTGATCTGCTGGACTTTTTTTTTTTGAGATTTGGAAATAAATAAGCACTGTGCACGAAGGCACAGATGAAAAGTGCCATCTCATTAAAACAAATATTGATGCTGCTTTAAACTTTTTTATTGTACTTTGACATTTTGCAATTAATTTAGCAAGCCAGCACTCTAAGGCTGTGTGCAGTCAGAAAGAACATTCTGTAACACATTGGTTCCAGCATGTGAAGCAGCAAAGGATGAAAAATTAAATGTGTCATTTATCAAGCATAAAGGATTTCAGGAGTAGCGGAGGGGGATTGCGTTCAAGTGGTCAGATGTAAATTTGTTGGAATACTTTCTCCCTTGTTAGAGGCACACTGCAGATTTGCATTTTTAAAAAGAGTAATGTGAATATCGCATGCAACTAATCTGTATTATTTTTAATTAGGGATGGGCCGAACACCCCCTGGTTTGGTTTGCACCAGAACTTGCGAACAGGCAAAAAAAGTGCGAACGTGCAAATTAAAAATCAATGGAACTCGAACATGAAAAATCAAAAGTGCTCATTTTAAAGGATTATATGCAAGTTATTGCCCTAAAAATTATACGGGGACCCGGGTCCTGCCCTAGGGGACATGTATCAATGCAAAAAAAGTTTTTTTAAATTGATAGTTTTTTCAGGAGCAGTGATTTTAATAATGCTTAAAGCTGATCCCCCTGGGGGGTCCGTACTATAAATTTCCTTATAAATAAAAAATAACAAAGTGAAATTCGTAATAATTTTAGTGACGAGGACTTTTTTGATAGTTAAATTTTTTTGAAAAAAACGTAACTATGTACAGGGGATCCCGTCCTGGGCCCAGGGGCATATTAAAA